>JARYHS010013631.1:38037529-38106604 GCA_031002005.1 Vandiemenella viatica | reverse complement strand
TTGAATCTCAGACACCGCCGGAACATAGAGCAGAATGAGAGCGTTCTCACAGGGCGGCGGTGTCTGGCGCAACTGGCTACTGTGGCTGGTCGGTGGCTTTACCCTATAGCCGCTCGGTCACTGCCTTGTTACAACAATCACGTTCTTTGTCGTTGAGGGAAGCGGGAGCTGTTTCTGTGACGTAAGGGACACCGAATGTCTTTGAAGTGGCCGCGTCAGATTCCGGTGGCCAGTGTCTAAAAATTCAGTGCTCGGACAGCGAGTGTCTGAAATGGCTCTAATTGTTACTAAATCTGCCCTTGTATTCATATGCCATTAGTCTCAATTAGGGATTGAAATCCAACAAAGATGGATACAGCAATGCCGCTAGGTCCCGCATCAATTGACAGTATGGCGGATCCCGCACAAATTTAAGTAGATCCGCATTCCGCCAGATAGCGCGAAAACGTATATCAGTCTGTGTGGTATTGCCGCTCTGTCGTCGCTTTCTAGCCCTACTCGTGTTCAATGAGGTTGCATTTAAGGATTGCAATCCCGCAGTGTTTTCATTCCCGCGGGATCCGAGCGGGATCGGTACAAACAGTTTTTTAACGCATATATTTAAAACATAGTTACTTAAAACGTTAATAAATTAAATAATAATTAAATTAATAAATAATTTTTAATGATAAATGATAAAAATTGACAGTTAGCAATATTTTGATTGGCAAAATGACATTAAAACTTTTTAGCGTGTTTTAAGTGTATTTCGAGGTTTTACATTTTTGTTTTTTAATCTAAACCAATTTTTAAATAAATAAAAATGGAAAATATTGAGTCTTAGGTCATATGTGCCTTAAAATACATCACATAAGTTTAAAAATATGGTTTGCTTAATAGCCAAGTTACCAGAGTTTTTTTTTAAAAAAAAATTCTAAATAAACGTTCCATAACGAGAAAAGCATTCCATTTCACAAAGTGAAGTGATTATACTCTGTAAAGTGTAGACTTGGCTCAGAACAAGATCTCATAACTTTTTGTCACTGCACAAGCACGATACTTGGCCTTTTTTGTGTGATTAATTATTATATCTCCTCATTCCTTGATTGATATTACAGTTGATTCAATGTTATTAAAAGAAACTACTCACCAACACGTAAACTGTCAAGTATTTTAGATTTACTTATGTGGCGTAACGACGTTTTTAGAGTGGAAATTATTATTTTTAGTAAGAAAGGAGACTTTCTCGGCGAATGATTGTAGTGAAGTCATAGGTTGTATCTCAGGATTTCATTGCAAACACACGAAATTACACACGTGTGGAAGACGGCGGAGGCAGCCGTCGAAGTATAGTGTTCCTACAACACAATTCGTCGATACACCCGTGAAAATTTCATTATAACTTTTTTTACCTTTAGTCGAAATAATAACAAGGAGAAGAGGGATTAATCGAAAGTCTGAGCGGCACATGTAAGCAGGTGGCTTTCGTCAAAGAAACGCATTGAGGCAGCGGCCAAAACAACAATAAGTCAAAAGATATACAATTTCCTTTTGATAGCTGCTAATTAAATAGGTATGCTATTAAAATCACGATATCATTAGTTTCATATCAACGAATAATCAAATTTTTAGCCACAAATTAGGAAATTGTCACAATTACTTGATCTGCAAATACAGAAAATGGGAATAATGAAACCGTGAATAAAAAGCTGTAACCGTGTAGTTCAGATAATGTGGATGACACTTAAAAAATAATTATACAGTTAGAAAATCTTACTAAACACGCACCATTACTCAAATCACAGAAATGTGTCCTCGAAACAAACGTATAAGTTTTGATGAGTATGTAAAAGTGTATTTATTTACTTACGAGTGACGAAGGTTGACAAAAACAAACGCTTGTTCACACGCGTCAAATGCCAACTGGAAGGGTACAGGCAAACAGTGCAAAATATCCGATAGAGACCGAGTGGGGCAGTGAGTCACGCAGACTGACATGAGTTTCCGCCGGATTTTGCGGATTGCGGATCCGCTTAATTTTGTGGGATCCGCCAGACTGTCTAATGATGCGGGATCCCGCGGGATTGCGGGATCCCACTTTGCTGGATTGCAATCCCTAGTTGCATTGCTCCGCTTACCCGCATCCTTCCAAATGATATTCGACTCGCGCCAACAAATGTTGTTGTTGTTGTACATCGTGATTCGTTAGTAAATAGATTCAGTTTTAGGTATATTTTTGTTGTACGCATTGTTTTAACTTGATTATATTACTTTTATTCTATTTACGAGTATTTACTAATGTTATAGTAGACCGTGTAATAATAATCGTAAAATTCTAATCTTGTTATATAAAAATTCTGAAAAATTTAATTAGTCAATACATCAATCTCTACAAATTATACAAAATAATGCTAACCCGTCACGTTGGCTCAATTGGTTGTGGCTCCGTGATGGTGCCCGGCGCCTAACACGGTGTGTGCTGGATAGATTCCTCGTGGGGGAAGAAATTTTGATGAGAATTTGGCCGGTGGAGCGGGATAGATGGTAGAACATAATTCCTAGTCAACAAAGTTCTGGGTTAAATCGTAAACCTCTCTGCAGTGCGTGTGGAGTGAAGGCATAATGACACTTGATGGTGATTCGTCTGCCGGATGCGGACGTTATGCTTTGCGGCCACTTTATATTGTTGGGAAGAGTAACCCTGAATAGAACCACATCGGGTTTCACCCTCTTCCATCTTTATTTAACTCGAAACTCAAACAAGACCCTACACTGAACATATGCACATATAAAAAGATGTAAATACACTTCTATATTGGGGAAGGCGAGGTGAAATCAACCTGGTTTAAATTTTTCAGGAACAAACATCCACCAATCTAAGATTTGAGGATAAAAAAAAGAAGAAAACAATAATATATCTGAAATGATATTTGCATAAATATAATTTTCGTAATTATTGTAATTACTTTAATATGTTTGCTGGAGCTGGAATATCAAAAGTATTGCATGTTATTTTTGATATGTTGCATGCCACTTGAGCGGGAAGGCCCTTTTCTGCTGATGGCTAAACATGCAGTTGATTGAGAAGTTACGTGGAAAACCAAACAATCAATACTATTTCACTCTTAAAATCTTAATTCCAAAACCAGAAGTGATTGATTGATTAACAAAATTCTTCCTTTCTTTTAAGTCTCAATATCAATTTCTATTTTTATTTAGGTATCTTACACCCAAATAGCAACTAATGTGATTGTTTGACTGAATAGTAGATAACTATTAGAATTTGATTCAAAAAAAAAATGTAAAAGCACTAAGTTAATTTAATGTGCAAGGGACTAATTTATGGTTATAGTTACAAAATTATATTTCAGAAAGGTTTAAAATGTTAAAGTTATCGAAATTATGTTAGCTAAATATTGTTAACTGCTGATTCTTATTATTTAACTTTACCATTGATTTATTATTTAATTTCATAACAATTTTAAAAAAAATATCTCGCGGTATTGAGGCCAATACCGCAAATTTCCTGCGGGATTGAAGACAGTGCGGCGTTGCAATCCTTAGTCACAATGTACTACTGTCAAATTACTACCGAACTTAAAAAACGTATTTTTGAATACAAATTATAATGCTTTTTATTATACGGTATATTCATATGTATGCCAATTGCGAAATATCATGTAAATCTCCAATAGCTGGTATTTATATAAAAAAAATTGTTTTAGTTCTGCAAGTTTAATAATAATGTTGAGTTGGTGACACTGCGCAGCCTTATTAATCTCGCTGACCGAGGTTCCTCCACGGTTCTTGCGTGAGGTGGCCAGAAGAGAGCGATAAAAATTATAACTGGAATTTCTGACGTTGACACTATCAGAGCGCCATTCCTTAAGTGTATTTTGAGCCATACGTAGACAGAACATTAAAAACAAAATAAAAATGATTTATGGGAATGGATCGCTGTAGCCGTTTTATGGTGACTGCATATTTTGTGCAGAGTAATACAACTCTTGATTTCGTAAAAAGCATGTAGAGTATCTAAATCTCAAAATATTACGTCTGTTTCAAGTTCTATTCGTTTTTCCAGGATTCCATTTTCTTTAAATCCTTCAAGAAGAACGTAAGAGGACCGTGAGTGCGATACAATAATTAGATACACATATTCAAAAATCAACACCCAATCAAAAAAGTTCCCACTACGGTATTCCGATATACGACAATTTTACGTTGAGCGTAAATACACTTTTTGTCTTTTTTTCCTGTTTATAATTTTTCTTCTTTTTACAATTTTATCTACTTTTATTTTACTGTCCCTTAATCCAGTAGCCTGACTGCAAATGAAAAATAATATATGTAAGCACTCATTACATTGCTTTTCTCTTATGTTGTTCCCAACTGTACCACAATAATTTAAATTGGATGAACCCAACATTTAGCTACAAGCCATCCTCAATTAAATTCACTTGAAATTTGACTCGTCTTCGTTTCAAAATGACATTTTGTTGCTATAAGCAGATGC
Organism: Vandiemenella viatica; assembly: GCA_031002005.1. Taxonomy (NCBI): domain Eukaryota; kingdom Metazoa; phylum Arthropoda; class Insecta; order Orthoptera; family Morabidae; genus Vandiemenella; species Vandiemenella viatica. Next base: position 38,102,109 of record JARYHS010013631.1, on the reverse strand, counting down.
GGAATATTTCTTCTGTTACTTCATTTAATTTCACACGTCAAGCTACAAAAATTTGCACATGTGCGCTCTCGTTGTATTTCTCGACAGAAAAACTGTTACTTTTTCTGTTGTTAAAGTAATTTTGTGGCTCATTGTAACATTATTCCACTTTGTGTTACAAAAATATGCTAATGTTTTAAACGATTTTTGTGGTTGAGCAACTAACACTCGGGCCTCGCATCTGGAAGGACGCTAGTTTGTTTCCTGGTCCGGTCTTCCAGATTTCGTTTTCCAAAATCACTGCAGTCCGATGCTGAGATTGTTCCTCATAAGGCTATGGCTTGATTCCTTCCCTTTTTTTCTCTTTAATTCCAGCCACGAAAATAACGATACTTAAAAATAGATTTTCAATGTCTTCCAATAATTTTTCTTACTGTGTCCCATCAGTTTGCTATGGATTACGCTATTGTAACTAAAAACAAAAGATTAACAAATATTTCTCTGACAAAGAAAAGAAAGCACAAATTTATGGACTGTAACTATTACACATGGATCGCTATTAAGAATTTTGTAGTTTAAATTTCGTAGGAATATTATCCTACGTCCCGGTTAGCTGATTTACAAGTCTTGAGCTCAGTATATGTATTAGGTGAATCTATTAATCTAGAAGTGGCAAAAGACAGAGTATAGCTGGCTGCGAATGTTCATGAGAACACAATGATTCACTAAGAGTTGAAGAATTTGATTTGATTAATGCTTTATTTAATATTCTTTTGGAAAAATACAAGGAATTTATAATTTTTTAATGTTGATTTTGTGTCAATCATTCTAGGCCAAACGATTCATCAATTTCAAGTTGTATTTGAATTTGAAGCCTCGCCTTTGAAGATATGTCTTTTTTGCTGTAATTTGAATTGTTAACACGACTCAAAAGTGCGGTAAGAAAGCTAAAGCAGTTATATTTTCTCGGACATCATTACTTGCTTCTTTTTGAATACGAAATCCATAACCAGAAATCACTAAATTTTCTCTGCCGATCTTTTGAGACTCTAGAAAATTTAAGGGATGCGCTGGGGCGTTTTCTGCTATCTCGCTGACTCACCAATGTGTTTCCCCTGTGGAAGCTAAATGGCCTCTTGAAGAGTGCTTGCGGAGAAAGTTCGCCCATTAACTCATAAATCGATCCTCTCAGACTGCAGAGTTTATACCCTGATACGTAGTAACGAAAACCCGAAGATAAAACACGAGATGGAATCAGCTGATCATGAGGAGTCTAATGCGTTTGTAACATTAGCTGTAAACTATGCTATTTTCGGTAGCCTACGTTAAATAAATAGGTGTATTTATTTTTACTATGACTCTAAGGGGATTTTAAATTTAAATTGAGGTTTAAAGAAACTTATTACTGCCTGCTACACGATAACGAACACCACCCCACTTCGCTCTATGAACAGTCGATGTGCAATGAATGATACTTGCTTTATAGGTATGAGCGAAGAAGTGAAACCAAACCTGTAGCAATAGACTGTTACTAAATATTTTAGAAAGGAACTACAATAAATTTTTGGATTTATTAGAAGATGACAGAATTGGGAAACTTTGTCAGAGATGGGTGCCTAAATAGAAGAAAATTATTGAAAAGACAAAGAACTTGTCCAAAAATGAACCGCGTTCTTGAATTACAGGAACGTGGACAACAGAAAAAAAAAAATTCTGAAGGAATGCTGTGGTCTAAAATTACACTGAAAATGGAGCAACTTTATTGAAAAATATCGGTTTGCGAATAAAAATATAGTTCAAGTTTCAATATAGTCGTTTCATATTCGATTAATGGAATTATTTACATGTAGAGGAAAATGTTCAAATCCGGACATCCATTTTGCTTTTCATTTAAAAATATATAGATTATTAAAAAAAAACTCTGTTTTTAGAGCAAGAAATATTCACTTCAAAATGTTGTGCTACTGTGTAATATAACAATGACAGGTTTTAGTTTTTTAAAAAAACTATACAAATATAGCCTACATGTAGTATATATGAAGCCAAGAAAATTTATGAAAGAACCAAATCATTCATTGACAACAATCGCAGATGTTCACGTCCTCTTCAGTCCCAGCACAATACAAATGGGCCAGTAACGAACACACAACGCACGTCACCCAATGTTTACGTTCTATATCTTCGGAAAATTTCCTGCCGCAAAACATGCATCTTTGAATGGGGACATTTTTGAGAGAAGCTCCAATTTCGATGTTCGAAAGGACATGCTCTTTTCATTCTCAGTGCTTGATTCTTCACATTTTTCTCAAAATTAAGACACTTTTTCACAAGTTCTTTCCCTTTTGTAAGAAGCCCTATTGCTGAACCGCGACTGCACGATTAAGTCCTTGCTTTTGAGTTTCCTACACTTCTTTATCTCCTTTAGCTTCCATCAATTCAAGGTGTAGATATGATGACCGTAGAAATGCAAATATTACATCTCCTATTAGACTTTAAGCTTTAAAAAGAAAGGGAACCTGCTTACGTTACGATAATCAATATTTTGTTAACCAAGTTGTTTTTAAACAGACGTCTCGACAATACAGTTTAGTGATAAGACATTAACCTTATCATTTAAGGTAAGTATAGTTCGGAAGGCTTACTTGCCAATATCCAGGCGAAATTTTTAAGAATACAGCATACTGGAAAAAGTTTTCCACTATCATTAGACGTAATGGCGAGTTGATTAGCAAAAAATGTACCAGGCGACGCGAGCGCTCTGCTACAGAAAGACAGAAGTCTAAATTACTATTTCACTTGATCCTGCTAGAGTTCAGAAGAATGCAAAGATAGGAGACCAGAGTCCACTTTATGGGGAGGGGTCCGCTATAAGGCACATTTCTTTAACAGTCAATTCAACGACGAGCAGTAAACTATGGAGAAAATCATTTTTAAAAGATGGCGCTAGAGCAAATAATACAACGTTAAAAATCATACATACACTGAAGTTCCAAAAGTCATGGGTCACCTTCTAATATCGTGTGGGAACCCTTTTTGCCAGTCGAAGTTTAAAAAAACGACGTGGCACTGATTCAAAAAGTCGTGGGATGCTTTCTGAAAAAATATCCAGCCATGCTTCTTCCACAGTCGTACATAATTGCAGAAGTGTTGCAATTGCAGGTCGTTGTACACGAACTGAACTTCTGGTGATCATGTCTCCAGTATGTTCGACTGGATTCATGTCTTTCTATCTAGTCACTTCCAGCCAATGGCCGGTTCAGTTTAACCATAGATCGCAATATGTGCCAGATAATCATGCTCACATGCTAATGCCTTCCTGAAAACCTGGATTTTTTTTAACTGCTTAACGACCCTTAACAGCGAGGTCTTTAGAGACGGGAAAACCTGGATCCATAGTCTCGTGGGGTCTGCGCCAAACTCGAACCCCACCATCAGTTTTTACCAAGTGGAATCGTGGCTTATCTGACAAAGCCACCTTTTTCCAGTCATCTAGGCTCTAACCGATATGTTCACGAGACCAAGAGCAACGCTGCAGCTGAGGCAATTGTATTGGTATTCCGCTGCCAATCCCAACAACGCCAAATTTATCTGCGCTGTCCATACGAACACGTCTGTCGCACGTCTCACGTGAACTGTTGCTGTTCTTTGACGCAGTGGTTCCTGTCTCTCAACATTGATACCTAGATGCAGATGTCGCTGGTTACGGTCAGCAGACGTTGTCAACCACTGATAAGAGGTAATGCCTGAAGTTAAATATTAATGGCAGACCCTTTTCACTGTGCATAGAGGCATGTTCAATTTATAAACAATTTACGAATTGTAATGCCCCATGCATTTAGTGCCAACTACCATTCAACGTTAAACGTCTGTTAATGTGTTAATGCATATCATGGCGGAAATAATGACGTCTTATTTTTTTTTCAGCGGTGCTAACGCCATCTAGATATGTGAATCTTTTTACCTCATGACCTGTACTAACGTCTATATTATTTTACCTAGTTTTAGTTGAATTAAGTGGTAAGTTATCTCTAATAACTGATTATTAACTGTTAAGGCTGTTGTCATGCCGCAACATCTGTTGTCATTGAATGAGGTGATTAGATTTCTTTTAATTAAGGAATAACCATATATCAACATTGAATATGAGGGAGGATAAAGAGCAAGAAACGAAAAGGATATTGGTAATGACTTGTGAAGGATCAATCCCGACATTTTCCTGGAGTGATTTAACGAAATCATGGAAAATTGAAATCTGGATTGCTGGAGCAGGGATTTCACCGGCAGATGGTCACTGTTTCGAGTCTTTACAAATAACGGAAGATAGCCTAGCGGTGAGATGGTTAGTTATTAGATTCGGCTATTGTACAAGAACCCATCATTGGAGTGTACGGGACCCTCCTGGCTAATATACTGCGCTTTTGTCTAAGTCATGTATAAACTACGGTTCTGCTATCGTCCTTATCGGTATATATTACGAACGTCTAAACCATAACGCTATGACCGAATGTGTACAAGAAATTCTTCAAAACATTTTAAGACGTTGTTGAAGTACTGTACGTGAATTAGCCCGTGGAAAGTGTTTTACGAGGTTGTTTGTCGATTTATTTGTTTCAGTTAGAAGTAGATTCTAACGCATTGCGTGTTGTTAGGACTGAAACAGTTGTATATATAGACGATTTTCTCTTTCTGCGCCAATCTTTTCACGTCATTTGCTATCTAAAATTCCATTTAACATTATTTTACAGTACTTATATTTTTATAATATACTTCTGTATCCTTCGGAAGTACGCTGTACAAATATTTAAAACAGCCATTTTTGTTAGAGTTTTATTACATAACAATAATTATTTAATTGGGGCCAGTATAATTTAGGCTCTTTTCTTCTTCCTTTCCTCAATGATACTGCTTTTACTATTGATGTTTAATACTCTCATGAACTTTTTTGTTATGTCACTCGTGATATAATTACTGTCTAATTTTGACTCGTCATTAGCCTAGCTTATATTTTGAGAATCGTAGACAACTTCAGTGTCAGTCCTGCTGTTGTTGGTTTGACTTAGAATACATCCATCTTGCAAAACTTGCTTCAGTTTACTTTAAGATACAGCTGGAGTCATTGTTATAGCGGATAAGATAAGAAAATTAATGCCTTGTTGCTACCATTTGGTTTCCAATTAATTTCTAGGTGTCACTAACAACCAAAACACAACATTCTAACCAAACTTACACAACTCGTACATACATGTTGACATTTATACTCTCTACATCCTCACTGTTTATAAAGCAACGATTAAGCTCCTGCGACAAGCCGGCTGATAAAAAAAATTTCTTCTAACATCAAAAACCTGTATTTTCCTACGTAGTAGAAGAAGAAAAAAAAGGTAGAATTTAATTAAAATAAATTGTTTTCCTCAGGTACTCAGCAACAGTAGTTTCCCTTTCTTTCAGCATATGTGTATATGTGATCTTAAAAGCAATATTGCTGAACGCTGAAGTTAGGACATCATGTTGAAACCGCCCAGCCCCGAGACCGGCCTACAGCCGGCGACAGGAAGACGCTAGCTACCACACTTCCGGTACCTGAAGCGTTTACGTCTCTTTCAATGACGGTTTTCCATTCGTGCAGAACGATACGTTGACCATTCGTAACAAGATACAACCTTACTAAAGCTTTACTATTCCATTTTCAGTGGAATGAGTATGTGCAATGATTATTATCAACATATTCAGACTTATATGTGAGAATAATACCATATGGATTAAATTTATCAAAAGCAAACACGTCAACAGAACGACGCGAATTATATTTTGACAGGTTCGAAACTTCTATTTCAGAATTTTTATTTAACGAGGCCCCTCGATACATTAAACATTTAAATTAATTTAAGCTTTCGGGATATGAATGACAACTCTTATAGATAAATACACTGCGGTTCTCCATGTGCTACGTCAGTCAAAAATGTAAGTAATGTCAATATGAGCGTTTTAAAATCCCCGGCAGAGTTGTACCAGACTGCCAACAGGATTTAGTAATTCCAGAAACATTAATTCACTTCAAAACAGTCCTGATGAAGGCCCCAGGTTGGGTGCCGAAACGTCGGTAGTAATACGTAGACCAAAGCAGCGTGAAACCCGAAAAAGTATGTAGAATATTTTATTAATTCAAATTCTCCACAGCTCTGAGTTGCTGAGACTCGTTTTTAATTATTAAAATTTGGCTAGTTTGTTCTCGGTTCTGTGTAACAATGTTTGCAATTACCAGGAAGATAAATTTATTTTAAGGAAAAAATTCAGATTTAATTTTTAACTACCATACTCGGTGTATTAATGGTTGGATTAGCGTATAAAATCTGTGTGCTTTTTCTGCACTGTAGGAGGTATGCCCAGTAGGATCGATCCTACTGGGCATACCTTTTGTGCCTGGTTTAGATCATCAACTGATACATTTAGGTTGCACCGAGCGTGGTGGGTGAACGGTTAACGTTCTGGCCTCGCATTCGGGAGGACGCGGGTTCGAATCTCCGTCTGGGCATGAAGATTTGGGTTTTCCATGATTTCCCCAAATCACTCCAGGCGAATGCCCGGATGCTTCCTTCAAAAAGGTCATGGTTGAATTCCTTCCCGTTCCTTGTCCCCAGTCCCATCCCGCCTCTAATGACCTTAGCCGTCGACGAGGCGTAAAGCCATAGTGAAAAAAAAGTTTAGGTTGCACTGCTCAATAATTAAAAACAACGTAATATCAAAAGACTGAATAACAGCACTGAATTCGTGTAAGAGGCTGTTAAACGTTATTTTTTATCAAAATAATTATTAATATAAATACTATGCACATCTAAATCGGTCGATAAAAATATTTATAGCTATACACAAACTATAAGCTCATTATTACTTAATACAACGAGCAGTCATAATTGTGTTCCTTATTTAGGGGAAAGTTTCTGACATTGAATTACGTAGCATACATCCACTAATCTCTACGAAAATGTCGTTCGTCGGTATTTCATCCATCAATATTAATAAATTTGTAGAAAAAACATCAGTAATTTCCAAGTCTACTCATCCTCTACATCAAAATGAAAAACATTAAATACATGATTATATTTTTGGTCTATATTGTCCGTGTTATAATCGGTCTATCTCGTATCTTGGCTCTAAATACCTATTAGTTCATTATTAACAGGCAACATATTGGTTTCGAATATTCGTTTCTGATACTGGTACTAATGACGTAAACGCTGAGAGCGATGTGGCTCGTTCATGCTGTCTGCCGCATTAGAAGATCCGAGTCACGGCGGTAGAATAAATTTTAAATCATTTGGTACTTTTATTTTTTTATTTTTATTTTTAATGGCTTTCGGCTACTGGGCCATACAGCCAGCTCAATGTGATTTGTTGCTATCAAGTATTGACACAAGGACACTACAACATGGACAAGACATTCACAGACACAACACTAAACACCCATGCCCTCGGCCGGACACGAACCGGCGACCTTCGGTACGCGGAGTTAGCAATCTATCCCCTACTCTACCGAGGCCGACCATTTGGTACTTGATCAGCTGGGTAATGGAGGTAGTGATGCAGTATTCCTAACAACTATATGTTAAATCGCAAACCTATCCGCAGAGGGTATATGGTTAGGGAATTCTACATTGTTAATGGTAATCCGTCCATCAATGGAGACGTCAGTTGTTGCTTTCGGAATAGTAGTCCTGAATGTTTGCCACAGGATTACCGCCACTATCTTCTTTCGTTTTTGTATACACAACAAAAACTACTCTCCCCACTGAACAACAATCGTCAACAATGCGGAGCTCTTCAACTAATCCTGGAATACTTGATATGGGACCACCCAACCATCCTTTGAATTGGGCATTTTTTTATTTTTATTTCTGGCTTTACGTCTCACCATGGTTATTAGAGAGGGGAAAGGATTGGAAACAGGAAGGAATTTGATGAGGGCCTTTTAAAAGAACCATGCTGGTATTAGCCTTGAGTGATTTGGGTAAAACCACGGAAAACCCAAATCTTCATGCCCGGACGGAGATTCGAACCCGCTTGCTATCGAATACGAAACCAGAACCTTACCGTTCATCCCCCACGATCGGTTTAAAATTGGGGATTAAAAATATATTCCTATTAATGGAAAAAGAGTTTGCGTTTCCAGGTTCCTGTGACTGAGAATGTCCATTCCAGTAATTGTTTCGCATAGATGAATCCTGCACGGCTGATCCAATCAAATAACCCCTTATGCCACATTCATACTGGTTGGTACAGGCAGGATGGCTGCACAGGATTAGCCCTACTCGGACGCCCGGTTGGTCATCGACCTTTCGCGTCACCCTGGTGCAGCGCTTCTGGCGCTAATAGCGTTGGACCATCGCCAACAGATGTCGCCTGGCCCGGGACAATGGCTGCCTCCAGATGGCGCACAACTTTGAAGTAGTCCGTAAATAGCGATCGTGTCGACCCAGCGGGTCGCCTGTCTCATAAAACGGCAACTACTGCCCTGGGAGAGCACACAGGCACCACAACTGGAGAACACCCTGTGCGACACACTTCGCAGATAACTACCATTCAGTTGCTTTTATCGTAATCATGTTGAGAATTCCCTGTTACTGCTTCATCTATGTACGATTTCAGGCAGATAGTTGGCTAAAGGAAACTGTCGATTAGAACTGTATTGTAACAGTTTGGTAAGGTATGCTGCACGCTTCCGTTCGCTGCACCCTTACCAATTAGGTAACAAACACTTTTACGATACCACGCTCCTCTAACTTCCTGATTGGAATTAAGCTATGAACTGAAGTATCATCTTTAGGTTAATTTCGGTAGGCCAATTCGCAAGAAACAATATTTTTAATTCATAGCGGAGCACCATTTCTATGCAGGTACAATAACTTAACAGTGTAACTACTTGTTTGTAGCGCATGAAAAATAAAACTCGGAAATGCTTCAGGTATACCGTTGACAATTATAGCTATAAGTTTAATAAAGCTTTGTTTATTACTTCCTGAAATGCGGTAAATATTCTAATACTAGTACTAAAATTTATCTTAATAGCTAATTGTGTCTGATCCTGTTTCAGTAGTCAGGTGCAGGATTTTTTTTAGGAATTTTCCCGTTGTTGTAATGATTTCGCTAGCGAAATCTGTAAGTTAAAATTCCACTCTGTTCGGCGTTATAATAAAATACTTATCGTTTTTATGGAAGTCGGCAGATGAAGTGATGATCGTTCTGAGTAGTATAATGTTACGAAATTACAATAATGGACGTTGTTAATTATTAAATGTTGTTTTATTACTAATAATTTAACTTTTTCGAAATAAATTTCAATAATTTCAAGTAATACCCTTGAACAGCAGATAAAAGAATATTGTAGCGAGAATTATTTATATCGGCTTGTTTCTTAAAGATGGAATTTCTCTGAAAATCAAAAATCTTTCACATTGTGGTGGGTGGAGGTGAGGAATAATTCACAGTCTTAACTAGTTACTTTGGAAGACACAAGGTTTATCAGGAAACAGTTTACATTTTAGTTCAGTTTATATGAAGTATTTTTTTTATTTAAAAAAAAAATCCTAACACTTTAATATTAAAAACGTATAGGAATGTAAATTTTGCTCTTGAATTTAATTTATAATACATTTTAATACTATTAGTCTAAAAGATTATTTAAGTTTAAGAGTCATAAAAACTACATATAAACTACTATAAACTACATAAAAACTAAACGCGGAAAACATCACTAGGTTTTGAAGCCTCCAAGTTCTATAATAATAGCTGTCACACGTCTCGGCATGGAATCGAGGAAACTGTTCATGCGGTTCTGAAAACTTGTATCCGAGACCAAAAATAATTGATACTTACTACGGATGCACTAGCTTCCTAGTGGACATATTCCACACTATAGTTAATATATCTTGGTAACTCTCACTGTCAAGAAGAAGCGTTATCTGCCGAGCAGCAAAAGAGATCCGAATAATCTGAAAACTTGTACATTATTGTCAATGATGATTCAATTTATTTGAACCAACTGAAAAATCAAAATTAAACTATTTATTTCAAAATATGACATCTAAATGAAACAAAGTGCTGATACAGATGGAAATAAATCATTAAAAGGGTAGAAAAAGGAAGCTTTTAGCAAAGGTTGCAATAAATATAGTGCAGCAGGGCTATTACTATACTAAACACTTTAAAACAGACAAAACTGAAGCTGAAAACAACAAGCTCCATGAAAACAAAAAATTTTCGCTGCTTTAACATTATAACAATAGATTGTAAGAAGTAAAGTATTTCAATTCAAGCAGGAAACAAAACAAAGCGGACAGTACCACGGGAAATTGCGGAATCTGGCAACGAACGGATAAGAGATAAAATTGATCTAGATTGAAATAAAGATTTAGGGCATATTCAAAAGAATGATGTCTGTATTCGGAGTATAATCTGAATATTAAAGAGAATGCTAAAAGTAAGAGCGGATTAACGTTATTGGATGATTACCATGAAGAAATCTTTGAATAAGGAGATGTAAGTTCAATAATATCTTTGTTGAAAGAGAGTAAAGTAGAATAGTAAAATAAAATGTTTAACTGAACGAAAATAAATAAAGGAATTACAAACTTAGAGATCTGTGACTCAACCTGCCCAGAATTGAGAGTTATGAGCGGACAGTTGGAGACGAGAGGAGTAGAGATATTAATACCAACCACAGAGACAGAATAACAGGGTTAGCGAAAGAGCATTGTTTTTTCCTTCGAGCTTTATGTTTCGTCGACATCGAGGTTATTAAAGGCAAATATAATGCGGGACAGAATACGAGGAGGAATTCGGCAGCAACCGTTTGTAGGAACCACTATGGCGTTTGCCTGAAGTGATTTCGGAAAATCATGAAGAACAGAATTTGATTCCGCGTCCTCCCGAAAGACAGCCCCGAGTGTTAGAGAATGCATTAACTGCTCGAACCTGAGAGATAGTCGCTCTCGCATAGTATATTGTCATTAATGAACAATGATACAATATACGATTTCCTCCACAGAAACTTAACAAAAACGAGGTCTGAAAAACTTTGCAAAACTTTTACCAATTAAACTTTGTCTTTCTTATTTTGGCGTCCCGAATGCGAGGACAGAACGTTAACCATTCACCCACCACTCTCGGTCCCCCGATAGAGCTTATCTGGGATGCCATGGATAAACACATTAGGTCACGTGGTCACCCAGCACAAACTGCAAAACAACTGACTGCACAAGTCATACAGCATGGAGAGACATACCCAAGAAGACATCCAAACATATGTTGATTTAATTCCGACAGGATCAGCGAATGTATAGGTGCTCACGTCGGGTATATTTATTACTGAAAAATGTATCTAAGACGTGTCCTAATATATTTCAATTTGTTATCATTTCTTCTGAATATGGTTATGTCTACATAGTTTCCTAAAATTTCACCATTTCTGTCTGGGTGTAACACTTTCCATTTTCACTAGAGGAACATTAATAATCTTACTGCCGTCATTAATTGCCACCTTAATGAACGTCTCTGTCTTTGAGATGTAATTTTTTATCAGAAGCAGTTAGCGTAACGGTAAGACGGCTTAAACCACGTGCAGTCGTGTAGCAAGTGATGCAAAGTTTAAAATTTTGTTTGCAGAATTTGCGATAACCTCTCAGAGTAAATTTTGTTGTTTACAGAAATGGAAATTATCGTTACGGATGTGGATAATGCATCCGTGAATTATTTTCAATGTGCAATAGTTATAACAATAGAAAATTTCTGCAGTGATGTGGAGGGGTCTCCATACGACTACGACATCTAAAAAAAACTCCTAAGTAACGTATTCAGTATTATTATAAAGCTTAAAACAGACAAACGATAGATATGGCAGATTTTGAATGTGAGAGTTGATGCTCCAGCCGTATTGGTTCTACATAGTACTCTGGTTCTGTTTTCTCCTTGGAGAACGCTGGCCTCCACTAATCGGTTTCTTCAGCTGAGTGGAGCGCGAGTGGGATCAGCACGGCTTGTTGATCGAGCCCGCGGACCCACTAACAGAGTCGAGGGGCTTCCGGGACATTGAAAGAAAACACCTCAACGTGCTGCACACTCTCAATGTTTGGTCAGAAATAGATTACCATTGTATTACATGGTATCTGCAGCAAGTGCTGAGAGTGTATAAATAGAGTTAAAGTACCAACGTATTTATCTTCAGATAATTTGAGGTTCATGTTTTCTGTTAAAACTTTCTTAAGATACTCAGAACTTCGTAATCAGTTAAATGGTTGCAAATAATTAAATATTCAGAAGATTTACAGGTTTTTGTCAGGTCACCGGGTTATTTATATGTTTCACTTAAGTATAATACTTCTAAAAGTTCTCAGTGAAAGGTAGTTGCTGGAAAATCGACACCGTCAATACACATTTTACTTGTACTTTACTTTTTACTCCGCCGAAATACTCATGATAACATTCTTGAATAAGGCATCAGACTTCAACCAAAGATTTTAAACAGGTTACTAATACAACCGACAGTGTGGGCTGTTATAACTTCTCTCAGCCAACCTGCCCGTTCACAATTTCGGAGGCTTAAATGAGCGGACAGAATAGACTACATTAAAGAAGCCGATCGTACGAGTACTTTCTCGGGCACTGAAAATCACTCCAGCAATACAAATCGTTCAAAAACAATTAGAATATATACAAAATTATTTATAATAATTTTAAATAAAATAGAAAATATTTATAAGCATTAGGACCTCACATTGACAGATTTAAACATATTCAGACATTCAAAATACTATGGCTTACACAAAACTTATAATAACGGTTCATTTAAACCATTTTCATGCATCAAAACATTATTCATTCCTGGGGAAAATATACAAGTTCACATTTAATAAACGTTTATCTCTCTACGACATAAAAATAATCAGTTTAAAGAATTGAATTAAAAGGAAACTTGTTCTGAGGGCTGTTGTAATGAATATTCTGTTTTTATGACTGAAATGTTGGTTGAGTGTTGTCAGTAACTTTTGCTCGACGTCGACGAGGTGTAAAGCCATAAAAAAAATTAAAATATCAAACAGCAGTATTTAAATTTCGGTCAAACTCCGCTTCAAAAATTTGGAAAAGTAAGAATTTTTATCTCGGAGGTAGTTTGCCAAGAGTTGAATAACTACGTAACAAATTAGAGTACTAAAAAATCGATTTTTTTAGCCCTAATCTACTGCTTTGAATTCCAATTTCGAAAAACTATGTCTTCCACTTTGTGGTTTGCTACCTGTCCCTTTACCATCTGATAAGTTCATTTGAAGGAATAGTAGGCGTCAAGTTGAAGAAACGTATAGTTAAAATGCAAATGTGCCGAAAGAAAAAGAAATTTAAATGTGCCGAAAGAAAAACAAATTTATGCATTTTTAGCCTAATATATAGACGCATATAATACCAAATAATTCTTCTTAACCAAAACCTTCTGAGCCTAGCACCCTTAGACGTCTTCAGGAAACTATGTTCGGGATTGAATTGATCTGGCTGTTCTTAAGAACTAAATTACGAATCGTTCATTACCAGTTACGTAACATTGTTAAGGACCAAGCTATGGTACTTATATTTTTCAGAATATATCGTAAATATTTCTGCTGAAAACTAAAACAGTTATATGGGAGTGTGCACAGCAAATTATATTATTAAGATTCATAACAGAAATTAACAGTTTTACTAATCACATGAAGTCGACTGTTTTTAAATGGTTTCTAACTGTATTCAAAATCTCTTTCTAAAGCTTTCAGTGCCAGCCCCGGCAGCGAGGGTCTAACGAGCTTGCTTCGCATTGCTTAGGTTGCCGATACGAATAGGCTCGCGGCATGGGAGGTCGTCCGTCTCTTTGCTTTAGGACCCTGAGAAATACTAGAAAAATTGAATATACATAACGAAAATAAAAAGATGCGTTGTTGTTGACTGAATGACTATAAGGTCGAATGCCATTAAAATAATATCCTTTTCTACATACTTAAATTTTAGCATTTGCAAGTATATGTAAAATGCCGTGTTGCGTACACAATATCTACCGTTCTTATAGAATAAATGCGTTCCTGCAGGAATTGTGTGTGCCAATGACAAATATTTGTACTTCAGTTTTGAATTTCTGACTGAACTATAAGACAAAATTGTACGCTGAATGAAAATAAACTGAAAATATGGACGTGAAATCATCTCTGATTTCCATATTTTGCACATATCCACAGAGCGAAAAGAAAGTAGCATTTCTACCGCTACGTAATTCAGGAAACATAGTTACGCATCTGTATATATATATATATATATATATATATAAAGATGAATGTATGTATGGTTTTTTTTTGTTCTTCATACAAATCCACAGTTTTCATCCGATCTCGATGAACACTTGTTGTTTGAAACAAGGAGAAAAATACTGTCTACATTTGGTTGGAAAATTTCCCGTCGAATCGAAGTTGTCCGGTTCAAATCGGGCAATTAAGAGCGGAGAAATTCGTAATTAAAATGACAGAAATGTTGCCGAAAAAATTTGTAACTTAAATTGTGTCGACACTCCACACTATGCCACTACAATCGCTAATACTCCGCGCACCCCAGCGGGCGCGTTCCTACTCCGGCGGAGCAGGGCTCAGCCCAAGTAGCCCTCTCGCCGCTTCGCCAAGCAGTTGGCGCTTTAGCTCAGCGGTACCGCGCGCGGCCGTCAACCGTGCAGCTCGGGTTCGAATCATCATCCCAGCGACTACAATTATTTAACTCACATTTCTTCAACTTCCCAATGTGTTCTTGACCATCTATCTATTCTTTGGCAAAAGGATATTCCAATCCACAGTACTTTTGAACTTAAAGGAATATTTTCATTTTTCTGGGATCGGGTCGAACTCTGGAGAATTGTGTATAAGTTTCTATTTTTTTTTTTAACAGTTTAACGTCCCTTTGTAACAACGTGGTCTTTAGAGACGGGAAAGGATGGGGGCAAGGAATGGGAAGGAATTCGGCCATGGCCTTTTGAAGGAAGCATCCCGGCATTCACCTGGAGTGATTTGGGGAAACCATAGAAAACCCAAATCTGGATGCCCGGACGGGGATTCGAACCACCGTCCTCCCGAATGCGAGGCCAGAACGCTATCCGTTACACCACCACGCTCGGTATATAAGTTTCTACACAGTTCAACAAGGTTCCAGAAAGTTTACAGTTAGGCAATTTTGTACAACTTATGGAGCTTTCTACGGATTTCTTTTCGTCACTATACCAGCGTGGTGGATATTTCGTAGGTAAGCCTCGCTTTACAAGCGGCTGGGATTGCTATTCATATACCAGTGCTATTTCTTTGCAAACTCAACCCCACACTCCTTCTACAAAATGAAAATTTAAATAATATTTCAATCGCGTAACGAAAAGCGGACTTAGCCCACTTAGCTAGCGGGCAAACCCGCTAGTCAAAGAATAAACGTACCAAACTTTGTTTGAAAATATTTCTTAAAGTCATAACTTTGAGAAAATTATGTCATGGTTGCATTATATCTGTGTTGGTGTAGCGATTTTTGAGGTACAAGGTTCTATTCTCAACGTTGCGGTATTTGTAGATTTCATAGACATTAGCTTCGTGTATTTGAAATATGTCAGCATTGTTCTTGATCTGAATGCCACGTTTAGATGTAGAAACTCTGCGTGGTGGTGTAACGGTTAACGTTCTGGCCTCACATTCGGGAGAACGGCGGTTCGAATCCCCGGCCGGGCATCCAGATTTGGGTTTTCCATGGTTTCCCAAATCACTCCAGGCAAATGCCGGGATACTTCCTTCAAAAGGCCATGGCCGAATTCCTTCCCATTCCTTACCACCCATCCTTTCCCGTTTCGCTGTTAAGAGATGTGAAGCAGTTAAAAAAAAGAAACCCTTCATCCAGTTACACGAATCCCTCAAATTCGTAATGGGAAGTGAAATTAGATTATGAATAATATGACCATCAAGCCGTTCTCTTCTGGTCAACAATGAAAATTTATAAATATTTTAAATTCTAATAAGAAAAGCAGCCTGTACCAAGATATCAGATTCAAATCGCACATCATTCTCCTCTGTATTGTATAAACGAGGGGGCTCAAAGGAAGAGTCTACAGACGTCGAAAAGATATATATTCCGCAACGTCTGACTATAATACTCAAAATTCAAAACATCAGTGACACTAATATTCCAGGCGCTATGTAACACCCATACAAAGAGCTACCGAAGGAATGACACAGATCAAACATCATGGAGTCATCAGCTCATCCTTATGTAGAAGAGGATTTAATAAACCATATCATCTTCAGATTTCCCAGAGCAAATAGTTGTTCCGATAGTGAAACCTGGGAACCAGATAATCATTAACTTCCCTACTCATATTTTTTTTTTTTATACAAGACTTCAGATTTTACCAAATATATGGTATTCACTGGTTAATCATTGCCAGCAGTAATCGCATGTGATGATTTTACGGAACTAGAAAGATAGCTGTATACCCAACAACTAACAGGCGAACAAATGGAAACAAATTTCAAACTTCTTTAAATATAGGACTATCTTAGGTACGGATCGGGGAATATTGAAGTATCAAAGCTTCTATGGGTTGTTTATAGAGTCAAAGTAAATAACGATAGAAAGAACGACAAAATACAACTTGGTGTTTGTTGCTGCTCTGCGCTTGCCGTAGCAGGTGTATTTGAAAGCCATAGCGGCGTTGCCTGCGGCGAAGGAGCCGCAGATGGTCCCTGTACGGCCTTTCAATAAAGTTTTACCCGTCGCTGTGGGTCCTTCCTCTGTCGGGGTCCTCGCCAAGTTTTAACAAGTTCCGTCCCAGCGAATGGCGTATCTGCGGCGGACAGCTGGGTCTGCACAAACTAAAACAACGACCCAAATACGTCTTCAACCCAAAGAATCATGATTGATGTTACTATGCACGAAGTACCCTGTCTACTGTACATATGGTTTGCATTAATAATAATAAAACAAATTATCGTCGAACGTCCGTCAAAATTAAAATCTCGTAATGCCGGAAAGTTTCAAATATGAAATAAATAGCATTCTCCAAACACAAGAATGTAGGCTTACTGTGATCTTATTAATTTTCTCCGTATGCTGTGTATGAATTAATTTTTGTTAAAATTACATTTCATTATTAGAACTACAGTGGTCTGGTGCCTAAGGTTTTTTACTGGAGATCGAAAGGTCCCCGGTTCGAATCCCTGTCTCGGGAGGGATTTTCAAAAGCCCTTAAACTGACCTTCACCTCTAATGCAGCTTGCTGTGCAATGTGAAATACGCCAGAACGCTTCCGTCGTTCGGATTTTGCGTTAAATTGTAGGTCCCCTGTACCCGGTAGGATTGCCGGGTTAGGTTAAGGCAGCTATGACAGGGGCGAAATGCGCAGCAAATAGAAACCCTGTCACCAGGTCATTACGGCCACACGGGATTATTAATTATTATTATTACCAAAAATGTTGAGTTAGAAAGAGATGTGAAATAAGCGTTCTATTTCTGCCAAAATAATAACGTATCATCTTTTTTGTATATAGATTTTAATAACCTTATTGATCAGATTTTCATAAAATCGTTATCTTTTTCGGCATTTATTAGCAGTATGATTATTCGATTCTGTTTTCTCTGAGTCTAACGAAAAAACAGTAAATATTGTGTGATACCTCTAGGAATTTACTGAGTGTAATTAATAGCTTTATTCTGAGATTTTATAGTAAGTTTCGTGTGTTGAGTGACACGAGACGATATTGCACCAGAGTTATATCTACAGGCGTAGAGACAGCGCTGACATGATAGCAAGCATTAAATCTGTACCGGCGTTGAGAATAGTTCGTGCGCGTGAACGTTGATTAAATCATCTGATTTTGTCAGTTTTTAGTTGTTTGAAGTATGTGTTCGTCTTTCATTATATTTCTTCGGAAGGGAGGCCTTTGCTATAGCCGTTCCAGGTTACATTTTTTTATCGAGACTATTAAGTGCGAAGTTTGTGACCAGAAGAGGTTAATTGTCGACTCTCAGACTTTTGCGGAGCAGGAAATCGTGCAGAATAGTCCACTGTTTATAGAACTTCACCGTGCAATGCTCTCAAGTTCGACGCAGAGGATAAACCATTTTATATTTTTGAAGAAAATGTTTTATTTCGTAACTGTACAACATATGCAGTGAAGGGTAGGATCTTTAATTTAAGAAAGACGCATTGTTTGAAATTTTAGGAATTTTGGTAAATGGAAAAAGCATGGTAAACCATTATTGCACAACAGTAAGTGAATGATTGAACGAGAATTTTTAGGAACAGTTATGAAAATATTTAAGAGAATTTTATAAATTATTTGTGATCGTAACAGAACTGTGTTTTGGTTTTTAGGTGAAAAATTACTTACCCGATGACATATGTCGCGTAGAATCTTCTGATTGAAATTTAAATATTATACTGGTCGGTGAGTCTGATAAATCTAAAAAGAATCTATGTATTTAAGTGGAAATTGGTTATCTCTAAATAATTGTTTTCATTTATTAGTTTTGAGATTCTTCTTAATTTTTTCGGAAAAGTTTTGAAATGATCACCGCACGAGGAGAAATTACGTATATTTCATTATTACTTCCGCTTCCAGGTGACTTCTGAGTTAGCCTAATTCAAGAGGATCCGTTGTAAATGAGAAATAATAAAAGAAATCGAACAGCATTGTAGTTTCACATGGTTCGTCTTGGGGTCAAGAAAGTATGTAAGGTAGTTTCAAAACCTCTATCTTTCCGTAGTTGCCTTTTTTCCGTAATCCATGTGAACTTCGATTCAAAGTTATTGGAAAGAAAAGAATATCTACAATTCCACGCACCTATTAGTGTTTGAGCAGTATTCGTATTTGAACTTTGTACTAGATGGATTCGTAAAACCGGAGACCATTGATATTTTTAATAGAGAAGATTGTTATATGTCTACTTGAGAACTAATATTGGTTAATATTCTTTCGAGTGTGATCCTGGAGATCAGAAATTATATTTCATTTCCCCTTCTGTACCATGTTATCACACACGATAGCAACAACTTGAATCGTTATAATCATGTTAACAATAGTAATAAATACACTATACCTGATTCGATATCCATCAACACATTTAAACAATAGTAAATACACCAAAATCTGTTGATGAACATTTTATGCTTTGAAGTAGATTAATACCTGTCGTTGGCGTTATTTTTTCTCTCTTTTTCCTTTGTCGTTGGCTGTGGGTAAATTAACTTCATACATTGACCAGTGAAATATTAATTAATAATAAAAAAATCTAAAATACATCTACTTTTTTTACTTATGACTTTACGCCTCGTCGACGTCGAGATCATTAGAGGCGGGCCGGGACTGGGGACAAGGAGCAGGAAGGAATTTTGAAGGAAGCATCCCGAAATCTCTGGTGTGACTTGGGGAAACCATGCCTGACGGGAATTAGAACCGGCGTCCTCCCGAATGCGAGGTCAGAGCGTTAACCACTCACCTACCACGCTAGGTATACATCTACATATCTGTATGCAAAGATAACGTGTCCATAAGAACCAAGAAAACACAAAATTAATTAAATTACTTTTCACATTAAAGCATGAAATAATTGTGGAACTATCTTCCAAGGAATCATCATTGTAAAGAACGAAGTCTTTCTCGGCGTCGAGAATGTATAAACTGCTCTCGGGTGACTAGCCGAGTCAAGAGTGCGTTGTTACACGATATTTCGGCGACTAGAAACATTGCCGCCATCTTCTGGTGACGATGGCGGCAATGTTTCTAGTCGCCGAAATATCGTGTAACAACGCACTCTTGACTCGGCTAGTCACCCGAGAGCAGTTTATACATCATGTAAAGTTTTCTTGAGACTGCATTTAAGTGTCACATTTTTCTGAAATATTAGGCATTCCATATTTTTTGTCGAAATGTCAACTTTTTCAAGTAGATAGCTAACAGGAAGTTAAAAATAATTTTAAAACAGAAACCTCAGATTTGTTTCGGATCTCATTTTGATATGGAACGACTTTATGAGAAAAATTATTCAAAGGTGCGAAAGTGTTAAAGATTGAAAAACTGTCGCGGCAAGTCTTAACTTTAAAAGGAGAGAGTGACCCTAAACTTTGCGCAGATCTGTCAAGCCCCAACTGATGATATTCGCAGAAACTTCTTCCTCGGTCGCAAAGCAAAAAAGTCGCCTCATCGACCGCCGCGAATAAACTTTTTAATTAGCGGTTGAGTTTTGCTCATTCGTATCAATTTCCGTCTGAAACTGATTTTTTATGCAAGTTAAAAGTTCCTGTGTGGCAAGAAAGTAAATTTAAGTAGCAGATTAGTGTATCACTAAATCTACATTTATCTTCCCAGCACATTAAGTAGCATTGAAAAGGGAATTCTCGTTTTTTTTTAAAATGATCTACGTCATGTGTGCCAAAAACTTTTAAGGTAACAATTATTTATTATTCCCAATGCATAATGGGATTCGATAGCTAACTTAAGACACCGAAGGTAAGAATTAAATCGTTATCATTGGTCACTTAACGATAGTGGTCTAGTGGTTCAGTTGGTTAGGGCTCCAGGCTAGTAGTTGGAAGGTCCCTGGTTCGAGTCTCAGTCTCAGTTGGTATCTCTACGGGCTCTTAAGCTGACTTTACCCTCTCCAAAAGCTTATTTTTGTTCACATGGTACACTAGAGTGATTCATGTTATTTTTTCAAGTCAAAATATAGGTCGCCTTTAACCGATAGGAATATCGGGTTAGGTTCAGAAAATTTTAAATTTATTTCCAACAGGCGAATCAACCTTTCAGGATTTCGCAGTCAATAAAGCCATGAGTATTTTCCTTTACTATAATCTTAACACCCACGTCTCTATAATACATAATTACACTAGAGTACGTGTAATAATCACTCTTGGTTTCAGTTGTTGCTGGTTTTCATTCGGAAAAATGTTAACTGTTCCACTATTAATTATTCTTGCATTTTACGGAACGTTTTGTAACCGTATAGCAATCAGAATGAAGTTATTATAATAACCATTGATTTTTTACAATTTTAGCTCCTCATCGACAGAAGAAAGGTACACTTTATTCAATGCTACTATCAAACATTTGAGATTATGTAAAAAAGTGTGAAAATGGCAAGTTGTTCAGTCAAGTGTTCTACTGAATAGGGCCATAAAAGAACAAAATTCAGTCATCTCATTTTCAGATTTCGCATTTACTTTCGGAAGTTACTCCCTTATCATTACTTTTCGTCTAACTGCTGATAGTTTACTACCTTCAAAATGTCTGAAACAATTCTAAATTATTTAATTTATCTTTTTATATCACCTTTATTAGCTTCCTGCCGGCATGAGAGCATTCTGTGCTATCGTTTGGCATTAGATGTCTTTTAATACAGTATTAAGCCTATGGTTAAAATTACTACTATTTTTGATCCTTTTTCTATCACCTGAAAAAAAATTTTACGTTCTTGTTCTTCTTCTCTTATTTCAAGAAAACCTTCAAATATTTGACCACTATTAACTTTTCAAGTTTTAATTAAACACTCTTTATTTCGCAGCTTATCATATATTTCATTATATTCAAAACAACACTCACATCTGCTTAACTTCTTCTTCGACCGCAGCCGTAATTCATTTTTTTTTTTTTTTTTTTTTTTTTTTTTTTTTGCAAAAATTGACTATCTCCATGTAATTCCATAATAACTTTTGCAACTTCGCTCCATCTGCTACCGTAATTCGTCCAACTATCTTTTCCAATTTGTGTGTCTCCATTGTTGCCCATCATCTTCTCCCTGGCATCGGGTCTACTACTGAACACGAATTATTTTTCCCAGCAAAAGATTCTCTCAGAAATACGATTAGTGTTTGACATTGACAACTTTTACTACAATTGATTAAATAAATTTATACATTTACATATATTAGTAGAGTGGTGTGACGTATTTCTCTACAACGTGATGTAGTTAACACCATTTTAGAGACATTTAATCTCCGCAAGGACCTCTGATACTATTTTTTACATCGACTGATTGGGAACTGAAGATCCAAGGCTCTAATTCCAACGGAAAATATTTTAACACGAGTGCCACAGTGCTTACTGACTGTAGGCCATATCCTTACCCTCGATATCCTCTCTAATGATCCCACCATCAGCTCCATTGAAAATATTGGTCTATATGTCTCTCACAAGTAGTACCCTGCGAAAATACGTCTAATTGTAATTGGACTTAGCTATAAATATTAACTGTTTGAATTCAGAAATATTTGTAAGAAAACAATGCAGTAGAAAGTTACTCTAAAGTTATGCATAAAATCTACTTCGCTGTATTCTTTGAGATTTATTTTATGTATTATCCTGGTATTTAGCAATTATTTTTCTATCGCAAATGCAGTTATTGTAGGAGGAAACTTGGTGCCGGGACCTAGCGCTTTTACCCACATGCTGTAATGATATAAACATGAAATATTACGAGGTGGTAACAGCAGGTACAGAGAGAGCAATGCTCAATAAATAACAAACAACATTGTCTCTTAGCCCCAGTTTTGGTACGGACTTGTAATGTTCTAGTTTACGTATTTCGCCCTTAGCCTATATGGAACAATAGTTTTATCATGTGAAACAAATATAAAATACCTTCCAAATATTTATTTAGATTTTTTCCCCCTTCGATCCGGCCACCTAAGGACCACGTACCAACGGCTCCATTTTGTACACAAGTGGCCCGTGTGAATTTTGAGAAGGGGGAAGGACTTGTATCCTTCCAGAATTCAAGCCGGGTTTGTTAGACCAGGTCTACTTAACCCATGGGAGGAATGTCTGCGTTTCCTTCTTATTTAGAAATGCGTAACTTCCTCTGTTCTCTATGATAAGTCTAATTTCGTATTTGGGTTACGGGTCCTGACTGAGGTTTCTAGGCGGATTCCCGTAATCACCTACACAAATGCTGGGACGAACCCCAATTTGTGCCTCATAAACTACAAGATTCACAAACAAAATTTCACTTATCAAACGAAACACAAGAGAGATGGAAACACTTAAGCTCCCCTAATTAGAACTGGTTCCTTCCGGCAAGCTGGAGGAACGATTGGTGAACGGTTACTAATACATAAACTGCAAAAGAGATATTGGTGATACGTTTTCAAAGTTTACAGCCAGTTGTTTATGCAGAGTACCTCTTTGCTATATGATGTCAACAGTTGTTATGTTATCTTTTTGTAAACAAAAGGAAGCAAATATCTTATACATCAATAGACCCGCTCTCTTTCTACGACGCATCGAAGCGAACTGAGAGACCGTGATCAAGCGCTCAAAGCACGTCCACTATGCGCGGGAAGTTTATGGTTGCGGCTTGTTTCCAAAGTCGCGAGTATACTTAAGATATTAGAGTGTGTATCACATATAGTTTGCCACAAATAACTTAGGATAAACAAATCAATGTACATAACACCAAATATCCGTGAGTCTAGATTGGCGAGTTACACTTTGTCTCATCGAAAGCTGTCACAATAACAACCCAGACAACTTTAAGAAATCCCAGTGCATAAATATTACAAGAATCTAGAGATATAATTTTCAAGATAATAGTAACACTTTTTCTGTATCTTTATATGTATGAAATATACGTGTTTTATGTTTTAGCATGGGTCCCTTAATTGATTCTTGTGTAAGAAGCAATTTTTTCAGTACAAATATTCATTAAGCAATTTAGGAATAAAACTATAAACTCACAAGTCAAATAGCTCGTTTTTTATAATTGAGTTTTCCATTTGTCGTTGGAGTTCAGTTTCCAACATTGTTGATCACTCTGCACCTACAGAACTGACGAGAATTTTGTTGGATGCAACAAACAAAAAATAATTGAAGTCTTGGAGCCACCGCGATGACATATAAAACATTATGATTTACCACATCTTAACATCATAACTGGCGATATGGTAAGTCATTGTGCCCGACAGAAATCGAGTATGAGGACTGCTTCTCCAAACCGAGCCACCTCTCCAGACACGCTGTACTCCTGGGAGACACAACTCTGTAAACCACATCACTTCCAGTGGTTGGCGCGCTCAGCTCCTAGGAAATTGCTTCAGAGATCCGATTTCCCGCCCTTGCAGCCTTGCAATCGCATCCGCAGGCAATCAGGTGCCACGCCACGATAATGGGTTATGAGGTTTGCTACGGCTCTTGCCGTCTACGCCACTTCCGGCGATCCTAAATTGAAATTATAATCTCTCTGGGGTAGTAAATGAGTTATTGGTTGTGATCTGTCCCATTCTTATTTTTACAAATTGTGGGTCAAACGTACAGAAAATATTTCTTTACGAATCCACGTTTAAATACAGGGTGATTCACGAAGATATGCAATTATTTTAATAAGTTATTCTACAAGTAAAACTAAAGAAAAACGTTCATTTAAACATAGGTCCGCAAATGTTTAATTACGGAGTTACGGGTATTAAAATATTTTGCCTGAAATTTAGCAACCTCGCTAATATGAAGCCATCGCAAAACTGTACGAGGTTACAGTGAAGCGCGATTTCCATTTATTTTGTTGTTATTGATCTGGTGAATGTAATAAAACAAGTCCCAGACGTGTATCTGCAATAGTTCTCTAGAAATTCTAGAGAAGAGAGAAATAATTAGGGAAAATTGGTAATTTATTAACTACTTGGCTCAATTATTATTATTATTATTATTATTTTAAATTCCAGATAATTGCACAATGTTTTCAACAAAAGTTGTAGAGAATTTAATTTTGGAAAATGATAGGAATAAAGTTAACTAAAACATTATGAATGTGTCAGATAATCTGCTTTTATTAATACCATAGCTCAGTGTTAAGGAAGTTGTACAGTCTACATACAATTTCACAATACATTCACAATAAATGTTCAAAAATATCTCCACCTAGTTCAATACATTTAGCTGCACGTGTATGAATAGATTTTGTTACTCGTTTCAGTTTCACAGGGTTGTTCTTAATTTCGTCTATTGCATTCGTAATAGGTCCATACGAGTGAGGCATTACTTGCTCGCATTATGAATGCAATAGAGTATAGACGAAATTAAGAACAACCCTGTGAACCTAAACCGAGCAACAAAATCTATTCATACACGTGCAGCTGAATGCATTGAACTCGGTGAAGACATTTATGAACAATTGTCTGGATTAAAAAAAAAAAAAATGTGCCAAGTAGTTAATAAATTACAAATTTTCCCAAATTATTTCTTTGCTTATTTGGAATTACTGGAAAACTACTGCAGATACACGTCTGGGACTTGTTTTATTATATTCACCAGATCAATAACAACAAAATAAATGGAAATCGTGCTTCACTGTAACCTCATATAGTTTTGCGATGGCTTTCTTATTAGCGAGGTTGCTAAATTTTAAGCAAAATATTTTAATACCCGTAACTCCGTAACTAAACATTTGCGTACCTATGTTTATATGAACGTTTTTCTTTAGTTTTACTTGCAGAATAACATATTAAAATATTTGCGTATCTTCGTGAATCACCCTGTATACGTATATTTGTATACAAAATCCGTTCAGAGGTTTAGTTTAGTTTTTTTCTGGCTTTATCCTTCGTCGATGTCCAGTACATTAGAGGCAGGAAAGGACTGGGGGCAAGGAACAGGAAGGAATTAGGTCATGGTCTTTTTGAGAAACCATCCAGAAATTCGTGTAGAGTAATTTGGGGAAACCCCGAAAACTCAAATCTGGATGGCCGAATGGTGATTCAGACCCGAATACGAGGTGAGAGCGTTACGGCTCACTCACAGCGTTAGGTTTTTGGTTTAAAAATATGTTAGCTGTTTCCATCAGTATGACTAATGTACTATGCTATATATATATACACTTATCTTAAACCCTGTGTTTCACTGGAGATAGCACCACAAACTTGACGTCTGGTGCTGTAAGATGTTATCGACTACCGATGAGTATATAACAATCGAGGAACTGTAAGTGGGTAGGAGAGGTTAATTTGATAGCGAGATTTTCCCTCTCATTCATAGTGAGCTATTGTCTGTTCAATAATTGTGCATGATGCCGGAACAAATTGAAAAAAGATATAGATATTAGTCGACCCGAATTATTTGTTAAAAAAATCTTCAGTTAATACACAAAATCCCATTAGGATTCCATAATTTTTTTTGAGCATCAGTATATGCATAGTTCAGCAATAAACTTGTCACTCGCGCCTTTTCACGACGAATGACGTGTTGAACTAAGAAATATGATAAATTAAATTTCTCTAAGTGCAATTTAAAGCTTCGTTAAGGGATTCGAATTCCGCACCTAGTTTACATTTTTTTTATAAATTTAAGTGATCATAGTACATATTTATTTTAGGCTCTCTGTTACACAGTTTTAATTCTTAATTCGAATATAACTTTATAAGATATTAAATTTGATATTCATACAAAAGAAGGCATTGTACCTTATATAAATGGAGAATAGGCTAATTACTAACCAAAGTCCATATTCAATTATTTTTCAGTAGTAAGAACAAAATAAGAACAACTTTAAAATCAACGAAACATCACAGATCGCCGTTACAAACAAGTGGAGTGTACAATATTCCTTGTAATAGCGGTCGGGTGTATGTTGGTTAGATATCCCGAGCGTTGACCAATAGAATGAATGAACATTATCGTCATGGGAGACTAAAAAAAAATCGACAGCATCATTAGGAGGAGGTCATAGAATTCAGTGGGAGAAGACTACACTCATATCATAACAGAAGTATTTTTTAGAACGAAAAAGAAGAAATGGATTGAATGAAATGTGAAAGCGTGTTCTCGCAGACGAACACATTGCAGCAGCAACAACCACTAGATCGCTCCAAGGAGCGCAAACCTCTCTGGAACAGAACACTCTTTGCCGGAGAAACAACACCGTCTCTGCCGAAAAATGTAAACAGTCCTTCCACCTTACCTGAAAACGAATTCATTAACTTTGCAACTTTGCCGAAGACCTCAGGTTGTGGTAGAAACCTTGACATCATCAACAAGAAAAACGCAGCCTTAACCCCGAAAACAAAAAGTAAGTGGAAGTTAACAAACGACGCTTGAGTGAAGTGTGAAATTTTATATCGCAGACACCATGATATCCTTATTTTTTCCTGCTTCTGTCAATGTTTATGCACTATAGAAGCTATCTTTGAAGCAAAGCATCTGGATTATTTTTGTCCACAGCTGCAAAAATAGTGAGATCTGAATGTACAAGACACGCATACTTGCTGTCACTTCCTCGTTTGATACGTTTAGTCACGGTCCCACATCACTTGATATGCCATCAGAAGAGGCTACAACTAAAAATAAGAACACACTCTTTTGGATGCAAAGATAGATACTCGATCATTTTCTCACAGAATGGATTTAACAGAACAGGTGAAAAAATGGTGTCGTTCAGATCACTGTTTTCGTTTTACGTAACCAACTTTAAATTCAATGAAGCTATTTTAAATTCATTTTTGAAGAATCTCAATAAGTTTGTGTAATATCACGAAAGTTATTTCAAGCTAATCTGTATCATCAGTTTTCCTGTTCATTCAAGTATTAAGCATTTAGCAACTTTATTTATTATTTCGAAATGTATATAGCATGTTTCAATAAAAATTTTGCTTCAGTAGATTATTGTGTAAGAATTTTACAATGAGATATTGTTTATTTTTCCTTGCGACTCATTTTCGCGGTACCAGCATATTCGGTTGGCCTTCGCAAGTTCACATTGAGGGAACGGGAAAGGTTAGACAGGCTGAATAAGATTCCCGAAACCCTTTGGGATTAAAATGTTGTTGAAAGGTTTTTACAGAGTTATCAAAGAGTTATAATTGAGTTGAAAGAAGTCTTTGTATTAGCCACTGTATTTAATATTCCTTTTGAAACTAATAGCTGCAACATCTAAAAATCTCGTAACTCGCATCGGACTTCGTGTTTGTTTGAAGTTTACTGGTTTGTTTCTCAAGGCTGTTCTTACTTAATATTCGAGAACCAAAAGCATCAGTTCACTCAATGTAAATTATTGACAGCCAACTTACTTCTGACATTCTTCATATCATTTTTTTCCTATCTTGTTTCCAATTATTTCAAAATACTTTCCCACAATCAGTCCGGCGCAAATTAATCTCTTTATGTATGTACTTTATCTGATTGAAAATTATCAGCGAGCTCAGACTAAGAAATATTTAATTATCCCGTCACTACCCAACACCAGAACTTTTTAATAGTTTTGCACGATCATATGAGTTACGTTAGACGTTCAGTGACTGAAATTTGACATTAACCTGAGGGTCCAACCACGACAGAGGTAAAATTCGATACAAACTGAAACTTCTGTCACTAGGTCGCGAGACCATAAGAATTATTTTTACTTGGAAAAGTTTCCATCATTCCTTACGTGAGTATTGACAATTCTATTTAAGGTCGACGAATATTAAACATGAGCTAAGTCTATAATCGCCCGTTTTAGACTATATGTAATGATGTGGGGAATACGCTCCAAAATTATCGTTAAGCCTGCCATATTCGATAATTTTAAGTCTTCATTTAAGAAAAAGCATGCCGTTTTGAAGATACAAACTGAGCAAAGCAATAAACCTTGGATTGTGACTGACGAATTCAACAAAGACAAATTGTAACGAATGATTTCCAGAAAGGATTCATAATACACATTTCAGAAAGTGATACTGTTGCTGTGAAATATTTTCGATCCTATTCATGTATTTACGATCAGAAATTCTGGTTAGCGGTATAGGAAGAGATCCAGTGTTCCTTTAGTAAGATGTGATCATATGGGGGTTGAGAAAGCTTTCAGCAGCGGAATATGCAGAATCTGCTTCCGCCGAAGGCATTCTTTCATCCTCAGGAGACGGATTCAGGTAACAGATATAACGAATGCTTGCTTTATCCTCTTCGAAGCAACAAGTGAGGAAGACGGTTCCTAGTAGGACAACCAGAAGCCTCAGTGGATCTTACAGACCACGCCACCATACCGGCTAAGCTGAAAGAACACAGGAAAGAGCTCAAAGGTGATACAGACTAAAATTATATGTTAATTAACTATATTACCGACTGGCATAGTGATAAATCCAGTGATAATCTTCTTTAGAATATTCAGCATAATTCATCAGTACTGTCTGATGGCAATATTTTTTTTTTTTTTTTTTTTTTTTTTTTTTTTTTTTTTTTTTTTTTTTTTTTTTTCTGTCGGAACATATTCCTGCGGGCGGTTTTAGGCAACATTTGCTCCAGAAGCTTCCTCTTAGCTGGATTACAAGATTTTAATCAAGGGTAAAATTTTCTCACTTGAAGAAATTTGACAGGATTTCAGTTAAATTAGTAAAGGAAACATTCAGAATCTCTGATTTGTTGGCTGAAATGAACACAACTTTGTGACCTTCGATGATCCGTCCTAGAAATGCTTACTCAATGAATTATTAACAGACACGAATTTTATACAGCTCACAACAATCAAATCTCTCACTTGGCAGTCAGGTGGGCTCTCTACTCAAACTAGTGTAAAGTATTTGACTTTGAGAACTCAAGCGTTTTTTCTTGACAATGGAGCAAATGTTAAATAGTAAACTAATTATCATAATGAAACAAAACCGATAAAATAAGACTGAAAGCACTTAGTAATTTCTTGAATAACTGGTGTGGATACAGTTAAATGGTATTAAATATGGTATAACACGATTGTATCCTCACATCGAGTTAAAACTTGTGTAGTTAAATCAACTCGTAGAAGGAACTATTGCCGAAGCTGTGATACAGGGAGAACCATAAAACATCCAGTGCAAATTACACTGAGCATGGCTAGTGAGTGAAACCACTTCGGCAGGACGCAGGTTCGAATCCCCGTATAGCCATCCACATTTCGGTTTTCCATGGTTTTCAGAAATCATTCCAAGTGAATGCCGGGAAGGTTCCTTAAAAAAAAAAAATCGATGTTCGGATTCCTTTCCGTTCCTTGAAAACTTACCGTTTAAAATATAATGGCACGTTTAAGGTATGAGTTGATGCTTCATGTTCTTCCAGATCGTAAAAACGGTGTATTAATTATTATACCGGCAGCCAAAAATTAACTTGTGTTATATTCCGTTGGATTTACAGACTTTTTTTAGCACAGTAAACATATTATTCTGCGGTTACCATGTAACAACATTTATTCAATCATACTAATTAAGCTGTTAGTTTGCAGCGTTTCTCTTCACCTGGATGTTAGCTTGCTGAAAACGTGGGTTTCATAGTTACAGATTAAACGTTTCTTTCACGTAATTTCCTTAAATTCTAACACATTCATACACAACCAAACATTGACCATGTGACACAGATAGCAAGCATATATTAAAATTACTGTGAGAAGAGTACATTTTTTGTAACCGTAGTGCAAATGTTACAATATAAACTAGAAGATGTTAACGTACCAGTATCCACATAAAGTCAGTCAGTACAGAAAGCTCTCAAAAGAAGGCTGAGGCGTGAGAAAAATATACAATCAGATGACCAATACATAAACTTCAATGTTAAAATGTGTAATAATAATACAATAATTACAAATGTTAATGAAAATGTTATAGAAGGATTTTATAACATTAAAAAAAATAATAAATTGTCTTTGGAGACAGTCTGAACCTATTATACTGCCGGTAAGGCTGTCAAAAACAAACACCAACACTTTGAATTTGTGGCTTATGACTTTTGTCTTTATTAATTGATTTAAAACAATAACTAAAGTTGGTACTTGATTTCAGGCATATGGGTGTGATTCTTTTTTTTTTTTTTTGGTAGGGAAGAGTGGGAGGTTGTAAGTCTGTAATGGTGTAAGAGATTGGAATAAATTACAAAGATAAATAATTAATAATCTACAAAAAAACACTGAAAGAATTTAAAGTTCAAATTAGTAGAGGCCAAAAGAACATGGGAAGAGGAAAGGAGAAAAATGGGAGTATAGGGAGATTGCGTTCTCTCCATCGAATTAAACTAGGTAAACGTACATTTAATCCAGCATTACAAGCTGTAAGTCTGAGGAATCAGAAATATCTCGTCACCTGATGATGACGCCAGCTACTGATGTCTGCTACATTCAAACCAACTGAAGTCTTGAGAAGATTTCTCTGATTATCCACTCAGCGATGAAGGAAAGTGTAAGAGAGGCGATCTGCACCGTCTGCCAGTTTCCTCGCAACTCGACCGAGCACATCAGCAGAATGAAGAACGCTATGAGAGGGGCTTCGCGCCGGTGCGTCTGGAACCAATGGAATTGACGTGGACAGAGTGAAGTAGATTGCGACGAGAGAGACTTGGCAACGAAACATCGATTGGGGAGCAGCCGGAGTGCTTTCGTCGCCGCCTGCCACAGCCTGTCAGCTGCGTCGGCAAATCCGCTGACGCGTGCAGCTACTACAAAGCTCGATACAGCTGACAGGACTTTTTTTGACGTGATAATGACATAAAACTCAGTCCCTCACGTTAAGAAAGTGAGCCTCGGTTCCGTGGAAATATTGATAAATATGTAAATGTACAAAAGTAATCGTTGGTCGTGTGGCTTTATTCCTCACACACAAAACTATCCTTCTGACGTCATCATGCCACGGGGAGAACCGCGATGCGGCCCTCCGATGTCGAGCGATTTAGTTTGCTTATGGCTGCAGTAACGACCGAGCGGCTCGTCTCATGGGAGAAAGTCTGGTGTCAGTTTGAGCTATGAAACCAGAGTAACTGAAAGCAATCACAAATAATAAATAAACATGCCGAGAAGGCTTCATTTCTCTGATACAGTCTCTTTTAACTCAGTAGTAATTTTCTTAACAGATACGAAACAAAATAGTTAAAAATTAAGAGTATGGTGAAAGGGACGCTAATGACACTAACAACATGGATAGTGCGCGGAAAAAAAAACTAATACTGAAAGGATGGCTCCCGGAGTTATATGGAGAAGCCGACAGTTCTACGCAGAGAGAAACTTGGATGCTAGACGAAGGGGGTGCCCATTTCTATTTGCAACTACCAACATGAATGAACAACCGCAGTTCATCAGCGGCTAATGCGGCTGGTGAAATGATTTACACAGGCAGGTCTGCGCCAAATCTACTTGCAGGCGAATAGACATAGCGACCAGAGCAGATACACTGGCACATTTTATGATATTTATCTCGCTGAAGTTTCAATAGATACTTTAGTGGACAATATCTCGATGCTTATGTACTATGCTCTCTTCCCGCACGTAAATACCATCCAATCTCAAGTAGATTCCGTAATTTATCTCGTTCTCTGAGTTGACTTCATCAACAGCAAATCGTGGAACTTGAACCTAGACTGTACCTCCAATACGCTAACCCCAACGTGATTCATAAGGCACATCAACGCTGAGATTATACGTTTCATATCGCATTTCTCGTACTTTCCCCCAATCCTCGACCACGTGAAAACCGCCGCTGTAGTCCTGTTGCGTGCATATAACCTTGATTTAAACAAACCTAAACAGTCTATTCATAGAGACCGAGCGTGGTGGGTGAACGGTAATGCTCTGGCCTCGCATTCGGGAGGGCCCGAATCTCCATCCGGGCAAATGTCGGGATCGTTCCTTCAAAAGGTCATTACCAAATTCCTTAACGTTTCTTCCCCTTAGTCCTTCACAACTTCTAACGACATCGGAGTCCACCAGGCGAAAAGCTAGAAGCAGAAGAAAAAAACAATCATTTTCATAGACGTGGTCACGTAAATTTACCTACGGCCGAGTAGAAGACATAGACGATATATTTTTTTTTTTTTTTTTAAATTATGAACCCATTGCTTTTCTAGATCGTATTCCAAGATCGTTGCTACCGGCTGCACATTGTCTCTTTTGCTTCAGCACGATGTATAGTACAAGCGTAGGTACATATCGTCATAATTGATCTAAAATTAAATAATTGTACATACATTTTTACTCTAATTTCACTCACTATTTCCTTCTTACGTAACGTTGGCTTTCCTCCATAATCATCATAGCAATGAAGTAAAAAATTCGATCTTGCAATCAAATAAAGAATAAATGTCCTTAGATTAACAATATGGCAGCAGTAGCGTATTGAATAAACCAGTTATGAAGCGTGGTAATGATAGAACAGGGTAAAAACTAGAAAAAAGAG
This sequence comes from Vandiemenella viatica, assembly GCA_031002005.1. Classification (NCBI taxonomy): domain Eukaryota; kingdom Metazoa; phylum Arthropoda; class Insecta; order Orthoptera; family Morabidae; genus Vandiemenella; species Vandiemenella viatica. Next base: position 38,068,961 of record JARYHS010013631.1, on the reverse strand, counting down.
GGTGAAACGTGGTGCCGGCCCATTCAGACCCATTCTTCCCAAACACGTAAGGGAAGCGCCAAGCTTAACCTCCCCATCGGACAAACGAATCATCATCAACATTGTCGTATGCTTGCAGACACTCTACATTGTGGGTAGGTTAGGGATATAACCCAAGAATTTGATTCACAATCGCAGACTGGGAATTGTGTACCACCACCTCTTCTATTCCCCAGCCAAGTCCAGATGATGAAAGTTTCTTCCAGTACCAGGAATCGAACCAGCTGATTCCGACTCAGTGTCAGACACCATCACGGTGCCACAACTAACCGATACAACCGTCCTCATATGAAGACGGGGCTTAAATGAAAATTGTGTCTTCTCTCATAACTCTCACAGCTTGATGATGTTTTCTCAAAATCCTCTGAAATATTTTATAAATATAAAAAAAGAATGGGGTTTCAGTTAATGTTAAAAATTAAAAGTTCAATGATAACTTTCGCCCAATCCTCATCCGTTTGTAAACCGCCGCTGTACTCCTGTCGACGTTTATGACCACGTTCGTAAAAACTTAAATACTGAGCGTGGTAGGAGAGCAGTAGCGATGTGGTCTCGTATTCAGGAGTACGCCGGTACGAATCTCCGCGTCGGCATCCAGAATTGGGTTTTCCTTGGTTTCCCCGAATCACTCCAGGCGAATTTGGAATGTTTCCTTCGAAATGAGATGGTCGAATTCCTTCCCGTTTCTTGGCCCCGCTCCTTTCCCGCCTTCAATGACCTCAACGTCGACGGGGCGTAAAGCCGTAAGCCAAAAAAAACAAAAAAACTTTGAGAAATCGTTTTTCCTCAATACAGTGTATCGTCACCCTGCTTCTTTAAACTAATAGTTGTAGCATTAAGCATACAGAAAGCCTATTCATTACGTCAGCCGATTTAGCACATAGTTCTGATCTTCCTTTTTGTAGTTGTAATGGAACAGTTTCCAAAGCATGCGGACAAGCTTACAGTGGTATCGCGTTGGTTATGAAAGGAAGTTCAGAAAAGTAAATATAACGTAAATAAACCAAGGAGGGATAATGTAATGCCGTAATAACTGCGAAGAGGGCCTTGTTATCCCTAGCCTTGAACCTCAAAACCATCTTAAAAGCAGATAAGTACGACAACGGAAGGTTTCATTCTCAATTTTAAGAAATGCTAGTAAAACGAATTAAAGTAAAAAAAAGGTGAAAATGAGGTAGTAAAAGTAGGGAATAGAAAGAAGGAATATCATTTTTAACAGAAGATTAAAGACTTTGAAAGATATTAATGGTTTTCCACGGCGACCGTAGACCACGATATCAAAAGAAACAAGTAAAAAATTTTTAACTCAGCGCGGAGAAGAGTGAAATATCATTTGAGTAAAATCAGAATGTTCAGAGAATAAAATGACTAGATTAAATGATTGGAGAATTGAAATTTAGATCAGAAGTGTTTGGAGTAAGACTGTAGACCCTTCATTAACAAACACCGAGAGTGGCGGGTGAGCGGTTAACGCTCTGGCCTCGCATTCCTCGCTTCCGGGCATCCAGATTTGGGTTTTCCATGGTTACCCCCAATCATACCAGGCGAATTGCGGGACGCTTTCTTCAAAAAGGCCATGACCTAATTCCTTCCCTACCTTGTCCCCAGTCCCATCCCACCTCTAATGACCTTAACCGTCGACCAGGCGTAAAGCAATAAGAAAAAAAAATCGCCTAGCATCAAAATAAATCTTTAATTCGGCATATATTGGGAAGCAATGTAATTTAGGATACAAAACACGAGAGAAAAAATTACAATCAACTAATTGATGACAAAACCTAGAATTGTGAGTTAATTGGCCCGAGACAAAGTGTCATGTTAATTATTTACTTTTCATTTGCATTTTAATATGAATAAATGACTATAATCCATTAAACAGGAATTGAATAAGATAGGATAAGACGCGTGAAACAAAGTATTATTAAAAATATTAACTAAGATTAATAATCAAGAAAGAAAGGCGTAATCATAGGTTCACAACATGTGCCGACTTCAGAGCCTAATTACCGCAAAGTACAGCCTATTTGGGAAAAGTTATTAAGGTAGAAAATTTTTATAAAGCTCTTATCAATAGATTTGTAAAATGTCAGAACGATTTATAAGAAATTCAATCTTTCAATATAATTAGTAGGTTACCATAGCAACGAGAAACCGCCGACGGAGTCAAAATAAAGCAGGAGAGTTTAAAGCACACATTTGGAGGATTTACAACGGTCTAAATGCATAAACATAAAACAATTTATAAGATAATATATTAATGTCAAGAACTTAATATTCAGTAGAGGGAAAAATAAACTCGTTCGGAGCAAAGCAAATAAGGGCAGCTGTGTTGGACAATTGGTTGCTCATTGTAAGTTAGATCTTTTCCGGGTGCGATTCCGTGTATGTGTTGTTGTCGGAGCGCTTAAGAATACTACGAAAAACTAGTAGCAGTGAGTGCAACGGTGCCAGTTTCATAGACTATATGTTTACACGTGAGATTCCGTATATGAGTAGCGAAGTGTTTTGCTAGTTCTGACTTTCATTTGCAGATCTTTTAGAAGCTTGATGTTAAATTGACTATGCAGTAATTTCAGTGAACTTATCTGTTTGAAGAGGGGACTGAAGCAATAACCCTTGGTTGTGCCGTGTGATAGTTGTCATCGGTGAAAACCGCTATCTTTTAGTGTGATCGAAGACGATTCAAACAAGTTGAATCGGTGACTGATATCAGAACTATGGACTAAAACAATATAATCAAGTTTCCTAATGAATTTTATTTTTCATTCTGTAATTAGTGAACACAAGTGATCTTATATGATTGCTTGTAACTATTTCCTTCTTATGAAGGTGGCGGCCGATCTAAGTGATTCGAATCTAGCCGAACTGTTCACCGTGTTAGTGTCTGTGACTGAAATAACACCTCAAACTTACAAGCTAATCCATGCCAAATAACTGAACGACCATAGCTATGAGCTTTGTTTTTACATAATGCCTTGTTTTATTTCTCAACTATCAAAGATTTCAGTTAGCTTCTCGTCCTTTTGCTTGCGAGTTTCGACAGAGGGACCTGGATGGATAGAGGATAGAGGTCGCTGGAAGTGTGCCGGCGTGTCGGTGGTATTTACGGCGGGTCATTTGGTAAGCGTCCAGGGAGCGCTGTAGGCGGCTGGGCTCCCCTGTTGGGTTCGGTCTTTGTGTAAGTTAACACGCTGCACTGGCCAGTGAGAGGACGGGATCGATATACCTTGGCTGTACCTCTTTAACGCTTCTGTGGTTAAATTTTTTACTTCCTTAGGGAAGATATATCGGAGGCCACGTTATGTTTAGTATATTCAACAGCCTGGCTCATGCTGAGAATATATTTACTCCAGTCTAACATACAGCGTGGAACATGGCACATGGCATAACTTTCTTCAACGACATACGCCAATTAGACTTGCCTATGAATACTAATAATACTATCTGTTGTACGGTACGAAGAGTGGATGAAGGAGTACCTTAAAACTTTAGTATCCAGACACACGAACGTTGTAAGATAGATGCATAATAATAAAAAAAAATTCAATGCAGAGTTATTGATTGCTATTGATTCTACTCAGATAGACATGGTCGGAAAATAAAATTGTAATGTATACCTAGCTTCTATAAGAACCACTCTCAAAAAAATACCGCCTCCAAATAGCACTTTTAGAAGCCAGCTGTACATTTGTGTGTGTACTATTTTTTCGTTAGGTCCATATTATCAGGATACAAATTGTTTAATAATTACGTAAAAATTCCAGATAACTACCGCGTTAAAAATTAATGCCTCTTGCTTTATTTATCTGTCAATTAAATTCAGTTATATTTGAGAATTTTATATAAAAAAAAGCCAAATCATGAGAATTTACTAATAAAAATTGGAGTTAAATCAAAGCATCTTTTACAGAGGCAATAGTTCTCCCAGAAAGAGCTAAATAAGTAGTTCCCTCAGAATTTACCTGATCCAGTAGTGTCGAGCACTAGAAAAAGGCAGCGGAACCTAAAAAAATTGCTGTAGAGGCAGCGAAAAGAAATTTATAAGGTTCTATTCTGTATTTAGCTTCTTCGGTAACAGTCAGAATAGTGAAAATTCAAAATACACTTTGTGAATAGCTTTGGTTATTGGAACAAGAAACATTAAATCATTTTCGATGCAGGGTACCAATCATGAGTAGAAGAGCTACTATGGTAGAATTGGCTGCATGTTTATTTTTCGACTCGTCCGTAGTATTGTACCTTTCAGGGAAGGGGCAGCAAAAATATTTGCGTTCGGCCTTCGTAGACTAGCCAGTCACATCGCAATGAAGTAATGACCCACAAACAATGTCTTGAAATGCCAATATATGGTTCATATCCTCTGGCAAACAATTTGAGACCGTATTGTGAAAATCTCTACAAACTTTAATAGTTGTCAGGACTGTCCCATCGATCTTCCACCTATTCTTAATGACTGTACCAGATGTGTTCCGGGGGAACAATTGTGATTTCTCTGCACTAATATCAGTATCGTTTGTGATTACAAAAATTTAGCTAACGACATTAATTATTATATATCTTTTTCAATCTGAGGAAGTTACAATTGCGAACTGAAAGGGTTTGATGTTGGAATTCGTAGGTGCGTAGTGAAAATCAGAAAGCTGAGGCTGTAGGAGAATGGCTACCGCAGTATGTGTGCTCCTTTGCAATTGAAATTAAAATAAATTAAATCAGGTTAATTCTACAACACGTGTCCCTAACTTCCAAGAATTCACAAATATGGTAAAAACTATTTACAATGTTTATTGTGTAGATAAGTGGTGTGGTTATTTAATTATTTGATTACAGTTAGTAATTAACTCATAACAATTCGGTAATTTTCGTACAACAACTGATGATCAGTCGTGTTGTCGCTGGGAATTGTGTAAGTATCAGTGCATCAAACATGCGACAGCTAAAACATTTTTTGTTACAATAATAATGTAAAATATCCTTTCCGTAAGAATTTATAGTTCTTTCAGCATAAACATGTAAAAATATTTCTCTCTCAGTAATTATTATCACATTTCTCGATACGTTATATTCAACTTATTTTTGATAGGATACACAATAAAATGAAATGTAAGTTAGCACGTGAAATAAGGATTTATTGAGTTTTTGTATATGGTAGTTACCTGATGATGCTGCCATTTCATGATGTACAGGTCAGGATGAGAGTAATTAGTAAATGTATAAAAGAAAATCTAAAAAGAATAGTAATAATGACAATAATAAAATGACATAAATGAATGAATGAAAGAACCAATAAGTGCAAAAACTAGCTTCGCACTAGCAAAAACGTTTGTTAGTACAAAGAAATTAGGGTTCAGGAAGTATGTTATAAAAAGTTAGATATGCAGAACAGCGGTTCATCATTATTGGCATCGGAAAGAGTGGAATGAATATTAATTAAATAACTCGAATTTAAAACTGTTTGAGGGTGTTACAAAATATGTTTTGTAAAGAATGAGTGATGGAAAGATGTTATAGACATATAGGCGGATATTTACAAAAAAAAGAAAAAACCGATGACATTTCATCTTACGAGATATACTGATGACGGAGTAAACAAATTTAAAATTGGAGTAGGCGAAATATTTGACTGGAGAGGGTTGAAGGTGACGGAATTGTGAGGCAATAATTAGGGAGTTGTACCAAACAACTTCGTTTAGAAGCTACTGGAAAGTTGTGATTTTTCTGAAAAACAGTATAATCGGTATAGATATGATTATAATAGCATTATTCTTCTCATAATTTAAAATAATTTTTATTAATTAACTAAAAATGGTATCATCAATGGTATTTTGCTGAATAAATTTAACAAACACCATTAATGAAATGATTAATCAAAGTAAGACAGAGAAACTATGACCGAATGAGAGAATACTTGCTTAACGTAAACAGCGATAAGTTAAAACGTGTTATCATCCATTTATGCTCAGAAAGAATAAAAAAACAAGTTAATTATATACCAATTGTAAATACAGTAGTGAAGAATATGTAACAGTCACGTTAAAAATATAACAGATTTCAAGAAATTTAGCGGAGCAAAGGATTCAGTTATTCTGAGCCTACCGAATAAATTCATTTACTACCAAAAAATAAAAATAAATACATTTTTGAAAGACATTCAGGGATTAGCGTTTCAAAATGAGAAAGTAAATATAAATTCTACTATACTGGAAACATACTGCATCATATTATCTGAAGAGCATCTTGTTATAAAGATAAATGTTACGCAAGTTTTAATCAGTATTTTTTGGTGAACTAGGGAACGGAATAAATCGAGCAGGAATTTTATCAATTTAAGGTAATTTGTCGCATGTCTGAACCAGTACATGAGACTTAGGGGCTATGTGCACTTTGAATGCAAAATATAATTATAAACTGTCAGATGTATTAACCTGATTTGTCTGAAATTTTGCAATAGCTTAAAGGCGAATAGTAATTTTTGTATGCCACCAGTTAATCACCTCCATGATCTTTACCTTTAGCCGGGTGTCTAGAAGTAACTTCCCATAGCCAGTATGGTAGTACCTGTAGTATGGGAATGAGCCGTGAGCGGGTAAGTTGCGCCGTCGAAATGGACTTCGAAATAGTTACCATACAACTTCCTCACCAAGCAATTGGTTGCCAGAATTATTACGGACATTTCTGAGATCGATCGTGCGTTGCCTGTGTAATTTAAGCGAATGCTCTGGTAGATTGCAACACATAGACATTCAGCTACAGCAGGTGGTTCCAGAGAGTGTTTCAATAGACGTTTGCTCAAATGGAGTTACCTTAACACGCAAATCACTTACAAGTGACGCCTATGAGAGTTCTACTGTATTAAATTACTTCAGTTATAGCAAATAAATTTAGAACTAGGAGCCACCGTACTGTAGTGAAATTTTCATTTAGTTTATGCCAATCATTCGCACTTCGGCCTTAGTCCCTGATAACTTTCCTCTCCTTTCTTTTCTAGCAAAGAACTTTGCTGATCAGTACCCAAAGATTGTCACTGCATGTCTGCATCGCTACCTCAAATTAGACGATAGTTAAACAAAATCTGCAAATATCTTGATTTGATATTATAGTTTAATTATTTTAAACGATACTCTAACCAAAGCCTGGACTCAGCAGATTTCATTTGCCAAAACTATTATTTGAGTAAAAAAAGATAAGAACCAAGCAAAAATCAGAATTACAAACTGCTTTTAAACAGTCAAATCAACGTGAACGATAGCCTCATCACTCAGCTCGTCTAATAAATTGTACGTATTATTGGAAATAAGGGCTCTGGTAGCTTACATTAACATTGATGAAGGAGGCGTCGGACAAAACTCAGAGATTCACTATCATTCATCTACAACTAGCTGTAAGATCCAGAATGTCTTTTAATACTTTTTCTAATTATTATCATGACTAATATATACAGAAATATTGTAACACAAATAGGTTTGAATGTTTTTTGGATGCTGAGTTCAAGGCATGTAGAACATAGAAAATATACGTTTAATATAGAGAAGGGAGCCTCAAATACCAGAAAAATTATTCAGTACTGCCTCAATTTGAATCGAAGACCTGACAGGTAGCGAAAAGGCCATCTTTCGTTCATTCCAATAGCTTATTCACAGACTAACTATGAATGAAGTGCTTTAACTGCGTTAGAAACTTATTCAATTTCCTACATCTGCCAGATGATGGTAAATTTTCCTGTTTCATTTTTTTCCAAATGAAAAAAATATTTTCCGTTACTTTCTAAAAACTGCTGGTATTACCCTGTCCACCAATCATAATGCAGTATAGTTAGGAATTGTATTAATAGTTTAATATTTAGTTTTTTAAAAGATTTTAATAGTGACTGGAGTTTTATATCCAATTTAAGTAAGAGATGTAAGAAGGAATAACTGAGAATATTAGATGATTCTTCAAATGGACGGCATCTACATAACTAAATTGAGGTATTGTTAAAATTATTATTTAGATTTCTAAAAAATTAAAAATTATGCAGTTACTCTATATCTGAAAAAGGGATATGGGAGTGCAAACATATCAAAAATACGTTGGTAAATTTTTTTTTATTGGAGTCTTAGTTGCTTTGTCATGGAACAGACATGCAAGTTTCTATCCGTTAGTATTCCGCTGTGATTTGAGACCTAAAAAGGGTACTGTGTCAGTATTTCATTGTTTTGTTTCCTCATTCGAAGAGCCCGGAACCTCCAGGGATCGTTGATCCGTTATGCATATGGATGCGTGGGTCGGCAGTGTGATAGTCGCCATCTGGCGCCTGCAGCCATACTGCACCGCGCTACGCTGTGCTGTCGGCCGAGCTGTCGCAGGTCGTGTGTCACTGAGCAGCCTACCCATCAGACAGCTCAGGCGCAGCGTTAGTGGAAACAAGCAGAGAGAGAGAGAAAAATAATAATATCCTAATCAGTGACCCATAACGTTAACGGAATAACTAATTTTTATTCATTGATTCCTTCTGGTCCCTACGTTGTCAAAGAACAGTGTATTTGTTAGTAATATTTCCTTATTATCCTTATCGTGGTTAGAAAAATTCTACACTGCTTTTGATCAAAATATTTTTTTTTACTCCGATTCGGCCACAGTAGGTGGCCAGTAAGAATCATGAGGGGGGAGGGGGAACTGAGTGCTAGATGACTACGGGAAACTGCCTAAAAACCACAATCTGTAAAGCCGGTACGTGTTGGTATGGGCTCGTGCCCGGTTCTGTTGTACTTCTTGATCCAGTGTACGACGCCTCAGCGCAATGAGTCACACTGGCGTGTTTTTTTTAAATCCGTACGAAATTAGTTACAAGTCTAAAACAGGAAACCATAAAATACTTAAAGCATGATGTACAGATCATACGGGTTAAATATTTACTGATAGAAATAAGTCAGAGAAAAAAAGCTGAGAGACCTGATTCACCGTTATAAAATGGAATCAGTAAGAACTTCGAACCACAAGAAAAATGTATTGTCTGCTGTTCATCTTAAGAAGAGAGTTGGGCACACTAGGATTTTAAGCAAAAGTTCATAGTGACAACACGCAATGCAAAATTTTCATACATACCTTTAAGAAATATAATATTTTTACTTAAGTGCTACGTGGATGTCTGAAATGAAACAAAAACAGTACAAGAGGAATAAAGAAAAACTACTAATGAATGCTATTAAATCCTAAACTATTTCGTTATAGGTATCTCCACAGTTATTGAGCCACGTAAAAATATTATGGTACGTTAACATGTTTGCAACTGACACTTTATTTGAACAGCAGAGGCTTTGGACAATTTTGATCAATTTTCATTTAACTGAATCGTGGATGGATTCAAATCACTAAATTACTTGTCTTTAACATGAAAAATACCCCTTTTAGAATTCGTATAGTGCTGTGTTTTTCATCTGAAATGCATGTCTGAAAATGCATGTCATGTGTGTAAACAAACACCACTTTCACTACCCTTTTTCATTCCATGTTAATTATTACGTGCTTTTTACAGCGGATACCAACTTAATCTACAATGATGTGATTATTATTGTTCTAAATAAAAATTTAGCAAGTGAATCCCCACCTCCCTCTTTCCTCCTCGTCGTTCCTAATCCGTAGTTTACATTATTAACAGAGAAATTCACTTTTAGGAGGAACAAAAAAAATAAAAAAAAACAAAAAAAAACGAATCAAAGCAATGCTTTTAAATCACAAAATCTGGCCGTCTGCTTCATAATCCACTGTTAATTAATTGTTCAGTACCAGTGGGTTCATCTAGGAGTTAAAATGACAGTTGCACGAAAATTTTCACGAACATTTGAGCAGACCTACATTTGCGAACAATACTGGCATATGTGAAATATTCTAGGAATTTAAAGTGAAAATGTCAGGCTTAATTTCCCTCAAAGTTGGACTTAAGTCACGATACTATGAAATAATCTACACTTTGAAAACATGTAACATGGTCACTAAAACTACAAGTGGAAAGTAAATTGTACTTTAGCATTATGCAGCTGAATACCTAATATCTCTCCTAAAAATCGTGAAGATGTGCGAAGACCGCGGGGAATGAACCTCTCTACCATTTAAGGTACCAATTAAAATATTTCGACCTTTCTCAAAGCGTTTGTATATACAATAACATAATTTCGATTATTTGTAGTATTAGATTGTTTCGTCAAAATCTGTGTTATCACACTTGTGGATGTATTAATTTCTGTGATTGATTGTCTGATTATACAGTACAGAAATTATTGCTTCTAAGTATGCTTACCGGCAGATCTTCATGTTGCTCGGCAGAATGACAACCATGAATATCTACCACAATTGGAATAAGTGTAAACCACATCTATAAAAAATAAACGCTTAAAAATTATTTAAATTTTGAACGTAAAATATGCAGAGTACAACAAATACCGTTTATGAATCAAATAAAAATGTTTTGTTAATGTAAATTAATTTAATTCACGTATACACCTTGTACAAAGAATAAACAAAATATTACTTAAATGTAATTGTATCAGTAGAAAATAAAGGATCTCCTCGTGTGCTGTTCAATGTAGAATGTAGAGAACACATTAGCAGTGAGAGTATGAAGGTTACATTACCACACTGTTACCTCCGCCACTAAGCAGGTTACATGAAGTGAACCGATGTAGAATGTACATTCTTGGGGGCTCTAGGACACAGTCTCCCAGACATGCTCGAATTAATTTCGTCCAAATCTTCCTGTTTTGAACACGGATGCAAAGGCATCTCGCTCAATAACGAGAATAGTGACTATTCTCGTTGCCCGGTAGGAATTCTAACGTTAATTTCTCCTATTGTCGTACATAAATCATCGAGAAGTTAGTGATTGATCTTCTCTCTGAAACTCCTTTACAGCTGAGCTTGAACGTTGAATAAATTTTCATTATTTTATCGAGGGCAATGCGAATGATTGATATTGGGACAGCGGTGGCTGTTGCGACTACACTGCGGCATGGAGATAAACTGTTGCCTTCTGTCATCCATTGACACATAGAAGTCGTATGAGTGGAAAAAAACAGCCTGCCACCAATGTCTATAGAGTCCTGGAGTTCCTATCAGCCATTTGCTTGTTTAGAGTGTTAAATCCTATCCGCTGTGAATTTTGCGAAGATTACAAATATCCTTTCAATACGGAGCCTATAATATATGTGTAATGTTGTTAATAAATGTTTTTTTGTTAGAAACGCCGATCTACTTCAATACGTATATCATTTTCATTTTCTACGTAACTTCAGAGACCTTTCAATGTTGCTACTAAACGGAAATGAAATAGTGAACTTGGGTTATGAAAGGTTCCTATTTTTAAATACAATGAGTACAGGTAACTGCCAAATGAACATTATGTAAATAAATGTTTTTGAGAGATATTAACTCGGTTCATTTTACAACTGAATACGGATCTTTCTGCCTGCTATTAGCTGAGTTTCGGGATATCTTTAAACAAATTGTAGTGTAGTAACCACGATGGAGGCCACTCAGCCACGATGGAGATAGAAGATTCCTTTTATTTTCTCTTTGAAATCCTGGTAAGGTGAAATCCTCCAATCCCTCGTGTTCGTATACGTAAGTAGGGGAGACCAAAGCTGGTTGCTGTAGGGGGTAAGCTGACCATGAGCTTATAACCACCTCCTAGCCACGTGATCATCATAGCCTCAACTGCTTTCCAACAAAACAACAGTGTGAATTCGCTATTTGTGAGGAAAGGACTGGCGATCGTTGTCAGTTTCATCCAGAAAGTAATTTGTCTGAATTATCTTATTTGTTGCAATGTAGTCTTCACGGGTGTACCGCCGGATAGTGTTGTGGAAACAATATTCCGACGGCTAGTTCCGCTGACTTCTTCAGGTGTAGAGACATCTGCACTGGTCGGCTGATTACTTACATCTTATTTGTTTTCTATATCACAGGCTGCATGGAATAGGCGTAACTTGTGTAGTACATTTGAATCATGAATCATTAAACAAAGGGCTATGTTTCGCATTGTTAAATCATTGACTGTCAGTGTGGTAATTGTTATAAATGTAATCTTTGTTATACAAACGTGTTCGGGGCAGATTGGCCATCTATGTTTGGGGTTGGTTGGCACATAGACAAAAGTGGTAAAAACGAAGAAACTAAGTGCAAAGAGAGAAAACATGATTTTATGATTTCACCTGAATGTGAGTTCCGCTGACAGAGACTGTAACTTTGGTGAACGTCTACTTTTAAGTGACAGAAATAAGGGTGAGCCAGACCGTGTACATCCCATGGGTAGGAGGTACGGTTATCTAGCCTAGTTAACAACTCTCCAGGAGATAATAATGGTGAGGTCAAAAGCAGAGGAGCTAAAGTAGCATCCGTTCAAGAAAAAATAGCAGTGATCACCTACGATGGTGCTCAGTGTATAGGAATCGTGACATCATTGGATGAATCTGATGTTTTAGTTAAAACAATGTTAATACGGTAAGTTTAGGATGTGGTATAAAAAATAGATGAAATTTGATCTAAATGTGAAAATGTGACAAAAGCGCGTGAGCTACTAGTAATGATTCAAGTTCAACAAACCTACCTCATCAACAAGAAGCTGATTTGATTTAATTGCAATGTTTACGGTCTCTTGTTTCTTTTAGTTTCTCTCAGGCTTGCTTTCTGCCATCTATTTTCTAGTTTTTTAAAAAATTAAAATATATGCAAATGAGTTACAATTATCTATTTTTCTTTACTTAAAGTATTTCCACTAATTCAAACTTTATCTTCTTAGTTTAATGATTCAAATGTACTACACAAGTTACGCCTATTCCATGCAGCCTGTGATACAGAAAACAAATAAGATAATTCAGAAAAATTACTTACTGAATGAAATTGACAACAATCGCCAGTCCTTTCCTCACAAATAGAGAATTCACACTGTAGTTTTGTTGGAAAGTAGTTGAGGCTATGATGATCACGTGGCTAGGAGGTGCTTATAAGCTCATGGTCAGGCTGCGTATGGGGCTGGTCGGCCAACTACGACAGGCACTGTTTGGTGATTTACTGCGGTCATACTATTTAAATTCTCAATAAAAAAAATACAGAAATATAGCCTAATAGATGCAGATTACAGCGATAAATTAAAAATTTGGACGGTTTCACAGAATTAGCTGCAAAAATCAAAATGTGAAAACCTGTGCCAACCATCCCCGGTCTCCCATATACTCAAAACATTCGTAGCTTTATTCCGAAGTGATATTAGTTGTACTAAAATAGCATTAAAAATAACTTGTGCTTTTCATCAAACAATCCTGCGTAAGGAGTTTCCTAAATGCTCCTTGGTGCAGAATTTCACTAGTTTGACCCTGATCTCTTCTTCTTCTTTTTCTTTCCTCGTAACCCCTTTGGACCAGCGATTATACAGTTTCCATACCCATCGTCAGTGACAATAAAACTAAAAAAATTTTGTATCATTTATAACATACCTTCTATATCGAAATAATAGTATTCAACATCATTGATATTTTACACATTACTGTGTAATGTTTTGAGGCATACGTAAAACCTTGTCAAAGCAATTTAACTTTTTATCGGTAACACCATTTATTGTTTCGCTGATACCTTTGTTTTTACGTTCTTGTGCACTTGCTGTTGAAGCCACCAGCCTTCCTTCCAGTGCTGTAATGCGGTACATTAATTGCCTTCATTTTCCGCAACTCTTCCTGGAACTTTTTGATCATATCATCTGAGACAGAGATGTCTTCTTCTATTAATTCCAGACTTAAACATGTTTTACCATATTTCCGAGATGGTTTCCTTATTCTTCTGGGTAATGTATTAATCTCCACGTTGACAGCTTTGGTACTTTCCTGCAAGTTCTCTTTTTCCTCCACTTCAGGATGGCCTGATTGAGATGAGCTGCCAGATTATTTTGATGAATTCAGTAATTCTGGTTTGTCTGTTGCTGCCAACTGTTTTCCTTGATCAAAATCCCCAACCGAAACAGTCATTTGTTCATATTTATTTTCTTTATTTAATTCAGTTTTCAAATTTTTAACTTTGTCTTCTGTATTCTCCGTAATAATCACATTTCTGCTTCTTATCATTTTTTTTACTACAGTCATAAATTCTATGATGTTTTGTATTTACAGACCATAAAACAAGAATGTGTTTTTGTGACTTTTTGTTTACACTTTAAGCGTTTTTTTGGGGAACATGGACTATCATATCGCTGCTAATTATATGAAATATGAATATGGCTTAAATCAGGTTTCTTGCCACACCAAAACTAACATAGTTTGCAGTTGATCTCTTTTTTTTTTTTTTTTTTTGCAATAACGGAGCTGTGTTTGTTGGTTCTTCCAATAATTTTTATCTAACTTTGGATCAGTTCGATATATTTTAATGTTCTTATTCTTTTGGTTTTCTATCAAAGCTTTAAATTCTTTAAACCAACTAAATACTTTACTTTTTACATTCAAGAAGTAAATAAACGCCATACCACTGAAGTAATCCAAAATAATAAAAAAAAATATCGCGTACTCCTAAGGATTTATGTTTCATTGGGCCGCACTCATCAGCGAGTATTATCTGCAATGTTTCTGTACTTCTTTCCCCTGTATGTGTGTGAAGGGAAGTCTTGACTGTTTCCCTTCGCATTACACGCCATAATTGTCTTTTCCCGCTTGATAGTTGTCACGATAACTATGTCCATCTACCATGCCAGATTTCATTTTATTCATATCTGCGCTATTTATATGGCCGAGTGCCACGTAGAACCATCAACCAACACAGGAGAAGCCAATAAACTGTGGCCACTTTTCATATTATATTTTATTTTTAACTTGTTAACACTAATCAGTTCTCTACAGCCACTAATTCACAGTTCAAATTATGTATGAACCATTCTGTGAATCTAAATGAACTTTATTGCCGTTTTATATGAGTTCACTCATTGACATGAGGTTAGTCGTTAGACTTGGCACGCACATTGTTTTATTTTACAGTGATACTATAACTACAATCTGTAGTTATTTCTATATTGCTGGTACACAACAAAGGTACCTTGCTTTGTCTGCAACAGTTACTTGTGGTGTACTTAACGAATACGATGCATTTTGTATCCAGTGATCATTTGCCGTTATTTGAGAACTTCCTCTGGAGTCTAGTGTCAAACATAATTGATTGCTTACGTTCATCCGATTACGCTACCAATGGACATTGATTTCTGAATGCCCATTCTGTTTCCAACGGTACTAAATGACAGATTTAACTTTTGTTATTTTAACATTTAACTGGAGTGATTTGGGGAAACCATAGAAAACCCAAATCTAGATGCCCGGTCAGGGATTCAAAGCGGCATCCTTCCGAATGCGAGGCCACAGCGCCGGATTGATATTAGATGACGAAGTAATGACATTCTTCGTGTAAACCCTGAATCGTTAAACACAGTTTTAAGCTACGCTTAGAGCTCCTTCATTATTTTAGCTTTATTAAGCAGGACATGCCTTCTAAAGTCAACATATTTTTCGCAGCAAAAGCCTAAAAATTGCAGTTCGATCTGCCTTTAACCTTAGGGACGTTAACTTCAAAATTTGAAGCCATCTTCAAGAGCGTAACTAGTTATTTATGATATAACAATTTTCCAGATACTATTTACTAGTATGACAAAGAAAATAAGGCTGAATCATAACTCTTGGCCCGTAATTTAATAAAACACTTTTAATTTATGAAACAGCAAGTAAGACTTTTCTTTTATTTATTCAACAACCTTTGGACCAGTTGTTACACAGCTTCCATAGACAGCGTCAGTAACAATTAAACTTATTTTGATATAATTTATAACAGAGTTTTTCCAACAATTTTTTTTCAGAGAATTCTTTTTAATTGAAAATCTTTGTACGGAAACCTCAATGCATGAAAGTGATTCGCATTCAAACGTAATTTAAGAAAAGAACTTTATCTGGAACTCAAACAGCTTAAGGTTAGTCATTGTTGTTCTTTTCTGAGGCATTAGTTCGTATCCCGTTGCCATCACTCCTAACCTCAAAACGTTTCGCAAGCAGAGATTTCGTCACAGCTTGACTTTTTTTTTTTTTTTTTTACTGCTTAACGTCTCTTAACAGCGAGGCCTTTAGAGACGGGAAAGAATGGGGGTCAAGGAAGGGAAGGAATTAGGCCATGGCCATTTTGAAGGAAGCATCCCGGCATTTGCCTGGAGTGATTTGGGAAACCATGGAAACCAAAATCTGGATGCCCGGACGGGGATTCGAACCACCGTCCTTCCGAATGCGAGGCCAGAAAGCTTGACAACGTTCGTCTGCTACTGAAGCCATAGTGGAGATTATTTGTGTGTTTTAGTTTCAGTGTTTGCTCATATAGACAGCAGGTATGGTCACTGCAGAAGTATTGTCAATAGTTTTGACTTATTTTCCCAGGAATTTTCCGCTTTCAGTTAACAGTAAATTACTTCCCCACCAGAGAGGTACTAAAGCGTACTTGTCATGGAAAGCGTTTTTAAAATGTTTCGTCGAAAATAACATGGATGACAAGGAAACTCGTGTTTACAATATTCACTGTATACTGATGTATATGGGAAGGGTCTAGTACCATAGTGATGAAGTAGTCTGACTGCAGACTGAAAGGCCCAACTTTGTATCCAGGTCTCAGCTGAGATTTTCAAAAGGCACCTCGTGCTGTGTAATGTGAAATACCACCGAACGATTCCGCGGTTCGGATTCAACGTTAAACTGTAGGTCCCCTAGTTGTAACACGGATGTGTGCACATATAAAACAAATTCAAGCCAAATGAAGACGTAATCCGGTTTTACCCGAATCAAACTAGCATAAGTGCATTTACTGACGTATTTGATGTAGTCAGTTGCAGCACCCCTCCAGTCTGTGTTAAAAGAACTTAAGCCGTCACCAATAGGATGCAGCTGAGGATGTGTTATCTCAGATTGTTGGCGTAAGTCACCTTCGACGTTTTCTTACAATATCTTCCATGGCTCCAGAATTTCTTCTGAAAAATTCTCCGTTTTCAACAATAATGACGTAAAACAAAGGATATTGAGGAAAGAGGTAAAAAAGATGAATGTCAATAGCTTTGTAGAGCCAGGAGTATTTCACAACCACTGATAGAAGAAATTCTGATTAGCTACGCATTTTGTTTCTGCAGTGTTTGAACCCAGAGTTAAATTATGTAACAGAACCAATGAGCTTCATGGTTTCTTGTAAAGATCAAGGTTTCTACTAATTTGAATCCTTTAAATTGATTTTTTTAGTGTCGGAGAGAGACAAACATTTGTTTTTATTTTTTGTAATGAATGATTATTGTTTTGATAGGTGAAAATGTTGAAAAATGAAGTTTAATTTTATTGAAAGCAGTAATGAAATGTCCATTAAAATTCTATAATTAATAATTTTTTGTAAGCTAAAGTGTTTTGAATGTGATTTAGAATGTTAAGAATTATTTAAATTTCATAGTTTGATATTAGAAAATGTTTACAAACCTTATATCATCATTTAAAAATGTTTCTCCGTGATTATAAGTAATTTTGTATACATTCTAATTTTTTGCACGATTTCTATTGTTGAAGCGATTATCAGCTCCTACAGTTGGTATAGTTTAATGTAGTCAAGAATATTCTGTGCTGCCTATATCATCTCCTGACATTGCGAGGGGACACTTCACTCGGAACGGTGCTAATAGGTTACACTGTCAGCTGTATTGGTAATGTGCTTTAAAATCTTTAGAAGAAGTCCGATGCCTTGTTCTTGTACTTTATGTAAATATTTTGGCTGAATAAAAATTCAATTGAAACTTGTATCTACTGAGTTGTTATTCAACCAACTACCTATCACTGAAAAGTTAAAGAAGTATCACACTTTGATAAAATTTAGAAATCACTTGACAACTGGCAACCGACAAAAAAAAAAAAAAAAAAAAAAAAAAAAAAAAAAAAAAAAAAAAAAAAACAACGGTAAATTTACGAACGGAGTAATTAATTGATTGAAATCCTTTAAACACCACTAACCGAGTGGTTTAAGGGTATCTCATGTAAAGCAGGGTTCAAATCATGTCTCTAAAGTTCCTTATAAGCGAGCAACTTAATCACTGATCTCTCTCTCTCTCTTATTTTTATTATTATTTTTCCTTTCTTCAGTCTCTCGACTGGTTTGGTGCAATCTTTCAGCCTTTCCTATCTTGCGCTAACTTTTTCATCTCAACTTACCCCTTACAACCCACGTCCTCAATTATCTGCTTCCTCAGCAGTTCTTACCTTCGACTGTTCCCTCCACTACCAAGTTAATCAATGCTGCATGTCCCAAAAGATGACCTACCATCCTGTCTCTTCATTCTGTAAGACTCTTCACACAAAACTTCTTTCGTCACTCATCATTTTCAATACTTGTTCATTTCGTACTTTGTCTGTCCGCTTAACTTACGGCATCCTCCTATAGCACCACTGATCTACCGTACCACAATAGCATGAAGAAATAATTTCGTAACTGAATACTGAAGTTGCTTTAGAATAAAGTACTCTAGCAGTTTTATAAAGATGTAATTGATCCAACACGTTTCTGTGCGCGGCGTAGATAAGACAGTGTGCGCCGTCCTGCGAGCTATCAGCCTGGTTGGCGCGCCAGATTAAACCTGCTGGGCGGTCGTCTTGATTGATGAGCCAGCTCCCACCTTCCTTCCTGCCTGCGAGCAGTTCTCACTGCCGCTTTCCGCCTCAGATTCATCACTCGCTGATCCAAATATAACGCTGGCGCCGCCCCGCCCCGCCGCGAATTACCGCGCGCCCCGGGCGCGATTCGGATCCATTTATAACATCACGAGCGGGTAGCGCTAAATGTGGACCCCGACGTACGTACCTGGTTCGCACAGTCACCTAATGTGTGCGCCTCGAATAGAACAGTAATTTCTGCTTTAACCATCCATCAGTTTTTCAATCAATGTGGGTGAAATATCTGACGCATTCTCTTTTCTCTACGGTTAGATAGATGCATAGACTCCCAACTTCTATAATTTATTTATTGCTGAAATATTTTTTAAAAAAGAATTTGTTCCTCTACAGATTAAAATGATAATCTATTACTGAAACATGTTAATTCTTAAATCATAAATTGTTATCAGATATTATAAAACATATTAATCAGTTTATTATCACTTGTCGTAAAATACTGCTTAAATGAAGAAAGTTTTATTTACATATAATTTTCTTAGGGTGTCACAATAGTTCCTAATGCAGTTAAAAAATTATGCAGGCAGTTCATTACTAAATCGAGCTGTCTGATGGCTCAGAATTTAAAGTATCTGACTGGAGATCGAAAGGTCCCCGGTTGGAATTCTTGTCTCGTCGCGGACTTTGAAACGCTCTTAACTCGACCCTCACCTCTGGTACAGCTTGCCGTGCAATGTGAAATACGCCAGAAGGCGTCCGTGTTTCATAATCCACGTTAAACTGTAGCTCTTCTTTACCCGGTAGGATTACCGAGTTAGGCTAATGATAGCCACGATAGAGACTCAAATAGAAACTCTGTCAAATCGGCTGCCAAACTACCCGTCGGGAAATAAAATAATTAATCGATATGTTAGAAACATAATGCTTCATATAACCACAGTGATAATGCCAAAGTGTTTGTAGCACCCTGTTTTCGTGGTTACGAATTTACTATGGAGAGTGTTACCTCCCCATACTAATATGCCAAGTATAAGTGGGGCGGTTTTCCATTGCCTTGCCCTGTGTGAAAATATTCTTGTCACTGTATGTGTGGATGACTGCAATTGTGTGCACAGTGAATGGTGTTGTGGATGAAAGAAAAAAAGTAAGGGAGGTGGGTGAAATGTGGTACTGAGTGATGCAAGCCTACTCTCCCGAAAGATTCGCCAGTTTTACTTCCCCAGCCTTCAGCTGAGTCGTTTGCCCTCGCTCCATACGCACTGAGGAGATGATTCGAATTTAAAACAGCACTTTGCTATACAATCTGGTGGTTAATAATCAAACACAGCGAAGTCTCCTGTACTGCTGGCCAAGTCCCAAAGGTGAAAATTTCTTTCATTACCAGGAGCGCAAAGAGCTAAAGCCGTGTCAGGCGCCGGATTCAATGACGGAGCTACAACGAGCTAACCAACACGCTATGTGACGGCGTTGCTGTATTCAACAAGCAGACGTTCCACAGGCAGGCTATTGGCATGTTTGGTTTTGTAATGTTCATAGATTTAAGGTTTATACGTTTGCCCGCCTGCGGATCACGCGGGAGACTGCGTAGTCATTGTCGCTGAACACTAGCAGCCATAGCGTTTTGAGAAGTAAGTTTATCGTGGGTCCAGGCAATGTAAAGAATAAATAGCAGTGAAAAGTGACTTTAAGGTTAATCGATTAGTTTTAATACTTTGGAGGTATGTTAGATGCAACGATGTTTGTAATTTGCTACAGGAATTATTAATGTTATAGATTGAGAGATATTGGCACTGCAAGGGAGATACAATGAACTAGTCTCGTAATACGAGAGAATAGAAAATAAAATGTGGGTCAAATAGATTGACCGGGTTAAAGTTACAAATGAAATATTAATGACACGTTCTGTGGAATTTTATATTGATTGCGCCACTCTGTGGCTGCGCCACTAGAGCGTGCATCAGTCACAATTTTTATGCCTCTCGCTAGTTGGAATGGCACCACCACGGCCACCGCCAGGGAGGGGGAACCTTCTTCCCCTTTTCTCCGCCATCAAAGTATTGGACTGGATGAGAAATTGACTTGTTGGGTGGAAGAATTTTTTAAAGATATAAAATAGAAAGTTAGGGTAGAAAATGTAGTATCAAAAGAAGTGGAAGTAAAAATGGGAGTGCCACTGGGTAGCGTATTTGGACCATTGCTATTCAGTATTCTAATGAATACTTGCATTAATTGTTTACTATCAAAGATTAGATTGTTTGCAGATGACATAATGCTATATAAAAGGGTCAAATGGTAGAGGTTGTAACATTACAGATAGCTGAAAGGCAAACACTGCTCTCCACACCATTGTTACCACAACTACAAAATAATGGTCTTACAAGGTCTGTAAACAGTTGCAGGGTGATCTGGACAGCATATCTAGTTGGCTTGGTAACATGGAATGATGATTAATGCATGGAAGAGTCAGCTTATTAGATACACAAATAAAAAACTAAATTTTGATTATGATTATAAGGTAGGGGAAATAATAGCATGTTGAAGACTTGAAAAGAAAATACCTTGACATTACATTTGACAACAAGCTTCACTGGAGAGGACACATTGGAGAGGTAATAGGAAAAGGTTTCAAAATTCTACACTTGTTGGAAAGTGATGAGGAGATGTACAAGAGAAGTAAAGGAATTGGGTTACAAAACTCTGGTCATACCATTTCTTGAATATGGTAATGTAGTATGGGACCCACATTTTGCGTATCAAATACAGGAGTTGGAGAGGGTGCAAAAAATGGCTGCTAGATTTGTTTCTGTAAATTGTCGTAGAATGCAGTTAGTATCAGATATGATAAAAGCCTGGAATAGGATTCATTGCAAGACAGGAGGATGAAGGAGGTCATGGGAGTATACAAGTCGTATATTGGTGATGATGCATGGAAGGGAAGAGATGACCATGACCACAAGCTGGCACTCGATTTCAGGCACAAGGCTGTAGGAAGATTCTCTTTTTTAGGTAAAAGTGTCAGGGATTGGAATAAGTTACCGAGGGAAATGATAAATAATTTATCAAAAACGTTGAAAGAATTTAATGTTAAAATTTGTAAAGGGCAAATGTAGGTGGTTGTAGGATAGGTAAAAGGTGGGTGCTTAGGGAAATATTATTATTAATTACTCATACAAGAGCAGTCCCTCGAGAAGCACGACAGTCGGCGAAGAGCAAACGAATGTCCATTAGGCCACCGGTAAGATACTGGAATTCTGTGTTGGCTCTTGTATTTGGTTCTGTTGGACTGAAACTACTAATAATAAAGTGATTTTAAACTCTGACCTTATTGTTGGTATCTTGTTTCTTCTTATTTTTTCGATTGCCAGACCTAGTGTTGCCAGACCTAGTGTTGAAAATGACAGTGAAACATATGACATGGAAGTAGACAGAAATTTTAAAGAAAAGGAATAATAGAAGCGAATAAACCGAATTTAACTTTGGTAGTTGGGTGCATGCAAGTTAAAAACATCTTATAAACTGCTTGTATCTGCCAGTATATGTGGATTTGCAGTGTTTTGAATTCTCAGTGAGATTGATGCAAAGCTGTATATCATTTCTGCTAATGTGCAGTGTGTATATCTGGCTATTGTTAGTGAGAATAAAAACCAGTCTCATAAAGTGAACTGATTAGTGAAGCTGGATAATAGTAAACTTATGATGGTGTGACATGATGTAGTGTTTCGACTTTTTTATGGTGTTTTTAAGAATAAAATTTACATCATATCAATTTACTTCTGACAAAACTGTTTGATTGGACCGGAAAGGGGAGAGTGGTACGTTTGACAGTTGAGTGAGATCGAGATGGCGTTAAGACACTATAATCTTAATTCTAGATGACTGTGATAAATCGGCAGAATGCATCGGGTAGCTTTAACAAACTGTTACTCAGTTAAAAAAGAAATAAAATTCGCTCCATGGTGGTCCAATATAGAGTAATTGCCTGACACTGCATCGTAGTGTCAACAAGTAAAGAGGTCAATGCTGTCTATATCACTGATGATATATAATCAAGGCAGCTGAAAGGGAAACACTGCTCTCCACACCATTGTTTCTCTGATTTCTTTATCTGAGCAGTGAGAATTGAAACACACTGATAACATTTTCTGTTGTTTGCTGCGGGTATTGAAAATCAGTTTACGCTGTGCTGAACAGAACCATACGATTTATATCCTACACTTCTTGACTGAAGCCGTCCCTTAAAGGAGTTATCCATACCGACACACTCGAGTTTCCTGTTGAAACGACATTTAAGGAATTTCAAATCGTCAATTGTCAGTGTCAACTGGTAAGAAAAGAAAAATGAGATGACTGAATCCAGAGATGTTAGTTTCGCGGTTGATTGTTCCAAGGTTGACCGATGCATGTTGTATTAGCGCAGAAATCTTTATCTCCCTGAAGAAAAAATCACTATAGTATATATCAAAATTGCAATTTTCAATCATAAATCGCTTCTTTCTGCACATTACCATGACAAAATTCTGTAAAAGAATTTATAATCTTCTTACATTAATTCTTTATTAGAGGATAGTAACATAAAAACGCGTCATTTAACTATCCAGTGTCTTGTTACTTAGACGTACAAAAAGCTGAAGATAACAAGAAAGACGAATTTTCCCACCACTACACTGTCAGTCTAAACAAACCTTTTGTTGAATTATGAAACAAAATTTATCTTTGGCAATACAGAAAGGATACTGCTAATGTTATTAAGTTTACTCAGTTCTCATCGAGGACGTTTGTGATGACAATATATTGTAAGTTTCATGAATAGCCTTAGGATTTCTGGTAGCAGTGTTACTTGTGTATTGGATAGCAAATGAGTTGTATGTAGAACGATTAAATATTAACACTCCAAAGGTAGTTCTGAGAGTTCTGATAGTAAAACGTGAAATAAATCCAAACATTAAATGAAAAAAATTAAATTGATACTCTTTATAAAGTTATAAAATGCTAAATACAGCTCCATTTGTCCATTATTTTACCCTTTCTCATAATGCGGACGCCTTTAACATTTTTCACTTTTGTATTTACGGAACCCTACACCTTTCATATCACTACATCTGTCCTCATCTGTCAGATGTTTTGGTAAAGCTTTTGCAACCAACAGCTGTAAATTTCTGAATCGATCCAGTCTGTTGACGAAGCAGACAATAAAAACTTAACTTTTTACGCGATCGTTTATTTGCTGTTCTTACAGTTAACTGATTTCTTAGCCTTCACTTCGTTCAACGATTAGAATAAAAATTTCCCAAGTTTTTCAACGTTAGTTATGATAGCATCAAGAGACTATGCAAATTTGGATTTGCTTTTTTTTTAATTTCTAACAGTATTTCCACCCTTAATCATGATATTTATAAACTTCATGCTTTTTTTTAATATTTAAGGAATTTTATCGTCTCCTACACCACACAAATTTGTTTCAAATTGAAGAATATCATACGAGTATTGTCAGGGATAAAAATTCGAAACTAAGGGAGAACACCAACATATACAGATGGTGAGCAAATTTTTGTAAAGGATAATTTACTATTATTCAAAAATTAGTGATTGTGTTTGGAACCCTCGAACATCAGATGTCAAAAGCGCTGAGAATCTTCCAGACAGCTCCTTATACGTATATAGGAACAGCTTAGACTGAGGTTATGCGCATTTGTATTCTCACTTCACGTTTACCTGCACTTGCTGTAATGAAGTGTAGTTCTCTGTTTATCTAATTAGAGCACTTGCGGAAGTTCGAGGTGATCAGTTACCTCAACTCGAGGTAATTTCCTCTGAAGTTACTAAAACAGTTACTTGTTTGTATCACTGTTATTGCCAAGTTATTACAATGTGAGGCACGTAGGCAGAGAAAGGGGAAGGTATGTTGGAGAACATATTCCAATTACATCAGATTAGCTGAATAGAGTTCTCACCACTATTCCCCGTTTCTCTTCATGCATTTACGTTATATCCAAATTGTGTGAACGAAGTTACTAGCAAATTAACGCGTAAATTCAAATTTCACTGAACTGAACCAATACAACGTATGCGCTTAATTATTATGTTAACACTAGCTTAAGAGCCCGTGAAAAATGACCATTTGATCACAGTGGTATAACAATTAATTTATTCACAGTTGTTTAATCTTTTATATAAAAACTGATGTTGATATATATTTTTATATATATATATATGTGATTAATAGATGTCGACACCGTTTGATTGGACACAATATATTTTAACAAGGAGAAGGTTTCTGGCCGAAAAAAATTCAGAAACAACTCCCTCTCCCCCTTTACACCCCTTAATTTGTATATAAACCCCCGGTTTTGTCCGATTTCGGTGGAACTTTGCACACGTATAGTTCAATGCAAAGAGAAAAATACTACCCACATTAGTTTTACATAACCTCCAATTCCTCTCCCCCTTTCTACCCTCTAGATTGTCAATGTTCTTTATACAAAGCTACAGTTTCTATCCGATTTTGAATGAAGTTTGCACACGTATACTTTAAAACAAACAGAAAAATACTATCTACATTTGGTTTCCAGAAACCCAACCTTTCTCCCCCTTTCCACTCCCTCAAATTTTGACATCTTCTTTATACAAAGCTACAGTTTATATCCGATTTCGGTGGAACTTTGTACACGTATACTTCATAGAGAACATAGAAAAAAATACTGTCTACATTAGTTTTTAAAAAACCCAACTACTCTTCCCCTTCAGACCCTTTATTTTTTCCAATGTTCTTTATAGAAAGTTTTAAATCCCGTCAAAATCAATTTAGTTTTTTTAAAAGTTATTCCAGAATATTCATAAAATAAATATGTCCTAATGTCACAACATTTACGTCAGAATTTCACTAGGACTCCAAGCTTTCAAGTTGTGAAAACCCATTAGAAGTCAATATTTTTTGCCTGATGCCAGAACAAACAGATATATTTTATTTGTGGTTTGTATTATTGTGCGCATTGTACATGTTTTTATTATCGAGCAGCAACTTTAACAGTTGTTGTGCTTAGGTTGAAATGCTGCCTGGACCAAACTGTAAAGTGACAGCACCCAATTCACCCCCTTCTGGGAATTTTTCGGGTGTATCAATGTTTAGTGTACTTCTTTAAATGGCTGGTGCCAAATCGTATGAAAATTGGTACACATGATTCACATCAGAAATATAAAAATAGTGTTTGGCCAAATCATTCCCTATTGGGCCAGGTAACGCCTGGTACTCTGCAAGTTAAATACAATCATTATTAAATAAGTAGCACCTAAGCCCGTCAAAATGCCGAATTGAACACTGTTCTGGAAATTCACTTCTTTTCAGTTGCTTAGTTAATTAGAACTGTTACTATATAATGCTCATAACCTTGATTTTGAAATGTTCTAGATATTTCGGCTGTAGTTCACAGTTGAAACTCTACTGAATTAGTAACGACACAAATGTGGAACAAGTGAAATTATCCTGATCGATGAATGAAAGATCATGGGGAAAATTCTTAGCCCAAAGAAAACAGAAGACACATGCCGACTATGTCCCCAAAGCAACAGTGTGAGCTGTCCCAGTAGGTACATCTCATGGTTTATAAGTAATAAGATATGTAGTATTTGTATTCAATCGTTTTATTGCGGAAATTTACTTAATTTTAGTAAGTTGATTTGATTTGAATGTGGTCCTCGGCCGATAATATTATCCCGAGAAATATTCAATGCCATTACTTAATACATATAACAAAGTATGATGGTTGCTTTCCATTCACAGGCGGAGGGAGTGATAAAGAATGTACTGTAGCGTGGTTTGGTTGTCATCCAAAGGAACTGACTGACCTCGTGTTCCCTAATGTCTTAGTCATTAATTTACTGAAATGATCGAGAGGCCCTCGGGTATAGTTCGGGTTTGTTTAAAACAATTGATACAGTGTGGTATTGTGAGTTCGTCTGCCTGTATATTCGACGAATGAAACACTCCTTTCAAAATCCAGTAATAAAGTGTTATCTGCAAAGCGTCTGACAGCTCAGGTCTGCTGTCAGTGGAAAAGAAACATTCGTTAGCAATAAACTGTCTGGCATAGTTCTGTTCTTAAACATATTAAATGGAATCTATCTATGCAATGGATATAATGCCAGTGTTTATTCAGAAATATGTGTAAAACAATTTTTATAATTGTGAAATAGATCTGTAAGATGTATAAAGTGCTGTTCCAGATCGCCATGTAAATACCATCACCCTAGCTGTAAGTACAAGATAAATATGTATATAATAATTTATAATTCCTCTGTCAAATGTAACATATCACATGTAAAAACAAATTCACAGCCACTGACGATGCCCCACACCATAAGGGCGAAACGCGTATGGAAATAAAGAAAACAGTAACATCAACAGTTGTTCCAGACGGAATTTTGATTTATAATCCGGTATTTATCTACATAATTTCTTTTTACATTTGTTTACAGTAAATTGCTAAACAAACATACAAGATCATATTCAACCAAACTATAGCTTTCTACAAATACTTCATAAAATACAATTGCATTTAAGTTTACGTTTGAGGGCTGTTAAACGCTCTAACATAAATATTAGTAATTGGACTCCCACTAAGGCTTTAGGGAACAAGCTTCCCAAAATCCTTGGATCACAGAAGAAATTTTGGAGCTGATGGATCAGAGGAGAAGGTACAAAAATGCTCAGGATGAAGCAGGAAGAGAGCAATACAGACAATTTAGAAACCAAATAAATAGGAAATGCAAAACAGCAACCGAAAAATGGTTACAAGAAAAGTGTAAGGAAGTAGAAAAGGAAATGGTCGTAGGTAAAAGAAATGTTGTATATAGAAAGATAAAAGAGAATTTTGGAGAAATGAAGAAAAGAGGTATGAACATTAAAGCTGCCGATGGGAAACCTCTTTTAAGCGCAGAAGATAGAGCTAACCGTTAAAAATAATACATTGAGAAACTGTATGATGAGGACGACTTGAACAATAGTGTAATGGAAAAGGAAGGCGATGTCTACTTTGATGACTTAGGAGATCCTGTTTTGAGGACAGAATTAAATAAAGCTCTGAATGACTTGAAAGCAAATAAGGCATTTGGAACTGATGAGATCCCTACAGAACTTCTTAAATCCCTAGGAGAGGAAGGAATCGAAAGACTATTCAAGCTGATATCGAAAAGTTATGATACAGGAGAAATTCCAACTGATTTTAATAAAAATATCATCGTCACACATCCAAAGAAAGCACAAGCCGATAAATGTGAAGAATTATCGCACCATTAGTCTAACACCACATGCTTCAAAATTACTGACTAGAATAATATACAGAAGGATGAAAAGGGTAGTAGAAGAGATAGTAGGGGAAGATCAGTTTGGGTTTAGGAAAAATCGCGGTACAAGGGAAACAATTCTGTTTTTAAGATTAATACTTGAAGGGCGGATCAAGAAAAACAAAGATACTTTTATGGCATTTGTTGATTTAGAAAAAGCTATTGATAATATTAGGTGGGACAAGATGTTAAAATTTTTAAAGAAGTCGGGTCTAAAGTATCGAGATAGAAGAATACTCTATAAACTATATAAGAAACAAGTTGCTATAATAAAAGTAGAGAATCACGAGAGACATGCATCACTAAAAAAGGGTGTCATACAAAGTTGTAGTCTATCCCCCGTTAATATTCAACTTGTATGTAGAAGAAGCCATGAAGAAAGTCAAAGAAAAATTTCAATGTGGCATAAGTGTTCAGGGAGAAAAAAATCAGTATGCTACGATTTGCTGATGACATTGTCTTGTTAGCAGAGAGGGCTGAGGATATTGAGAAGTTACTGATTGGCATGAAAAAAACACTGAAGGAAGATTTTGGTCTGATTATAAATCAAAGCAAGACAAAAGTGGTGAAATGTAGGAGAAATGATACCAATCACAGTAGATTAAATATAAAAATAGGATCTGATGCAATAGGAGAAGTAAGTGAGTTCTGTTACTTCAGAATCAAAATTACAACTGATGGCCGAAGCAGGAATGATGTTAAAAGGAGAATAGCACTAGAAAAAAGAGCCTTCATGAAAAAGAGAAACCTTTTAGTTTCAAATATTGATCTAGGAATTAGAAAGAACTTTTTAAAACTTTTTGTGTGGAGCACAGCACTTTATGGTAGCGAAACATGGACTTAAGGAATACCGGAAATAAAGAAAATTGAATCAATTGAAATGTGGTGCTTCAGAAGAATGCTGAAAACTAAGTGGACTGACAAAGTAAGAAATGAACGAGTTTTGGAAATGATGGGTGAGAAAAGAAGTTAGTGGAAGAAGCTTACAGAAAGAAGAGACAGTCTGGTAGGTCAAATTTTGAGACATGCTGGATTGGTTAATTTGTTAGTGGAGGGAACAGTCGAAGGTAAGAACTGTAGAGGTAGACAGAGATTAGAATATATGAAGCAGATAATTGATGACGCGTGTTGTAAGGGGTATGTAGAAATGAAGAGGTTAGCACAGGATAGGAAGTGATGGAGGATTGCATCAAACCAGTCGAAAGACTGACGTCAGCAAAAAAAAAAAAAAAAAAAAAAAAAAAAAAAAAAAAAAAAATAATAATAAAAAAAATCCTTAAGTGTAAATTATAGGATTTTTTAAAAGTAAATTGACTAGGTGAAACCACTCTAATCGGTTTGTAGGTATTGTGAACCATGATATTTGTTAACTTTGTCTGAAAAAAAGAGCAGCCTGTTTCCGTTTTATAAAGCGACTTCCATCGAACAAACACCTTGTTTGCGTCATCCTCACGAGGGTTTGCTCAGCGAAGTGGTCACGTCTTTATGGCATAGATTTGACCAGTTTATTGTTATGATGCCCTCTCCATGCTATGTAAAGCAGGCATATCAGGTACTGTAGGGATCAGAGTCTCTAATGTTGCGTGACTCGCCGTCTCATAAAATCGCTTTGTGGCGAATGCAATAACTTGGCTGCCTGCGCCGGCCCGCCTCCTGTGTTGACACACGAGTCCTCCCCCCAGATGAACACAGACTTATTATAGAACGGGCGTATCCGTTGTCTTCCAGACTGACTTCAAAAATCTCTAACGTTACTTTGACTACACATTACTCTCAGCATGAAAAGAAGGCGATTCCCGTATAGTTTTCTTAAAGCATTGAATATAATTATAAACAGGAGACATGTGTCTCATATGTCCTGTTTACTTACAAAAACTACTACTGGATGTACTCTCGAAACCATGATTTTTAAATATACTAACTAACAAATTCGGTTAACTAATATTTAAAATTTATAGTGATCGAAATTTTAAAAGATCTCCCCTCCGGTTTTGTTTCTGCAACCTTTAGACGCCGTTAACATGACCTTTACATCTAGTAGAGGATTTTTGTTCCTATGAAGTACTTTGTGATCGCTACTGTGTTTGTGTTGCACCTTAAACTCTCCTTGTTGTAGGGAGAAATTCGCCAAAATCATTTACAAACTGATTTTGTGTGTAATTTTCAAGTTCAAAACAATAGTTTGATTATACGCTAAGTTATGTTTCTCTGACGGATTTCGGACAATATTTCTCTTAGAAAAATTGACTTACTTCTAAATCATGAAAATTCTACAGTACCTTCACAGCGTAATAACATAAACAAACACGAGTACTTCTTCAAGTACGTAATTGCGAAAATAAAGTTCCGAGAACTGAATATATTGTTATACCTCGATAACGCGAGGTTGCGGATTTTCCTCTCTCTAGGAGCATCATGACGGTTAAAAACCTTTAATTTGATCTATACGATGAAGTTAAATATAATTCAGTACTGAATACCACAATACCTGTTCCTTACCATTAGAAAATCGCATCCGACAACTTTTTTACCTACGCATAACTTGCCGTGACTGCTATGCCCTTTACCTCACTTCCACTACTAAATGAATATTCGTCTGAAAGAAATATGATAAGGGTTTTTAGTCCATTATTATGTTCGTTTCACTGTGGGGGAAGTATCCTTCATCTGATATACTTTGATTCATATACAAAATTCAAATCAGTTTATCAGAAATTACAAATGATCTCTGGTTAAGTACTAGTTTCATCATACCTGTAATATTTTCTTCTTCATCAAGTCGATGATAATTGATGAAGCTCTGGAGTATGACGTTGAAAAGGAAGAAGTTTTAATTTTTTTGTATAGCGTCGGTAATAACAGAAAGTTTCCTGTAGCTACTAGATAAATTACATTAAATACCTGAGGAAGGTTTTTTGATATACTAGTCTTATGTTTCTCGTATGATACTAGTTGCAGCTAATTTACGTTTCATACGTGAAATGTAAAGGAGATCCCAGTTATAAATAAAAGATTTTTGTTATTATTACTCCAATCAGCAAGAATCCCTCATTGTTCAGGTGCTTGCGTCTTCTAGTCTAATTTTCTGTTTTGTCATAAATTATTTGTGTTTCGTTGGGATTTCCATGAACATCATATCAGTCAAAGGTGCTTGCGTCTTCTAGTCTAATTTCCTGTTTTGTCATAAATTATTGTGTTTCGTTGGGATTTCCATGAACATCATATCAGTCAAGTTTAGATCTGCAGGATTTCATAGTCTCTCGAATGTTCGGTTTACATTAGCATCTAATTGTGTCTACTAACTAAAGTGCCTTAGCAAATTCGCAGTCAGTTTACTTATTTTTGCGGTGTTTTTGTTTTCTTAAAACAAAGAATAAAAAAAAAAA
>JARYHS010013631.1:37616186-38036529 GCA_031002005.1 Vandiemenella viatica | reverse complement strand
ACACAATCACTAATTCTTGAATAGTAATAAATTATCCTTTACAAAAATTTGCAAAAATTTACTCACCATCTGTATATGTTGATGTTCTCCCTTAGTTTCAAATTTTTATCCCTGATAATTACTCGTATGATATTCTTCAATTTGAAACAAATTTGTGTGGTGTAGGAGACGATAAAATTCCTTAAATATTAAAAAAAAGCATGAAGTTTATAAATATCATGATTAAGGGGGGAAATACTGTTAGAAATTTAAAAAAAAAGCCAATCCAAATTTGCATAGTGTTTTGATGCTATCATAACTAACGCTGAAAAACTTGGGAAATTTTTATTCTAATCGTTGAACGAAGTGAATGCTAAGAAATCAGTTAAATGTAAGAACAGAAATAAACGATCGCGTAAAAATTTAAGTTTTTATTGTCTGCTTCGTCAACAGTCTGGATCGATTCAGAAATTTACAGCTGTTGGTTGCAAAAACTTAACCAAAACATCTGACAGATGAGGACAGATGTAGTGATATGAAAGGTGTAGGGTTCCGTAAATACAAAGTGAAAAATGTTAAAGTTGTCCGCATTATGAGAAAGGGTAAAATAATAAACAAATGGAGCTGTATTTAGCATTTTATAACTTTATTAAGGGTATCAATTTAATTTTTGTTCATTTAATGTTTGGATTTATTTCACGTTTTACTATCAGAACTCTCAGAACTACCTTTGGAGTGTTAATATTTCATCATTTTCTATCCAATACACAAGTAACACTGCTACCAGAAATCTTAAGGCTATTCATTCGCTATTCATGAAACTTACTCGTATTGTCACCACAAACGCCGTCCATGAGAACTGAGTAAAATTAATAACATTAGCAGTATCCTTTCTGTATTGCCAAAGATAAATTTTGTTTAATAATTCAACAAAAGGATTGTTTAGATTGACAGTGAAGTGGTGGGAAAATTCGTCACTTTCTCTTTATCTTCAGCTTTTTGTACGTCTAAGTAACAAGACACTGGATAGTTAAATGACGCGTTTTTATGTTACTATCCTCTAATAAAGAATTAATGTAACAAGATTATAAAAAAATTTACAGAATTTTGTCATGTTAATGTGCGGAAAGAAGCGATTTATGATTAAAAATGGCAATTTTGATATATACTATAGTGATTTTTTCTTCAGGGAGATAAATATTTCTGCGCCAATACAACATGCATCGGTCAACCTTGGAACAATCAACCGCGAAACTAACATCTCTGGATTCAGTCTTCTCATTTTTCTTTTCTTACCAGTTGACACTGACAATTGACGATTTGTAATTCCTTAAATGTCGTTTCAACAGGAAACTCGAGTGTGTCGGTATGGATTACTCCTATGAGGGAGGACTTCAGTCAAGAAGTGTAGGATATAAATCTTATGGTTCTGTTCAGCACAGCGTAAACTGATTTTCAACACCCGCAGCAAACAACAGAAAATGTTATCAGTGTGTTTCAATTCTCACTGCTCAGATAAAGAAATCATAAAAACAATGGTGTGGAGAGCAGTGTTTTCCTTTCAGCTGCCTTGATTATATATCATCAGTGATATATAGACCGCATTGACCTCTTTACTTGTCGACACTACGCTGCAGTGTCAGGCAATTACTCTATATTTGACTACTATGGAGCGAATTTTATTTCTTTTTTAACTGAGTAACAGTTTGTTAAAGCCACCCAATGCCTTCTGCCGATTTATCACAGTCATCTAGAATTAAGATTATAGTGTCTTAACGCCATCTCGATCTCACTCAACTGTCAAACGTACCACGCTCCCCTTTCCGGTCCAATCAAACAGTTTTGTCAGAAGTAAATCGCTGTGATGTAAATTTGATTCTTAAAAACTCCATAAAAAGTTGAAACACTACATCATGTCACATCATTATAAGTTTACTACTATCCAACTCCAGCAGTCGGTTCACTTTATGACACTGGTTTCTATCCTCACTAACAATAGCCAGATATACACACTGCACATTAGCAGAAATGATATGCAGCTTTGCATCAATCTCACTGCGAATTCAAAACAATGCAAATCCACATATACAAGCAGTTTATTAGATGTTTTTAACTTGCAAGCGCATAACTATCAAAGTTAAATTCGGTTTATTCGCGTCTATTTTTCCTTTTCTTTAAAATTTCTGTCTACTTCTATGTCATATGTTTCACTGTCATTTTCAACACTAGGTCTGGCAATCGGAAGAAGAAACAAGATACCAACAATAAGGTGAGAGTTTACAATCACTTTATTATTAGTAGTTTCAGTCCAACAGAACCGAATACAAGAGCCAACACAGAATTCCAGTATCTTATCAGTGGCCTAATGTCGTGCTTCAACATTTTTGATATATTATTCATCATTTCCCTCGGTAACTTATTCCAAACCCTGACACCTTCACCTAAAAAAGAGAATCTTCCTACTGCCCTGTGCCTGAAATCGAGTGCAAGCTTGTGGCCATGGTCATCTCTACCCATCCATGTATTAATTTTAATTCTTACACCAATATCTTTCCATGCATCGTCACCAATATACGACTTGTACACTCCCATGACCCTCTTCATCATCCTCCTGTTTTGCAATGAATCCCATTCCAGCCTTTTATCATATCTGTTACTAATTTCATTCTACGACAATTTACAGAAACAAATCTAGCAGCCCTTTTTTGTACCCTCTCCAACTCCTGTATTTGATACGCAAAATTTGGGTCCCATACTACACTACCATATTCAAGAAATGGTCTGACCAGAGTTTTGTAACCCAACTCATTTACTCCTCTTGTACATCTCCTCATCACTCTTTCCAACAAGTGTAGAATTTTGAAACCTTTTCCTATTACCTCTCCAATGTGTCCTGCCCAGTGAAGCTTGTTGTCAAATGTAATGTCAAGGTATTTTCTTTTCAAGTCTTCAACATGCTATTATTTCCCCTACCTTATAATCATAATCAACATTTAGTTTTTTATTTGTGTATTTATAAGCTGACTCTTCTATGCATTAATCTTCATTCCATGTTACCAAGCCAACTAGATATGCTGTCCAGATCACCCTGCAACTGTTTACAGACCTTGTAAGACCATTATTTTGTAGTTGTGGTAACAATGGTGTGGAGAGCAGTGTTTGCCTTTCAGCTATCTGTAATGTTACAACCTCTACCATTTTGACCCTTTTATGTAGCATTATGTCATCTGCAAACAATCTAATCTTTGATAGTAAACAATTAATACAAGTATTCATTAGAATACTGAATAGCAATGGTCCAAATACGCTACCCAGTGGCACTCCCATTTTTACTTCCACTTCTTTTGATACTACATTTTCTACCCTAACTTTCTCTTTTATATCTTTAAAAAATTCTTCCACCCAACAAGTCACTTTCTCATCCAGTCCAATACTTTGATGGCGGAGAAAAGGGGAAGAAGGTTCCCCCTCCCTGGCGGTGGCCGTGGTGGTGCCATTCCAACTAGCGAGAGGCATAAAATTTTTGACTGATGCACGCTCTAGTGGCGCAGCCACAGAGTGGCGCAATCAATATAAAATGCCACAGAACGTGTCATTTATATTTCATTTGTAACTTTAACCCTGTCAATCTATTTGACCTACATTTTATTTTCTATTCTCCCATATTACGAGACTAGTTCATTGTATCTCCCTTGCAGTGCCAACATCTCTCAATCTATAACATTAATAATTCCTGTAGAAAATTACAAACATCGTTGCATCTAACATACCTCCAAAGTATTAAAACTAATTCATTAACCTTATAGTCACTTTTCACTGCTATTTATTCTTTACATTGCCTGGACCCACGATAAACTTACTTCTCAAAACGATATGGCGGCTAGCGTCCCGCGTGATCCGCAGGCGGGCAAACGTATAAACCTTAAATCTATGAACGTTACAAAACCAAACATGCTAATAGCCTGCCTGGAACGTCTGCTTGTTGAATACAGCAACGCCGTCACATAGCGTGTTGGTTAGCTCGTTGTAGCTCCGTCATTGAATCCGGCGCCTGACACCGCTTTAGCTCTTTGCGCTCCTGGTAATGAAAGAAATTTTCGCCTTTGGGACTTGGCCAGCAGTACAGGAGACTTCGCTGTGTTTGATTATTAACCACCAGATTGTATAGCAAAGTGCTGTTTTAAATTCGAATCATCTCCTCAGTGCGTATGGAGCGAGGGCAAACGACTCAGCTGAA
The DNA here is from genome assembly GCA_031002005.1 of Vandiemenella viatica. Classification (NCBI taxonomy): domain Eukaryota; kingdom Metazoa; phylum Arthropoda; class Insecta; order Orthoptera; family Morabidae; genus Vandiemenella; species Vandiemenella viatica. The sequence continues at coordinate 38,032,313 of JARYHS010013631.1, read as the reverse complement.
GGCTGGGGAAGTAAAACTGGCGAATCTTTCGGGAGAGTAGGCTTGCATCGCTCAGTACGACATTTCACCCACCTCCCTTACTTTTTTTCTTTCATCCACAACACCATTCACTGTGCACACAATTGCAGTCATCCACACATACAGTGACAAGAATATTTTCACACAGGGCAAGGCAATGGAAAACCGCCCCACTTATACTTGGCATATTAGTATGGGGAGGTAACACTCTCCGTAGTAAATTCGTAACCACGAATACAGGGTGCTACAAACACTTTGGCATTGTCACTGTGGTTATATGAAGCATTACGTTTCTAACATATCGATTAATTATTTTAGTTCCCGGAAGGGTAGTTTGGCAGCCGATTAGACAGGGTTTCTATTTGATCCTCTATCGTGGCTATCCTTAGCCTAACTCGGTAATCCTACCGGGTAAAGAAGAGCTACAGTTTAACGTGGATTATGAAGCACGGACGCCTTCTGGCGTATTTCACATTACACGGCAAGCTGTACCAGAGGTGAGGGTCGAGTTAAGGGCGTTTCAAAGCCCGCGACGAGTCAGGAATTCCAACCTGGGACCTTTCGATCTCCAGTCAGATACTTTAAATTTTGAGCCATCAGACTGCTCGATTTAGTAATGAACTGCCTGCATAATTTTGTAACTGCATTAGGAACTATTGTGACACCCTAAGAAAATTATATGTAAATAAAACTTTATTCATTTAAGCAGTATTTTACGACAAGTGATAATAAACTGATTAATATGTTTTATAATATCTGATAACAATTTATGATTTAAGAATTAACATGTTTCAGTAATAGATTATCATTTTAATCTGTAAGGAACAAATTTTTTCTTAAAAATATTTCAGCAATAAATAAATTATAGAAGTTGGGAGTCTATTCATCTATCTAAACCGTAGAGAAAGGAGAATGCGTCAGATATTTCACCCACATTGATTGAAAAACTGATGGATGGTTAAAGCAGAAATTACTGTTCTATTCGAGGAGCACACATTAGGTGACTGTGCGAACCAGGTACGTACGTCGGGGTCCACATTTAGCGCTACCCGCTCGTGATGTTATAAATGGATCCGAATCGCGCCCGGGGCGCGCGGTAATTCGCGGCGGGGCGGGGCGGCGCCAGCGTTATATTTGGATCAGCGAGTGATGAATCTGAGGCGGAAAGCGGCAGTGAGAACTGCTCGCAGGCAGGAAGGAAGGTGGGAGCCGGCTCATCAATCAAGACGACCGCCCAGCAGGTTTAATCTGGCGCGCCAACCAGGCTGATAGCTCAGCAGGACGGCGCACACTGTCTTATCTACGCCGCGCACAGAAATGTGTTGGATCAATTACATCTTACTAAAACTGTTGGAGTACTTTATTATAAAGCAACTTCAGTGTTCAGTTACGAAATTATTTCTTCATGCTATTGTGGTACGGTAGATCAGTGGTGCTATAGGAGGATGCCGAAAGTTTGCCAATGTACGAAATGAACAAGTATTGGAAATGATGAGTGAGGAAAGAAGTTTGTGGAAGAGTCTTACAGAATGAAGAGACAGGATGGTAGGTCATCTTTTGGGACATGCAGCATTGATTAACTTGGTAGTGGAGGGAATAGTCGATGGTAAGAACTGCTGAGGAAGCAGATAATTGAGGACGTGGGTTGTAAGGGGTAAGTTGAGATGAAAAAGTTAGCGCAAGATAGGAAAGGCTGGAAGATTGCACCAAACCAGTCGAGAGACTGAAGGAAGGAAAAAAAAAAGAGATCAGTGATTAAGTTGCTCGCTTATAAGGAACTTTAGAGACATGATTTGAACCCTGCTTTTAATGAGATACCCTTAAACCACTCGGTTCGTGGTGTTTACAGGATTGCAATTAATTAATTACTCCGTTCGTAAATTTGCAGTTTTTTTTTTTTTTTTTTTTTTTTTTTTTTTTTTTTTTTTTTTTTTTTTTTTTTTTTGTCGGTTGTCAGTTGTCAAATGATTTCTAAATTTTATCAAAGTGTGATATTTCTTTAACTTTTCAGTGATAGGTAGTTGGTGGAATAACAACTCAGTCGATACAAGTTTCATTTGAATTTTTATTCAGCCAAAATATTTACATAAAGTACAAGAACAGGGCATCAGATTTCTTCTAAAGATTTTAAAGCACATTACCAATACAGCTGACAGTGTAACCTATTAGCACCGTTCCGAGTGAAGTGTCCCCTCGCAATGTCAGGAGATGATATAGGCAGCACAGAATATTCTTGACTACATTAAACTATACCAACTGTAGGAGCTGATAATCGCTTCAACAATAGAAATCGTGCAAAAAATTAGAATGTATAAAAAATTACTTATAATCACGGAGAAACATTTTTAAATGATGATATAAGGTTTTTAAACATTTTCTAATATCAAATTATGAAATTTAAATAATTCTTAACATTCTAAATCACATTCAAAACACTTTAGCTTACAAAAAAAAATATTAATTATAGAATTTTAATGGACATTTCATACAATTTACTGCTTTCAATAAAATTAAACTTCATTTTTTCAACATTTTCACCTATCAAAACAATAATCATTCAATACAAAAAAATTAAAACAAATGTTTGTCTCTCTCCGACACTAAAACAATCAATTTAAAGGATTCAAATTAGTAGAAACCTTGATCGTTACAAGAAACCATGAAGCTCATTGGTTCTGTTTCATAATTTAACTTTGGGTTCAAACACTGCAGAAACTAAATTCGCAGCTAATCAGAATTTCTTCTATCAGTGGTTGTAAAATACCTCTGGCTCCACAAAGCTATTGACATTCATCTTTTTTACCTTTCTTTCCTCAATATCCTTTGTTTTACGTCATTATTGTTGAAAACGGAGAATTTTTCAGAAGAAATTCTGGAGCCATGGAAGATGTTGTAAGAAAACGTCGAAGGTGACTTACGCCAACAATATGAGATAACACATCCTCAGCTGCATCCTGCTGGTGACGGGCTTAAGTTCTTTTAACACAGACTGGAGGGTTGCTGCAACTGACTACATCAAATACGTCAGTAAATGCACTTATGCTAGTTTGAGTCGAGTAAAACCTCTTCATTTGGCTTGAATTGTTTTATATGTGCACACATCCGTGTTACAACTAGGGGACCTACAGTTTAACGTTGAATCCGAAACGCGGAAGCGTTCGGTGGTATTTCACATTACACAGCAGGAGGTGCCTTTTGAAAATCTCAGCTGAGACCTGGATACAAAGTTGGGCCTTTCAGTCTGCAGTCAGACTACTTCATCACTATGGTACTAGACCCCTTCCATATACGTCAGTATACAGTGAATATTGTAAACACGAGTTTCCTTGTCATCCGTGTTCATTTTGACGAAACATTTTAAAAACGCTTTCCATGACAAGTACACTTTACTACCTCTCTGGTGGGGAAGTAATTTACTGTTAACTGAAAGCGGAAAATTCCTGGGAAAATAAGTCAAAACTATTGACAATACTTCTGCAGTGACCATACCTGCTGTCTATATGAGCAAACACTGAAACTAAAACACACAAATAATCTCCACTATGGCTTCAGTAGCAGACGAACGTTGTCAAGCTTTCTGGCCTCGCATTCGGAAGGACGGTGGTTCGAATCCCGGTCCGGGCATCCAGATTTTGGTTTTCCATGGTTTCCCAAATCACTCCAGGCAAATGCCGGGATGCTTCCTTCAAAAGGCCATGGCCGAATTCCATCCCTTCCTTGACCCCCATTCTTTCCCGTCTCTAAAGGCCTCGCTGTTAAGAGACGTTAAGCAGTAAAAAAAAAAAAAAAAAAGTCAAGCTGTGACGAAATCTCTGCTTGCGAAACGTTTTGAGGTTAGGAGTGATGGCAACGGGATACGAACTAATGCCTCAGAAAAGAACAACAGACAATGACTAACCTTAAGCTGTTTGAGTTCCAGATGAAGTTCTTTTCTTAAATTACGTTTGAATGCGAATCACTTTCATGCATTGAGGTTTCCGTACAAAGATTTTGAATTAAAAAGAATTCTCTGAAAAAAAATTGTTGGAAAAACTCTGTTATAAATCATATCAAAATAAATGTAATTGATACTGACGCTGTCTATGGAAGCTGTGTAACAACTGGTCCAAAGATTGTTGAATAAACAAAAGAAAAGTCTTACTTGCTGTTTCATAAATTTAAAGTGTTTTACTAAATTACAGGCCAAGAGTTATCATCAACCTTATTTTCTTTGTCATACTAGTAAATAGTATCTGGAAAATTGTTATATCATAAATAACTATTTACGCTCTTGAAGATGGCTTCAAATTTTGAAGTTAACGTCCCTAAGGTTAAAGGCAGATCGAACTGCAATTTTTAGGCTTTTGCTGCGAAGAATATGTTGACTTTAGAAGGCATGTCCTGCTTAATAAAGCTAAAATAATGAAGGAGCTCTGGGCGCAGCTAAAAACTGTATTTAACGATTCAGGGTTTACATGAAGAATGTCATTACTTCGTCATCTAATATCAATCCGGCGCTGTGGCCTCGCATTCGGAAGGATGCCGCTTTGAATCCCTGACCGGGCACCTAGATTTGGGTTTTCTATGGTTTCCCCAAATCACTCCAGTCAAATGTTAAAATAACAAAAGTTAAATCTGTCATTTAGTACCGTTGGAAACAGAATGGGCATTCAGAAATCAATGTCCATTGGTAGCGTAATTGGATGAACGTAAGCAATCAATAATGTTTGATACTAGACTCCAGAGGAAGTTCTCAAATAACGGCAAATGATCACTGGATACAAAATGCGTCGTATTCGTTAAGTACACCACAAGTTACCGTTGCAGACATAGCAAGGTACCTTTGTTGTGTACCGGCAATGTAGAAATAACTACAGATTGCAGTTATAGTATCACTGTAAAATAAAAAAAAATGTGCGTGCCAAGTCTAACGATTAACCTCATGCCAATGAGTGAACTCATATAAAATTTTAATAAAGTTCATTTAGGTTTATAGAATTGTTCATACATAATGTGAACTGTGAATTAGTGGCTGTAGAGAACTGATTAGCGTTAACAAGTTAAAAATAAAATATAATATGAAAACTGGCAATCTCCCAAAGTCCAACCCCTCCTCCACGTGGTGGGAGATGAGGCAACGGCATAAAGTAGGGGATTGCCTGTGGGGGTGAGGTACAGTGGGGACCTAGTGTGCCCCGTGACCGATACGGTAGCAGTGAAGGCCCTACAGGAACCCTGAAAAATGGCGGCCAACGGGGCTCTGGTGAAGCTACGACAGGCCTAGCAAGCCGGTAGTGGTTAGATTTCTGCTTTCAAAACAAAAACAAGCCTCGGAAAGGACGGAACAATGGACAAACGACATGGCAATGGAAACGGTTTAAGATTTGGATCCTTGAATATACGGACATTAACCGGGAAAGTGGAGGAAATTGTAGACATGATGGAGAGAAGGAAGTTGGATATTTTGGGGTTGAGTGAGACAAAGTGGAAAGGAAAGGGTAGAAAAGAACTGAGAAATGGTTTCCAACTGTATTGGAATGGAAATGAGGAAGGGAGAAGAAATGGAGTAGGGATAGTTGTAAGAGAGGGGTTGAAAGAGGAAGTGGAAGAGATTAGTGACAGAATGATGAAGGTTAGGATAGCAGTCAAAGGGAGAAAACTAGACATACTTCAAGTATACGCTCCACAAGTAGGCTGTCAAATTCAAGAGAAGGAGGAATTTGAGCAGGAGTTGCAAAGACAGTTAAATGGGCAAAATATTATAATTATGGGAGACTTAAATGCCCATGTAGGCACAGAAAGGCAGGGATATGAAGAAGTAATAGGAACAGAAGGATGGGGTGGCAGAAATGAAGAAGGGGAAAGGCTGTTGGATCTCTGCAAAAGAAATGGATTGAAAATAGGAAATTCTTGGTACAAAAAACAAGAGAGGCATAAGGTAACATGGTACAGTAGCGATTGGCAGAGGAAGTCAGCTGTGGACTACTTTATATTTAATGGTGAATTAAAGCAGAGTGTGTCAGATGTGAAGGTAATACCATCAGAGGCACTGGATAGTGATCACCGGCTATTAGTAATGGAGCTGAGGATTGCGACAGAGAGGAGAAAATCAGAAAGACAGGATAGGAGATTAAGAATATGGAAGTTGAAAGAGAAGACCAATGAAGAGGAATACCAGAGAATAATAAGGAGTAAGATACCAATAGCGGAAATGGGGACAGTGGAAGAGGAGTGGGAATATTTTAAAACAACGTTAGTCCAAGCAGCAGAAACAGTGTGTGGAAGGACTGGTAACACAAAAAGGTGGAAAGAAACAGCATGGTGGAATGATAGAGTTAAACAAGCAGTGGAACTCAAGAACAGGGCCTTTAGGGAATGGTTCAAGCAGAGGACACACGAGACAAGGGACGACTACGTGAAGAAAAAGAAGGAGGCCAAAAAAATAGTAACCGAGGAAAGGAGGAAGTGGCTGGAGAACTGGACCAACATGATGGAAGAAGATAGCAAAGGAAATAAGAAAGTATTATATGGAATGGTAAAAAGGAAGAGGAAGGAGAGGATAGAAAATGTCAACATGCTGGACGAAGATGGAAACGAAATAAACAACTCAGAAAAACTAAAAAGGATGTGGAAGGAGTATTTTGAAGCCTTACTGAACCCAAATTGGTCACAGGATGATACAGTTGTTCAGGAGAAGAAGGAAAATAGCAACCGTGTAGGAGAGAAAGAGAAGGATCTAACTTGGGAAGAAGTGGAAACAGCTCTGGGTAAGATGAAGGGTGGAAAGGCACCAGGCATCGATGAAGTGAGCGTGGAAATGATAAGGGCAGCAGGAGTAGTAGGAAAGCAGTGGCTATACCGTGTGATGAGAAAGGTATGGAATCAGGGCACAACTCCTGAAGACTGGAAAAAAGGAATAATTGTACCTATATTCAAAAAAGGGAGCAGGAAGGAGTTTAAAAACTATAGAGGTATTACACTGATGTGCCACTGTGCCAAAGTGTATGAGAAGATAATTGAAAAAAGAATTCGTGACAGGGTGGAAAAGGGGCTAAGGGAAGAGCAGTATGGCTTCAGATCAGGGAGATCGACGGTAGATTTGATATTTGCCATGAGACAGCTGCAGGAAAAACATTATGAGTATGGAAAGGATCTACTGTTGGTATTCCTCGATATCGAGAAAGCATATGATTGTGTACACAGGAGTAAGGTATGGAAGGCCTTGGAGAAGAGAGGAGTTCCCAAAGAAACCATCAAGAGAGTGACGGAACTGTACCAAGGAAGTGTGAGCTATGTGAAAATAGGGGAAGGAAGATCAGATTGGCTGGAACAAAGGAATGGACTAAAACAAGGAAGTGCCCTATCACCACTACTCTTCATTGTAATCATGGATGAAATAATGCAGAAGGTGGCAGCGAGGATGGGAGAGGAAAACATGAAGGTGATGGCTTTTGCGGATGATCTGATTGATGATCTGGGGAGGTGAAGAAGAGGAAGTGCAGCGGCAGTTGGATGTATGGACAGACAGTGTGGAGGAATATGGCCTGAAGTTTAATGTAAAGAAATGTGAGTACATGGTAACAACCAGGAAAAAGAATAGAGTAGCCCAAAGAATTGTGATGGTAGAGGAACAACTAAAGAAGGTAAACAGGTTCAAGTACATGGGGAGTGTATTAGAGGAATGTGGAAGAAATTATGGCGAGATAAGTGAAAGAGGAAGACAAGCAGAGGCGTTTCTAAGGAGCATTAGAAGCCTGATATGGAATAAAGAGGTGCCACAGAGAAGCAAGAGAGTAATCTATCATACGTACTATGTGCCTATCTTAAATTATGCTGCTGAAACATGGACAATGAAAAAGCGGGACATCAGCAGAGTACAAGCAAGTGAAATGAAGTTTTTAAGAGGTAGAATGGGAGTCACTAAAATGGACAGAATAAAGAATGAAGTGATTAGACGCACCATGAAAGAGGAACCCCTACAGGAAAGGGTAGAGAGGACCAGACTGAGATGGTATGGGCATGTCAAGAGAATGGGGGCTCAGAGAAACAAGAGAAAGATCCATGAAAGTAAGATGCAAGGTAAACGACCCAGAGGAAGACCAAGAGATGGATGGCTGAAAGGAGTGGAGGAGGGTGTACGGAAGAGAGGAGAGGACTGGAACAAAGTGGTGACAGAGAGGTGGTGGGAAGAAAGAAGGAAATGGAGAGGCTTGTGCATAATGCAGACCCGGCCAGAGGCCGGTAACTGTTGAGGATGATAATGATGATGAAAACTGGCTACAGTTTATTGGCTGCTCCTGTGTGGTTGATGGTTCTACGTGGCACTCGGCCGTATATATAGCGCAGATATGAATAAAATGAAATCTAGCATTGTAGATGGACTTAGTTATCGTGACAACTTTCAAGCGGGAAAAGACAATTGTGGTATGTGATGCGAAGGGAAACAGTGAAGACTTCCCTTCACACACATACAGGGGAAAGAAGTACAGAAACATTGCAGATTATACATGCTGATGAGTGCGGCCCAATGAAACATAAATCCTTAGAGTACGCGATAATTTTTTATTATTTTGGATTACTTCAGTGGTATGGCATTTATTTACTTCTTTAATGTAAAAAGTAAAGTATTTAGTTGGTTCAAAGAATTTAAAGCTTTGGTAGAAAACCAAAAGAATAAGAACTTTAAAATATATCGAACTGATCGAGATCAACTGCAAACTATGTTAGTTTTGGTGTGGCAAGAAACCTGACTTAAGCCATATTCATATTTCATATAATTAGCAGCGATATGATAGTCAATGTTCCACAACAAACGCTTAAAGTGTAACAAAAAAGTCACAAAAACACATTCTTGTTTTATGGTCTGTAAATACAAAACATCATAGAATTTATGACTGTAGTAAAAAAAATGATAACAAGCAGACATTTGATTATTACGGAGAATACAGAAGACAAAGTTAAAAATTTGAAAACTGAATTAAATAAAGAAAATAAATATGAACAAATGACTGTTTCGGTGGGGGATTTTGATCAAGGAAAACAGTTGGAAGCAACAGACAAACCAGAATTACTGAATTCATCTAAATAATCTGGCAGCTAATCTCAATCAGGCCAGCCTGAAGTAGAGGAAAAAGAGAACTTGCAGGAAAGTGCCAAAACTGTCAACGTGGAGATTAATACATTACCCAGAAGAATAAGGAAACCACCTCGGAAATATGTTACAACTTGTTTAAGTCTGGAATTAATAGAAGAAGGCATTTCTGTCTCAGATGATATGATCAAAAAGTTCCAGGAAGATTTGCGGAAAATGAAGGCAATTAATGTACCGCATTACAGCACTGGAAGGAGGGCTGGTGGCTTCAACAGCAAGTGCACAAAAACGTAAAAACAAAGGTATCAGCGAAGCAATAAATGGTGTTACCGATAAAAAGTTAAATTGTTTTGACAATGTTTTACGTATGCCTCGAAACATTACACAGTAATGTGTAAAATATTAATGATGTTGAATACTATCATTTCGATATAAAAGGGATGTTATAAATGATACAAAATTTTTTTAGTTTTATTGTCACTGATGATGGGTATGGAAACTGTATAATCGCTGGTCCAAAGGGGTTACGAGGAAAGAAGAAGAAGAGGTCAGGATCAAACTAGTGAAATTCTGCACCAAGGAGCATTTAGGAAACTCCTTACGCAGGATTGTTTGATGAAAAGCACGTGTTATTTTTTATGCTATTTTAGTACAACTAATATCACTTCGGAATAAAGCAACGAATGTTTTGAGTATGTGGGAGACCGGGGATGGTTGGCACAGGTTTTCACATTTTGATTTTTGCAGCTAATTCTGTGAAACCGTCCAAATTTTTAATTTATCTCTGTAATCTGCACCTATTAGGCTATATTTCTGTATTTTTTTAATTCAGAATTTAAATAGTATTACCGCAGTAAATCACCAAACAGTGCCTGTCGTAGTTGGCCAACCAGCCGCATTCGCAACCTGACCATGAGCTTATAAGCACCTCCTAGCCACGTGATCATCATAGCCTCAACTACTTTCCAACAAAACAACAGTGTAAATTCTCTGTTTGTAAGGAAAGGACTGGCGATTGTTGTCAATGCCATCCAGTAAGTAATTTTTCTTAATTATCTTATTTGTTTTCAGGCTGCTTGGAATAGGCATAACTTGTGTAGTACATTTGAATCATTAAACTAAGGGCTAAGAAGATGAAGCTTGAATTAGTGGAAATACTTTAAGTAAAGAAAAATAGATAATTGTAACTCATTTGCATATATTTTAATTTTTTTTAAAAAACTAGAAAATAGATGGCAGAAAGCAAGCCTGAAAGAAACTAAAAGAAACAAGAGACTGTAAACATTGCAATTAAATCAAATCAGCTTCTTGTTGACGAGGTAGGTTTGTTGAACTTGATTCATTACTAGTAGCTCACGCGCTTTTCCCACATTTTCACACTTAGATCAAATTTCATCTATTTTTTTATACCACATCCTAAACTTACCATATTAACATTGTTTTAGCTAAAACATCAGATTCATCCAATGATGTTATGATTCCTATACACTGAGCGCCATCGTAGATGATCACTGCTAGTTTTTCTTGAGCGGATGCTACTTTAGCTCTTCGGCTTTTGACCTCACCATTATTATCTCCTGGAGAGTTGTTAACTAGGCTAGATAACCGTACCTCCTACCCATGGGATGTCCACGGTCTGGCTCATCCTTATTACTGTCATGTAAAAGTAGACGTTCATCAAAGTTACAGTCTCTGTCACAGTCAGGCTCTCCTCCTCAGGTGAAATCATAAAATCAATTTTCCTCTCTTTGCACTTAGTTTTCTTCGTTTTCCCCACTTTTGTCTATGTGCCAACAAACCCCAAACATAGATGGCCAATGTTTTTATAACAAAGATGAGAGTTGTAACAATTACCATACTGACAGTCAATGATTTAACAATGCGAAACATAGCCCTTAGTTTAATGATTCAAATGTAGTACACAAGTTACGCCTATTCCATGCATCCTGAGATACAGAAAACAAATAAGATAATTCAGAAAAATTACTTACTGGATGAAATTGACAACAATCGCCAGTCCTTTCCTCACAAACAAAGAATTCACATTTGTAAAGGATTAGCCGTGGTTGTAGTGGTCTTTCATTTTGTGGGCGTTTTATGATATTATTACATTGAGCAACTATCAAGTGGGCGGATTAATATAGAATTATATTGAATTGTCAGTCTGATACCAGGCGAGTTTAGTGAAGCAGATTCGCCGACTGCGTTAATTAGTAATCAATGAAGGCTAACATTACTCTTAGCAATAGATGAATATGTACTTCTTAACTTGGGGACATATTACTCACATCATATATATTATATCTGAAACAACTGGGTAATTTACTCTAACGACTGATAACTAATTTGGGAACACCAGAAGAGTGGATTGAATGAGAGTATTGATTCTTTAGATACCGAACATAATAAATGCGTCCGCATTTCCAACTAAGTTATGATGGGAGGAATAACACGCGCAGCAGCTCCCAGATGTACCAATATGGTATCAACAATAATGGAACTAAGTCTTCTTCAGACGTGAGATAATGACTTAACTATGGCATGATTTGGAAACAATGATAACTGTTAAGATTATGAATAACCAATAAAAACCCAACGCAACATTATAAAACAGTGATGCACGAGACTCAAGTTATAAGTTAAACTATGTATTTAGGAATGCGTGATGATACTGGAACTAACAGACAGACGAGATATAGAACAGAATGAAATACTAATACTACCAGAAGACTAGAACAGACTAAGTCCAACTGCCGTGTGGCAGCAGACCGACTCGCAACTATTACCTTGCTACATCGTGTCAGTCTCGTTGGTCAACTGACTGCAGAGAGCGAGGCAATATGGCGTCTCCCTTTAAATACTATCAAGTTACTGACACTGGCTAGGGCAATGCTCTGCAGCACGCGCGTGGAATGTGCATATCAGCGCTTGATGCCGCTACGCTGTCGCTAAGTCGGCAGCTCTCTCGAATGTTCACGAATCGATCTTATAATATTTATTTTCATACCCATAATAATATTTGGACCTTTACACACTGTTGTTTTGTTGGAAAGTAGTTGAGGCTATGACGATAACGTGGCTAGGAGGTGGTTATAAGCTCATGGTCAGCCTACCCCCTACGCCAACCAGCTTTTGTCTCCCCTACTTACGTATACGAACACGAGGGATTGGAGGATTTAACCTTACCAGGATTTCAAAGAGAAAGTAAAAGGAATCTTCTATCTCCATCGTGGCCGAGTGGCCTCCATCGTGGTTACTACACTACAACTTCTTTAAAGATATCCCGAAACTCAGCTAATAGCAGGCAGAAAGATCCGTATTCAGTTGTAAAATGAACCAAGTTAATATCTCTCAAAAACATTTATTTACATAATGTTCATTTGGCAGTTACCTGTACTCATTGTATTTAACAATAGGAACCTTTCATAACCCAAGTTCACTATTTCATTTCCGTTTAGTATCAACATTGAAAGGTCTCTGAAGTTACGTAGAAAATGAAAATGATATACGTATTGAAGTAGATCGGCGTTTCAAACAAAAAAACATTTATTAACAGCATTGCACATATATGATAGGCTCCGTATTGAAAGGATATTTGTTATCTTCGCAAAATTCACAGCGGATAGGATTTAACACTCTAAACAAGAAAATGGCTGATAGGAACTCCAGGACTCTATAGACATTGGTGGCAGGCTGTTTTTTCCACTCATACGACTTCTATGTGTCAAAGGATGACAGAAGACAACAGTTTATCTCCATGCCGCAGTGTAGTCGCAACAGCCACCGCTGTCCCATTATCGATCATTCGCATTGCCCTCGATAAAATAATGAAAATTTATTCAACGTTCATGCTCAGCTGTAAGGGATTTTCAGAGATAAGATCAATCACTAACTTCTCGATGATTTATGTACGACAATAGGAGAAATTAACGTCAGAATTCCTACCGGGCAACGAGAATAGTGACTTCTCGTTATTGAGCGAGATGCCTTTGCATCCGTGTTCAAAACAGGAAGATTTGGACGAAATTAATTTGAGCATGTCTGGGAGACTGTGTCCTAGAGCCCCCAGGAATCTACATTCTACATCGGTTCACTTCATGTAACCTTCTTAGTGGCGGAGGTAACAGTGTGGTAACGTAACCTTCATACTCTCACTGCTAATGTGTTCTCTACATTCTACATTGAACACCACAAGTGGAGATATATCTTTTATTTTATACTGATACAATTACATTTAAGTAATATTTTGTTTATTCTTTGTACAAGGTGTATACGTGAATTAAATTAATTTACATTAACAAAACATTTTTATTTGATTCATAAACGGCATTTGCTGTACTCTGCAGATTTTACGTTCAAAATTTAAATAATTTTTAAGCGTTTATTTTTTATAGATGTGGTTTAAACTTATTCCACTTGTGGTAGACATTCATGGTTGCCATTCTGCCGAGCAACATGAAGATCTGCCGGTAAGCAGACTTAGAAGCAATAGTTTCTGTACTGTAAAATCAGACAATCAATCACAGAAATTAATAAATCCACAAGTATGATAACAAAGATTTTGACGGACCAATCTAATACTACAAATAATCGGAATTATGTTATTGTTTATACAAACGCTTTGTGAAAGGTCGAAATATTTTAATTGCTACCTTAAATTGTAGAGAGGTTGCTTCCCCGCGGTCTTCGCGCATCTTCACGATTTTTAGGAGAGATATTAGGTCTGCAGCTGCATAATGCTAAAGTACATTTACTTACCACTGTAGTTTTAGTGACCATGTTACATGATTTCAAAGTGTAGATTATTTCATAGTATCGTGACTGAAGTCCAACTTTGAGGGAAATTAAGCCTGACATTTTAACTTTAAATTCAGGACGTACACTTTCCTAGAATATTTCACATATGCCAGTATTGTTCGCAAATGTAGGTCTGCTCAAATTTTCGTGCAACTGTCATTTTAACTCCTAGATGAACCCACTGGTACTGAATAATTAATTAACAGTGGATTATGAAGCAGACGGCCAGATTTTGTGATTTAAAAGCATTACTTTGATTCGTTTTTTTTTGATTTTTTTTGTTTTTTTTTGTTCCTTCTAAAAGTGAATTCTCTGTTAATAATGTAAACTACGGATTAGGAACGACGAGGAGGAAAGAGGGAGGTGGGGATTCACTTGCTAAATTTTTATTTAGAACAATAATAATCACATCATTGTAGATTAAGTTGGTATCCGCTGTAAAAAGCACGCAATAATTAACATGGAATGAAAAAGGATAGTGAAAGTGGTGTTCGTTTACACAATGACATGCATTTTCAGACATGCATTTTAGATAAAAAATACAGCACTATATGAATTCTAAAAGGGGTATTTTTCATGTTAAAGACAAGTACTTTAGTGATTTGAATTCATCCACGATTCAGTTAAATGAAAATTGATCAAATTGTCCAAAGCCTCTGCTGTTCAAATAAAGTGTCAGTTGCAAACATGTTAACGTACCATAATATTTTTACGTGGCTCAATAACTGTGGATAAGCCTATAACGAAATAGTTTAGGATTTAATAGCATTCATTAGTAGTTTTTCTTTATTCTCTTGTACTGTTTTTGTTTCATTTCAGACATCCACGTAGTACTTAAGTAAAAATATTATATTTCTTAAACGTATGTATGAAAATTTAGCATTGCGTGTCGTCACTATGAACTTTTGCTTGAAATCCTAGTGTGCCCAACTCTCTTCTTAAGATGAACAGCAGACAATACATTTTCTCTTGTACTTCGAAGTTCTTACTGATTCCTTTTTATAACGGTGAATCAGGTCTCTCAGCTTTTTTTCTCTGACTATATTTAACCCGTATGATCTGTACATCATGCTTTAAGTATTTTATGGTTTCCTGTTTTAGACTTGTAACTAATTTCGTACGGATTTTGAAAAAAACCGCCAGTGTGACTCATAGCGCTGAGGCGCCGTACACTGGATCAAGAAGTACAACAGAACCGGGCACAAGCCCATACCAACACGTACCGGCTTTACAGATTGTGGTTTTTAGGCAATTTCCCGTAGTCATCTAGCACTCAGTTACCCCCTCCCCCTCATGATTCTTACTGGCCACCTACTGTGGCCGAATTGGAGTAAAAAAAAATATTTTGATCAAAGCAGTGTAGAATTTTTGTAACCACGATAAGGATAATAAGGAAATATTATTAACAAATACACTGTTCTTTGACAACGTAGGAACCAGGAGGAATCATTGAATAAAAATTAGTTATTCCGTTAACGTTATGGGTCAGTGATTAGGATTTTTTTTTTTCTGCTTGTTACCACTAACGCTGCGCCTGAGCTGTCTGATGGGTAGGCTGCTCAGTGACACACGGCCTGCGACAGCTCGGCCGACAGCACAGCGTAGCGCAGTGCAGTATGGCTGCAGGCGCCAGATGGCGACTATCACACTGCCGACCCACGC
Source organism: Vandiemenella viatica (assembly GCA_031002005.1). Taxonomy (NCBI): domain Eukaryota; kingdom Metazoa; phylum Arthropoda; class Insecta; order Orthoptera; family Morabidae; genus Vandiemenella; species Vandiemenella viatica. The sequence continues at coordinate 38,016,766 of JARYHS010013631.1, read as the reverse complement.
ATCCATATGCATAACGGATCAACGATCCCTGTAGGTTCTGGGCTCTTCGAATGAGGAAACAAAACAATGAAATACTGACACAGTACCCTTTTTAGGTCTCAAATCACAGCGGAATACTAACCGATAGAAACTTGCATGTCTGTTCCATGACAAAGCAACTAAGACTCTAATAAAAAAAAAATTACCAAAGTATTTTTGATATGTTTGCACACCCATATCCCTTTTTCAGATATAGAGTAACTGCATAATTTTTAATTTTTTAGAAATCTCAATAATAATTTTAACAATACCTCAATTTAGATATGTAGATGCCGTCCATTTGAAGAATCGTCTAATATTCTCAGTTATTCCTTCTTACATCTCTTACTTAAATTTGATATGAAACTCCAGTCACTATTAAAAAAAACTATATACATCATTAAAATATTTAAAAAAACTAAACATTAAACTATTAATACAATTCCTAACTATACTGCATTATGATTGGTGGACAGGGTAATACCAGCAGTTTTTAGAAAGTAACGGAAAATATTTTTTTTTTTTGGAAAAAAATGAAACAGGAAAATTTACCACCATCTGGCAGATGTAGGAAATTGAATAAGTTTTTAACGCAGTTAAAGCACTTCATTCATAGTTAGTCTGTGAATAAGCTATTGGAATGAACGCAAGATGGCCTTTTCGCTACCTGTCAGGTCTTCGATTCAAATTGAGGCAGTACTGAATAATTTTCCTGGCATTTCAGGCTCCCTTCTCTATATTAAACGTACAGGGCGTTCGCCGGGAAACGCAACCCACTGTTAGCGCTACAAGGAAGAAACTGCTCGCGGCGAGCGAGCGGTCAGCTCCCGGCATTGTTCGACCGTCGGCCGCGGACTATTTCATAAACTTGTATGTGCTAAGCATTTAAATGTGACGTAATTCATTAGCTTACCTTATAAAAGATGCAGGAAGTGTTGACACTCTTGTGTAATGCACATTTCACATCTTCTGAACATATTTCGAGACACACGCTGCCCTAACTGACTTAATGATTTTTTGGGTGACTGTTCTAGTCGAAAAGCGATATCGTCAATTTTCTCCTCTGTGAGAATACGGTTGACCGACAGTCTCTTTTTGTTAAAAAATGAACCCGTTTCTCTTACTTTTTTAACCAGACGCAGAATTGTTGATTTAGCTGGCAGTAAAGCGCCAGGATATGCGCGACGAAATTTACTGCGACACTTTTTAAACGACTTCTTCTTCACATATGTATCGTAGAGAAATATTCTTTGTTGCAAACTGTAACGTACCATAATTTTACTCACACTCAAACACGGTACAGATTAGTAAGAGTATGAAGCCCCAAACCAGCCAAACCGCAAAGAAACGTTTATTCACAACACTGATTAATAAGAGACTGAAGTCACAAACTAGCTACAATGCAAAGAAACCGTTCTTAACAATGTAAGGGTCACTGCACTGCACTGTTGGGGCAGCGGAGGTGTTAAACAGTGCGGTGATTCACGGTGCCGTTTGGCGGAAACAGCTGGCCCCGCTGTCCGAGCAAGTTGCCGACGGCAACAGACTGGGAGGGTTGCGTTTTCCGGCGAACGCCCTGTATATTTTCTATGTTCTACATGCCTTGAACTCAGCATCTAAAAACCATTCAAACCTATTTGTGTTACCATATTTCTGTATATATTAGTCATGATAATAATTACAAAAAGTATTAAAAGACATTCTGGATCTTACAGCTAGTTGTAGATGAATTATAGTGAATCTCAGAGTTTTGTCCGACGCCTCCTTCGTCAATATTAATGTCAGCTACCTGAGCCCTTATTTCCAATAATACGTACAGTGAATTAGACGAGCTGAGTGATGAGGCTATCGTTCACGTTGATTTGACTATTTAAAAGCAGTTTGTAATTCTGATTTTTGCTTGGTTCTTATCTTTTTTTACTCAAATAATAGTTTTGGAAAATGAAATCTGCTGAGTCCAGGCTTTGGTTAGAGTATCGTGGAAAATAATTAAACTATAATATCAAATCAAGATATTTGCAGATTTTGTTTAACTATCGTCTAATTTAAGGTAGCGGTACAGACATGCAGTGACAATCTTTGGGTACTGATCAGCAAAGTTCTTTGCTAGAAAAGAAAGGAGGGGAAAGTTATCAGGGACTAAGGCCGAAGTGCGAATGATTGGAATAAACTAAATGAAAATTTCACTACAGTACGGTGGCTCCTAGTTCTAAATTTTATTGCTATAACTGAATTAATTTAATACAGTAGAAATCTCATAGGCGTCACTTGTAAGTGATTTGCGTGTTAAGGTAACTCCATTTGAGCAAACGTCTACTGAAACTCTCTCTGGAACAACCTGCTGTAGCTGAATGTCTGTGTGTTGCAATCTACCAGAGCATTCGCTTAAATTACGCAGGCAACGCACGATCGGCCTCAGAAATGTCCGTAATAATTCTGGCAACCAATTGCTACGTGAGGAAGTTGTATGGTAACTATTTCGAAGTCCATTTCAGCGGCGCAACTTACCCTCTCACGGCTCATTCCCATACTACAGGTACTACCATACTGGCTATGGGAATTTACGTCTAGAGAACCGGCTAAAGGTAAAGATCATGGAGGTGATTCACTGGTGGCATACAACAACTACTATTCGCCTTTAAGCTATTGCCAAATTTCAGACAAATCAGGTTAATACATCTGACAGTTTATAATTATATTTTGCATTCAAAGTGCACATAGCCCCTAAGTCTCATGTACTGGTTCAGACATGCGACAAATTACCCTAAATTGATAAAATTCCTGCTCGATTTATTCCGTTCCCTACTTCACCAAAAAATACTGATTAAAACTTGCGTAACATTTATCTTTATAACAAGATGCTCTTCAGATAATATGATGCAGTATGTTTCCAGTATAGCTGTTCAAGAATTTATATTTACGCTAATCCCTGAATGTCTTTCAAAAATGTATTTATTTTTATTTTTTGGTAGTAAATGAATTTATTCGTTAGGCTCAGAATAAGTGAATCCTTTGCCCCGCTAAATTTCTTGAAATCTGTTATATTTTTAACGTGACTGTTACATATTCTTCATACTGTATTTACAGTTGGTATATAATTAACTTGTGTTCGAAATCCCGCTAATCATAATTTTTTTTTATTCTTTCTGAGCATAAATGGATAATAACACGTTTTAACTTATCGCTGTTTACGTTAAGCAAGTATTCTCTCATTCGGTCATAGTTTCTCTGTCTTACTTTGATTAATCATTTCATTAATGGTGTTTGTTAAATTAATTCAACAAAATACCATTGATGATACTATTTTTTGTTAATTCTTAAAAATTATTTTAAATTAAGACAAGAATAATGCTATTATAATCATATCTACACCGATTATACTGTTTTTCAGAAAAATCACAACTTTCCAGTAGCTTCTAAACGAAGTTGTTTGGTACAACTCTCTAATTATTGCCTCTTTATCACAATTTCTTCACCTTCAACCCTGTCCAGTCAGATATTTCGCCTACTCCAATTTTCAATTTGTTTACTCCGTCATCAGTATATCTCGTAAGATGAAATGTCATCGGTTTTTATTTTTTTTTGTTAAATATCCGCCTATATGTCTATAACATCTTTCCATCACTCATTCTTTACAAAACATATTTTTTAACACCCTCAAACAGTTTTAAATTCAAGTTATTTAATTAATATTCATTCCACTCTGTCCGATGCCAATAATCATGAACCGCTGTTTTGCATATCAAACTTTTTATAATATACTTCCTGGACCGTAATTTCTTTTGTACTAACAAACGTTTTTGCTAATGCGAAGCTAGTTTTTACACTCATTGGTTCATTCATTCATTTATGTCATTTTTATTATTGTCATTATTACTATTCCTTTCAGATTTTCTTTAATACATTTACTAATTTCTCTCATCCTGACCTGTACATCATGAAATGACAGCATCATCAGTTAACTACCGTATACGAAACCTCAATAAATCTTTATTTCACGTGCTAACTTACATTTGATTTTATTGTGTATTCTATCAAAAATAAGTTGAATATAACGTATCGAGAAATGTGATAATAATTACTGAGAGAGAAATATTTTTACATGTTTATGCAGAAAGAACTATAAATTCTTACGGAAAGGATATTTTACATTATTATTGTAACAAGAAAATGTCGCATGTTTGATGCAATGATACTTACACAATTCCCAGCGACAACACGAATGATCATCAGTTGTTGTACGAAAATTAATGAATTCTTATGAGTTAATTACTAACTGTAATCAAATAATTAAAGAACCACACCTCTTATCTACACAATAAACATTGTAATTAGTCTTTAACATATTTGTGAATTCTTGGAAGTTAGGGACACGTGTTGTAGAATTAACCTGATTTAATTTATTTTAATTTCAATTGCAAAGGAGCACACATACTGCGGTAGCCATTCTCCTACAGCCTCAGCTTTCTGCTTTTCACTACGCACCTACGAATTCTAACATCAAACCCCTTCAGTTCGCAATTGTAACTTCCTCAGATTGAAAAAGATATATAATAATTAATGTCGTTAGCTAAATTTTTGTAATCACAAACGATACTGATATTAGTGCAGAGAAATCACAATTGTTTCCCCTGAACACATCTGGTACAGTCATTAAGAATAGGTGGAAGATCGATGGGACAGTCCTGACAACTATTAAAGTTTGTAGAGATTTTAACAATACGGTCTCAAATTGTTTACCAGAGGATATGAACCATAGATTATATTGGCATTTCAAGACATTGTTTGTGGGTCATTACTTCATTGCGATGTGACTGGCTAGTCTACGAAGGCCGAACGCAAATATTTTTGCTGTCCCTTCCCTGAAAGGTACAATACTACGGACGAGTCGAAAAATAAACATGCAGCCAATTCTACCATAATAGCTCTACTCATGATTGGTACCCTGCATCGAAAATGATTTAATGTTTCTTGATCCAATAACCAAAGCTATTCGCAAAGTGTATTTTGAATTTTCACTATTCTGACTTTACCGAAGAAGCTAAATACAGAATAGAATCTTATAAATTTCTTTTCGCTGCCTCTACAGCAATTTTTTTTAGGTTCCGCTGCCTTTTTCTGGTGCTCGACACTACTGGATCAGGTAAGTTCTGAGGGAACTACTTATTTAGCTCTTTCTGGGAGAACTATTGCCTCTGTAAAAGATGCTTTGATTTAACCCCAATTTTTATTAGTAAATTCTCATGATTTGGCTTTTTTTTATATAAAATTCTCAAATATAACTGAATTTAATTGACAGATAAATAAAGCAAGAGGCATTAATTTTTAACGCGGTAGTTATTTGGAATTTTTACGTAATTATTAAACAATTTGTATCCTGATAATATGGACCTAACGAAAAAATAGTACACACACAAATGTACAGCTGGCTTCTAAAAGGGCTATTTGGAGGTGGTATTTTTTTTAGAGTGGTTCTTATAGAAGCTAGGTATACATTACAATTTTATTTTCAGAAAATGTCTATCTGAGTAGAATCAATAGCAATCAATAACTCTGCACTGAAATTTTTTTTTATTATGCATCTATCTTACAACGTTCGTCTGTCTGGATACTAAAGTTTTAAGGTACTCTTTCATCCACTCTTCGTACCATACAACAGATAGTTTTATGTCTTCCCATTCTGCCTAGTCAAGTCTAATTGGCGTATGTCGTTGAAGAAAGTTATATCGTTTGCCATGTAGCACACTGTATGTTAGACTGGAGCAAATATATTCTCAGCATGAGCCAGGCTGTTGAATATACTAAACGTAACGTGGCCTCCTATATCTTCCCTAAGGAAGTCAAAAATGGAACTACAGAAGCGTTATAGAGGTACAGCCAAGGTATATCGATCCCGTCCTCTCACTGGCCAGTGCAGCGTGTTAACTTACACAAAGACCGAACCCAACAGGAGAGCCCAGCCGCCTACAGCGCTCCCTGGACGCTTACCAAATGACCCGCCGTAAATACCACCGACACGCCGGCACACTTCCAGCGACCTCTATCCTCCGTTCATCCAGGTCCCTCTGTTGAAACTCGTAAGCAGAAAGACAAGAAGCTAACTGAAATCGTTGAAAGTTGAGAAATAAAACAAGGCATTATGTAAAAACAAAGCTCATAGCATTGGTGGTTCACTTATTTAGCATGGATTAGCTTGTAAGTTTGAGGTGTTATTTCAGTCACAGACACTAACACGGGCACAGTTCGGCTAGATTCGAATCACTTAGATCGGCCGCCACCGTCATAAGAAGGAAATAGTTACAAGCAATCATATAAAATCACTCGTGTTCACTAATTACAGAATGAAAAATAAAATTCATTAGGAAACTTGATTATATTCTATAGTTTTAGTTCATAGTTCTGATATCAGTCACCGATTCAACTAGTTTGAATCGTCTTCGATCACTCTAAAAGATAGCGGTTTTCACTGATGACAACTATCTCACGGCACACACAAGGGTTGTTGCTTAAATCCTCTCTTTAAATAGATCAGTTGACTGAATTTACGGCGTAGTCTATTTAACTTCAAGCTCCTAAAAGATCTGCAAATGAAAGTCAGAACTAGCAAAACACTTCGCTACTCATATACGGAATCTCACGTGTAAACATATAGTCTATGAAACTGGCACCGTTGCACTCACTGCTACTAGTTTTTTCGTAGTATTCTTACGAGCTCCAACAACAACACATACACGGAATCGCGCCAGGAAAAGATCTAACTTGCAATCGTCCAACACAGCTGCCCTTATTTGCTTTGCTCCGAACGAGTTTATTTTTCCCTCTACTGAATATTTCAAAGTTCTTGACATTAATATATTATCTTATAAATTGTTTTGTGTTTATGCATTTAGACCGTTTTAAATCCTCCAAATGTGTGCTAAATTAAACTCTCCTGCTTTATTTTGACTCCGTCGGCGATTTCTCGTTGCTATGGTAACCTACTAATTATATTGCAAAATTGAATTTATTTTAAATCGTTCTGACATTTTACAAATCTATTGATAAGAGTTTTATAAAAATTTTCTACCTGAATAACTTTTCCCAAATAGGCTGTACGTTTGCGGTAATTAGGCTCTGAAGTCGGCACATGTTGTGAACCTATGATTACGCCTTTCTTTCTTAATTATTAATCTTAGTTACTATTTTTAATAATACTTTGTTTCACGCGTCTTATCCTATCTTATTCAATTCCTGTTTAATGGATTATTCATATTAAAATACAAATGAAAAGTAAACAATTAACATGACACTTTGTCTCGGACCAATTAACTCACAAATCTAGGTTTTGTCATCAATTAGTTGATTGTAATTTTTCCTCTCGTGTTCTGTGTCCTAAATTACATTGCTTCCCAATCTATGCCGAATTAAAGATTTATTTTGATGCTAGGCGATTTTTTTTTCTTATTGCTTTACGTCTGGTCGACGGTTAAGGTCATTAGAGGTGGGATGGGACTGAGGATAAGGTAGGGAAGGAATTAGGTCATGGCATTTTTGAAGAAAGCGTCCCGCAATTCGCCTGGTGTGATTTGGGGAAACCATGGAAAACCCAAATCTGGATGCCCGGAAGGGGATCTGAACCGGCATCCTCCCGAATGCAAGGCCAGAGCGTTAACCGCTTACCCACCATGCTCGGTGTGAGTTCGTTAATGAAGGGTCTACATTCTTTCTCCAAACACTTCTGATCTAAATTTCAATTCTCCAATCATTTAATCTAGTCATTTTATTCTCTGAACATTCTGATTTTACTCAAATGATATTTCACCCTTCTCCGAGCTGTGTTTAAAAAAATTTACTCGTTTCTTTTGATATCGTGGTCTACGACCGCCGTGGAAAACCATTAATATCTTTCAAAGTCTTTAATCTTCTGTTAAAAATGATATTCCTTCTTTTTATTCCCTACTTTTACTACCTCATTTTCACCTTTTTCTGACTTAAATTCGTTTTACTGGCATTTCTTAAAATTGAGAATGAAACCTCCTGTTGTCGTACTTATCTGCTTTTAAGATGGTTTTGAGGTTCAAGGCTAGGGATAACAAGGCCCTCTTCGCAGTTATTACGGCATTACATTAGCCCTCCTTGGTTTATTTACGTTATATTTACTTTTCTGAACTTCCTTTCATAAACAACGCGATACCACTGTAAGCTTGTCCGCATGCTTTGGAAACTGTTCCATTACAACTACAAAAAGGAAGATCAGAACTATGTGCTAAATCGGCTGACGTAATGAATAGGCTTTCTGTATGCTTAATGCTACAACTATTAGTTTAAAGAAGCAGGGTGACGATACACTGTATTGAGGAAAAACGATTTCTCAGCTTTACGCCTCGTCGACGTTGAGGTCATTGAAGGCGGGAAAGGAGCGGGGCCAAGAAACGGGAAGGAATTCGACCATCTTATTTCGAAGGAAACATTCCAAATTCGCCTGGAGTGATTCAGGAAAACCAAGGAAAACCCAATTCTGGATGCCGACGCGGAGATTCGTACCGGCGTACTCCTGAATACGAGACCACATCGTTACTGCTCACCTACCACGCTCAGTATTTAAGTTTTTACGAACGTGGTCATAACCGTCGACAGGAGTACAGCGGCGGTTTACAAACGGTTGAGGATTGGGCGAAAGTTATCATTGAACTCTTAATTTTTTAATTTTTAACAGTAACTGAAAGCCTATTATTCTTTTTTATATTTATAAAATATTTCAGAGGATTTTGAGAAAACATCATCAAGCTGTGAGAGTTATACGAGAAGACACAATTTTCATTTAAGCCCAGTCTTCATATGAGGAATGTTGTAACGGTTGGTTGTGGCACCGTGATGGTGTCTGACAATGACTCGGGATCAGCTGGTACTGAAAGAAACTTTCATCATCTGGACTTGGCTGGGGAATAGAAGAGGAGGTGTTACACAATTCCCAGTCTGTGATTGTGAATCAAATTCTTGGGTTATATCGCTAACCTATATCCACAATGGGTATGTGCTGCAAGCATACGACAATGTTGATGATGATTCGTTTGTCGGATGGGGAGGTTAAGCTTGGCGCTTCCCTTATGTCTTTCGGAAGAATGGACCTGAATGGGCCGGCACCACGTTTCACCCTCTTTCTTCTACTTTTTTCTAGTTTTTACCTTCTTCTATCATTACCACGCTTCATAACTTAGGTTTACTCAATACGCTACTGCTGCCATATTGTTAATCTAAGGACTCTTTATTTGATTGCACGATCGAATTTTTTATATCACTGTTAAGATGATTAAGGAGGAAACCAAGGTTATGTAAAAAGGAAATAGTGAATGAAATTAGAGTAAAAAATGTACAATTATTTCAGAACAAGTTTGATGATATGCAGCTATGCTTGTACCATACATCCTGCTGGAGAAAAAGATACAGCGTGCAGCCGGATAGTAACAATCTTGGGATACGATCTAAAAAATCAATGGGTTCATAATTTAAAAAAAAATCATCTGACGACGTCTATTAAAAAAAAAATCTTCTTCTTCTTCTTCTAGCTTTATGCCTGGTGGACTTCGAGGTCGTTAGAAGCTGAAAAGGGAAGATGTGGTAAGGAATTTGGTAATGATATTTTGAAGGAACGATCCCGACATTTGCCTGGAGTGAAGTGGGGAAATCATACAAACCATGATGGTGATTCGGGTCCTCCCGAATGCGAGGCCAGAGCATTGCCGCTAACCCACTACGCTCTATGAATAGACTGTTTAGGGTTGTTTAAATCAAGGTTATATGCACGCAACAGGAGTACAGCGGCGGTTTTAAAGTGGTTGAGGTTTGGGCGAAAGTACGAGAAATGCTATATGAAACGTAGAATCTCAGCGTTGATGTGCCTGATAAATATGAGATCAACACAATTACGTCCGATAGACGTAGCATATTGGAGGTACAGTCTAGGTTTAAGTTCTACGAATTCTGATTTGCTGATGATGAAGGCACCTCAGAGAACGAGATAAATGACGGAATCTACTTTGAGATTGGTCGGTATATAATGGAAGTGTACGTGCGGGAAAAGAGCTTAGTACACAAGCATCGAGATATTGACCACTGAAAGTTCTATTGAAACTTCAGCGAGATAAATATCATAAAATGTACCAGTGTATCTGCTCTGGTCGCTATGTCTATTCACATGCCAGTAGATTTGGCGCAGACTTGCCTGTGTAAAACATTTCATCAGCCTCATTAGTCGCTGATGAACTGCGGTTATTCATTCATGTTAAGTTGGTAGTTGCAAATAGAAATGGACACCTCCTTCGTCAACCATCCAAGTTTCTCTCTGCGTAGAACTGTCTGCTTCTCCATATACCTCCGGAATGGATTGAAGTAACTGAGCCATCCTTTCAGTATTAGTTTTTTTTTCCGCGCACTATTCATGTTGTTAGTGTCATTAGCGTCCCTTTCACCATACTCTTAATTTTTAACTATTTTGTTTCGTATCTGTTAAGAAAATTACTACTGAGTAAAAAGAGACTGTATCAGAGAAATGAAGCCTTCTCGGCAGTGTTTATTTATTATTTGTGATTGTTTTCAGTTACTCTGGTTCTCTAGCTCAAACTGACACCAGAACTTCTCCCATGAGACGAGCCGCTCGGTCGTTACAGCGGAGGGCCGCATCGCGGTTCTCCCCGTGGCATGATGACGTCAGAAGGATAGTTTTGTGTGTGAGGAATAAAGCCACACGGCCAACGATTACTTCTGTACATTTACATATTTATCAATAATTTCCACGGAACCGAGGCTCACTTTCTGAACTTAAGGGACTGAGTTTTAAGACATTATCACGTCAAAAAAAGTCCTGTCAGCTGTATCGAGCTTTGTAGTAGCTGCACGCGTCAGCGGATTTGCCGACGCAGCTGACAGGCTGTGGCAGGCGGCGACGAAAGCACTCCGGCTGCTCCCAATCGATGTTTCGTTGCCAAGTCTCTCTCGTCGCAATCTACTTCACTCTGTCCATGTCAATTCCATTGGTTCCAGACGCACCGGCGCGAAGCCCCTCTCATAGCGCTCTTCATTCTGCTGATGCGCTCGGTCGAGTTGCGAGGAAACTGGCAGACGGTGCAGATCGCCTCTCTTACACTCCCCTTCATCGCTGAGTGGATAATCAGAGAAATCTTCTCAAGGCTTCAGTTGGTTTGAATGTAGCAGACATCAGTAGCTGGCGTCATCATCAGGTGACGAGATATTTCTGATTCCTCAGACTGGCAGCTTGTAATGCTGCATTAAATGTACGTTTACCTAGTTTAATTTGATATAACTTCGATGGAGAGAACGCAATCTCCCTATACTCCCATTTTTCTCCTTTCCTCTTCCCATGTTCTTTTGGTCTCTACTAATTTGAACTTTAAATTCTTTCAGTGTTTTTTGGTAGATTATTAATTATTTATCTGTGTAATTTATTCCAATCTCTTACACCATTACAGACTTACATCCTCCCACTCTTCCCTACAAAAAAAATAAAAAAAATAATTACACCCTTATGCCTGAAATCAAGTACCAGCTTTAGTTATTGTTTTAAATCAATTAATAAAAACAAAAGTCATAAGCCACAAATTCAAAGTGTTGGTGTTTGTTTTTGACAGCCTTACCGGTAGTATAATAGGTTCAGACTGTCTCCAAAGTACAATTTACTATTTTTTTAATGTTATAAAAGCCTTCTATGACATTTTCATTAACATTTGTAATTATTGTATTATTATTACACATTTTAACATTGAAGTTTATGTATTGGTCATCTGATTGTATATTTTTTTCACGCCTCAGCCTTCTTTTGAGAGCTTTCTGCACTGAATGACTTTATGTGGATACTGGTACGTTAACATCTCCTAGTTTATATTGTAACATTTGCACTACGATTACAAAAAATGTACTCTTCTCATAGCATTTTTAATATATGCTTGCTATCTGTGTCACATGGTCAATGTGTGGTTGTGTATGAATGTGTTAGAATTTAAGGAAATTACGTGAAAGAAACGTTTAATCTATAACCATGAAACCCAAGTTTTCAGCAAGCTAACATCCAGGCGAAGAGAAACGCTGCAAACTAACAGCTTAATTAGTATGATTGAATAAATGTCGTTACATGGTAATATGTTTACTGTGCTAAAAAAAAGTCTGTAAATCCAACGGAATATAACACAAGTTAATTTTTGGCTGCCGGTATAGTAATTAATACACTGTTTTTACGTTCTGGAAGAACATGAAGCATCAACTCATACCTAAAACGTGCCAGTATATTTTAAACCGTAAGTTTTCAAGGAACGGAAAGGAATCCGAAGATCGATTTTTTTTAAGGAACCTTCCCGGCATTCACTTGGAATGATTTCTGAAAACCATGGAAAACCTAAATGTGGATGGCTATACGGGGATTCGAACCTGCGTCCTGCCGAAGTGTTACCACTCACTAGCCACGCTCAGTGCTACTGATATTCACCTGGTGCTCCAATATCTGAAGGATAAGTGTAATTTGCACTGGATGTTTTATGGTTCTCCCTGTGACAGCTTCGGCAATAGTTCCTTCTACGAGTTGATTTAACTACACAACTTTTAACTATATGTGAGGATACAATTGTGTTATACCCTATTTAATACCATTTAACTGTATCCACACCAGTTATTCAAGAAATTACTAAGTGGTTTCAGTCTTATTTTATCGGTTTTGTTTCATTATGATAATTAGTTTTATTTGGTTTACTGTTTAACATTTGCTCCATTGTCTAGAAAAAACGCTTGAGTTTTCAAAGTCAAATACTTTACACTAGTTTGAGTAGTGAGCCCACCTGACTGCCAAGTGAGAGATTTGATTGTTGTGAGCTGTATAAAATTCATGTCTGTTAATAATTCATTGAGTAAGCAGTTCTAGGACGGATCATCGAAGACCACAAAGTTGTGTTCATTTCAGCCAACAAACCAGAGATTCTGGATGTTTCCTTTACTAATTTAACTGAAACCCTGTCAAATTTCTTCAAGTGAGAAAATTTTACCCTTGATTAAAATCTTGTAATCCAGCTAAGAGGAAACTTCTGGAGCAAATGTTTCCTAAAACCGCCCGCAGGAATATGTTCCGACAGTTTAAAAAAAAATAAAAAAAATTGCCATCAGACAGTACTGATGAATTATGCTGAATAGTCTAAAGAAGATTCTCGCTGAATTTATCACTATGCCAGTCGGTAATATAGTTAATTATCATATAATTTTAGTCTGTGTCACCTTTGAGCTCTTTCCTGTGTTCTTTCAGCTTAGCCAGTATGGTGGCGTGGTCTGTGAGATCCACTGCGGCTTCTGGTTGTCCTACTAGGAACAGTCTTCCTCACTTGTTGCTTCAAAGAGGATAAAGCAAGCATTCGTTATATCTGTTACCTGAATCCGTCTCCTGAGGATGAAAGAAATGCCTTCGGCGGAAGCAGATTCTGCATATTCCGCTGCTGAAAGCTTTCTCAACCCCCATATGATCACATCTTACTAAAGGAACACTGGATCTCTTCCTATACCGCTAACCAGAATTTCTGATCGTAAATACATGAATAGGCTCGAAAATATTTCACAGCAACAGTATCACTTTCTGAAATGTGTATTATGAATCCTTTCTGGAAATCATTCGTTACAATTTGTCTTTGTTGAATTCGTCAGTCACAATCCAAGGTTTATTGCTTTGCTCAGTTTGTATCTTCAAAACGGCATGCTTTTTCTTAAATGAAGACTTAAAATTATCGAGTATGGCAGGCTTAACGATAATTTTGGAGCGTATTCCCCACATCATTACATATAGTCTAAAACGGGCGATTATAGACTTAGCTCATGTTTAATATTCGTCGACCTTAAATAGAATTGTCAATACTCACGTAAGGAATGATGGAAACTTTTCCAAGTAAAAATAATTCTTATGGTCTCGCGACCTAGTGACAGAAGTTTCAGTTTGTATCGAATTTTACCTCTGTCGTGGTTGGACCCTCAGGTTAATGTCAAATTTCAGTCACTGAACGTCTAACGTAACTCATATGATCGTGTAAAACTATTAAAAAGTTCTGGTGTTGGGTAGTGACGGGATAATTAAATATTTCTTAGTCTGAGCTCGCTGATAATTTTCAATCAGATAAAGTACATACATAAAGAGATTAATTTGCGCCGGACTGATTGTGGGAAAGTATTTTGAAATAATTGGAAACAAGATAGGAAAAAAATGATATGAAGAATGTCAGAAGTAAGTTGGCTGTCAATAATTTACATTGAGTGAACTGATGCTTTTGGTTCTCGAATATTAAGTAAGAACAGCCTTGAGAAACAAACCAGTAAACTTCAAACAAACACGAAGTCCGATGCGAGTTACGAGATTTTTAGATGTTGCAGCTATTAGTTTCAAAAGGAATATTAAATACAGTGGCTAATACAAAGACTTCTTTCAACTCAATTATAACTCTTTGATAACTCTGTAAAAACCTTTCAACAACATTTTAATCCCAAAGGGTTTCGGGAATCTTATTCAGCCTGTCTAACCTTTCCCGTTCCCTCAATGTGAACTTGCGAAGGCCAACCGAATATGCTGGTACCGCGAAAATGAGTCGCAAGGAAAAATAAACAATATCTCATTGTAAAATTCTTACACAATAATCTACTGAAGCAAAATTTTTATTGAAACATGCTATATACATTTCGAAATAATAAATAAAGTTGCTAAATGCTTAATACTTGAATGAACAGGAAAACTGATACAGATTAGCTTGAAATAACTTTCGTGATATTACACAAACTTATTGAGATTCTTCAAAAATGAATTTAAAATAGCTTCATTGAATTTAAAGTTGGTTACGTAAAACGAAAACAGTGATCTGAACGACACCATTTTTTCACCTGTTCTGTTAAATCCATTCTGTGAGAAAATGATCGAGTATCTATCTTTGCATCCAAAAGAGTGTGTTCTTATTTTTAGTTGTAGCCTCTTCTGATGGCATATCAAGTGATGTGGGACCGTGACTAAACGTATCAAACGAGGAAGTGACAGCAAGTATGCGTGTCTTGTACATTCAGATCTCACTATTTTTGCAGCTGTGGACAAAAATAATCCAGATGCTTTGCTTCAAAGATAGCTTCTATAGTGCATAAACATTGACAGAAGCAGGAAAAAATAAGGATATCATGGTGTCTGCGATATAAAATTTCACACTTCACTCAAGCGTCGTTTGTTAACTTCCACTTACTTTTTGTTTTGGGGTTAAGGCTGCGTTTTCTTGTTGATGATGTCAAGGTTTCTACCACAACCTGAGGTCTTCGGCAAAGTTGCAAAGTTAATGAATTCGTTTTCAGGTAAGGTGGAAGGACTGTTTACATTTTTCGGCAGAGACGGTGTTGTTTCTCCGGCAAAGAGTGTTCTGTTCCAGAGAGGTTTGCGCTCCTTGGAGCGATCTAGTGGTTGTTGCTGCTGCAATGTGTTCGTCTGCGAGAACACGCTTTCACATTTCATTCAATCCATTTCTTCTTTTTCGTTCTAAAAAATACTTCTGTTATGATATGAGTGTAGTCTTCTCCCACTGAATTCTATGACCTCCTCCTAATGATGCTGTCGATTTTTTTTTAGTCTCCCATGACGATAATGTTCATTCATTCTATTGGTCAACGCTCGGGATATCTAACCAACATACACCCGACCGCTATTACAAGGAATATTGTACACTCCACTTGTTTGTAACGGCGATCTGTGATGTTTCGTTGATTTTAAAGTTGTTCTTATTTTGTTCTTACTACTGAAAAATAATTGAATATGGACTTTGGTTAGTAATTAGCCTATTCTCCATTTATATAAGGTACAATGCCTTCTTTTGTATGAATATCAAATTTAATATCTTATAAAGTTATATTCGAATTAAGAATTAAAACTGTGTAACAGAGAGCCTAAAATAAATATGTACTATGATCACTTAAATTTTAAAAAAAAATGTAAACTAGGTGCGGAATTCGAATCCCTTAACGAAGCTTTAAATTGCACTTAGAGAAATTTAATTTATCATATTTCTTAGTTCAACACGTCATTCGTCGTGAAAAGGCGCGAGTGACAAGTTTATTGCTGAACTATGCATATACTGATGCTCAAAAAAAAATTATGGAATCCTAATGGGATTTTGTGTATTAACTGAAGATTTTTTGAACAAATAATTCGGGTCGACTAATATCTATATCTTTTTTCAATTTGTTCCGGCATCATGCACAATTACTGAACAGACAATAGCTCACTATGAATGAGAGGGAAAATCTCGCTATCAAATTAACCTCTCCTACCCACTTACAGTTTCTCGATTGTTATATACTCATCGGTAGTCGATAACATCTTACAGCACCAGACGTCAAGTTTGTGGTGCTATCTCCAGTGAAACACAGGGTTTAAGATAAGTGTATATATATATAGCATAGTACATTAGTCATACTGATGGAAACAGCTAACATATTTTTAAACCAAAAACCTAACGCTGTGAGTGAGCCGTAACGCTCTCACCTCGTATTCGGGTCTGAATCACCATTCGGCCATCCAGATTTGAGTTTTCGGGGTTTCCCCAAATTACTCTATACGAATTTCTGGATGGTTTCTCAAAAAGACCATGACCTAATTCCTTCCTGTTCCTTGCCCCCAGTCCTTTCCTGCCTCTAATGTACTGGACATCGACGAAGGATAAAGCCATAAAAAAACTAAACTAAACCTCTGAACGGATTTTGTATTAAAATATACGTATACAGGGTGATTCACGAAGATACGCAAATATTTTAATATGTTATTCTGCAAGTAAAACTAAAGAAAAACGTTCATATAAACATAGGTCCGCAAATGTTTAGTTACGGAGTTACTGGTATTAAAATATTTTGCCTGAAATTTAGCAACCTCGCTAATATGAAGCCATCGCAAAACTATATGAGGTTTCAGTGAAGCTCGATTTCCATTTATTTTGTTGTTATTGATCTGGTGAATATAATAAAACAAGTCCCAGACGTGTATCTGCAGTAGTTTTCCAGTAATTCCAAATAAGCAAATAAATAATTTGGGAAAATTTGTAATTTATTAACTACTTGGCCCATTTTTTTTTTATTTTTTTTAATCCAGACAATTGTTCAAAAATGTCTTCACCGAGTTCAATGCATTTAGCTGCACGTGTATGAATAGATTTTGTTGCTTGGTTTAGGTTCACAGGGTTGTTCTTAATTTCGTCTATACTCTATTGCATTCATAATGCGAGCAAGTAATACCTCACTCGTATGGACCTATTATGAATGCAATAGACGAAATTAAGAACAACCTTGTGAAATTGAAACGAGTAACAAAATCTATTCATACACGTGCAGCTAAATTCATTGAACTTGGTGGAGATATTTTTGAACATTTATTGAGAATGTATTGTGAAATTGTATGAACACTGGACAACTTCCTTAACACTGAGCTATGGTATTAATGAAAGCAGATTATCTGACACATTCATACTGTTTTAGTTAACTTTATTACTATCATTTTCCAAAATTAAATTCTCTACAATTTTTGTTGAAAACTTTGTGCAATTATCTGGAATTTAAAAATTAATAATAATAATTGGGCCAAGTAGTTAATAAATTACCAATTTTCCCAAATTATTTCTCTCTTCTCTGGAATTTCTAGAGAACTATTGCAGATACGCGTCTGGGACTTGTTTTATTACATTCACCAGATCAATAACAACAAAATAAATGAAAATCGCGCTTCACTGTAACCTCGTACAGTTTTGCGATGGCTTCATATTAGCGAGGTTGCTAAATTTCAGGCAAAATATTTTAATACCCGTAACTCCGTAACTAAACATTTGCGGACCTATGTTTATATGAACGTTTTTCTTTAGTTTTACTTGTAGAATAACGTATTAAAATAATTGCCTATCTTAGTGAATCACCCTGTATTTAAACGTGGATTCGTAAAGAAATATTTTCTGTACGTTTGACCCACAATTTGTAAAAATAACGTAAAAATAAGAATGGAACAGATCATAACCAATAACTCATTTACTACCCCAGAGAGATTATAATTTCAATTTAGGATCGCCGGAAGTGGCGTAGACGGCAAGAGCCGTAGCAAGCCTCATAACCCATTATCGTGGCGTGGCACCTGATTGCCTGCGGATGCGATTGCAAGGCTGCAAGGGCGGGAAATCGGATCTCTGAAGCAATTTCCTAGGAGCTGAGCGCGCCAACCACTGGAAGTGATGTGGTTTACAGAGTTGTGTCTCCCAGGAGCACAGCGTGACTGGAGAGGTGGCTCGGCTTGGAGAAGCAGTCCTCATACTCGATTCCTGTCGGGCACACTGACTTACCATAACACCAGTTATGATATTAAGATATGATAAATCATAAAGTTTTATATTTCATCGTGGTATCTCCAAGCCTTCAAATTATTTTTTGTTTATTGCATCCAGCAAAATTCTCATTAGTTCTGTAGGTGCAGAGTCATCAACAGTGATGGAAACCGAACTCCAACGACAAATCGAAATTACGGTGAAATGACGCAATCTCAATTATAAAAAACAATAGAAACCGCTCTATTTGACTTGCGAGCTTATATTTTTATTCCGAAATCGCTTAGTGAATATTTTTACTAAAAAAATTGCTTCTTGCAAAAGAATCAATTAAAGGACCCATGCTAAAACATAAAACACGTATATTCCATACATATAAAGATACAGAAAAAGTGTTACTATTATCTTGAAAATTATATCTCCAGATTCTTGTAATATTTATGCACTGGGATTTCTTAAAGTTGTCTGGAGTATTTACAAGGTTGTTGTTATTGTGACAGCTTTGGATAAGACAAAGTGTAACTCGCCGATCTTGACTCACGGATATTTGGTGTTATGTACATTGATTTGTTTATCCTAAGTTATTTGTGGCAAATTATATGTGATACATAATCTAATATCTTAAGTATACTCGCGGCTTTGAAAACAAGCCGCAACCATAAACTTCCCGCGCATAGTGGACGTGCTTTGAGCGCTTGATCACGCTCTCTCAGTTCGCTTCGATGCGTCGTAGAAAGAGAACGGCTCTATTGATCTATAAGATACTTACTTCCTTTTGTTTACAAAAATATAACATAACAAATGTTGACATCATATAGCAAAGAGGTACTCTGCATAAATAACTGGCTGTAAACTTTGAAAACGTATCACAAATATCTCTTTTGCAGTTTATGTATTAGTAACCGTTCACCAATCGTTCCTCCAGCTTGCTGGAAGGAACTAATTCTAATTAGGGGAGCTAAAGAGTTTCCATCTCCATTGTGTTTCGTTTGATAAGTGAAATGTATTTTATGAGACAAATTGGGGTTCGTCCCAGCATTTGTGTAGGTGATTACGGGAATCCGCCTAGAAACTTCAATCAGGACCCGTAACCCAAATACGAAATTAGACTTCTCATAGACAACAGAGGAAGTTACGCATTTCTAAATAAGAAAGAAACGCAGACATTCTTCCCATGGGTCAAGTAGACCGGGTCTAAAAAACCCGGCTTGAATTCTGGAAGTATACAAGTCCTTCCCCCTTCTCAAAATTCACCCGGGCCACTTGTGTACAAAATGGAGCCGTTGGCACGTGGTCCTTAGGTGGTCGGATCGAAGGGGGAAAAAATCTAAATAAATATTTGGAAGGTATTTTATATTTGTTTCACGTGATAAAACTATTGTTCCATATAGGCTTAGGGCGAAATACGTAAACTAGAACATTACACGTCCGTACCAAAACTGGGGATAAGATACAATGTTGTTTGTTATTTATTGGGCACTGCTCTCTCTGCACCTTGTAATATTTCATGATTGTATCATTACAGCATGTGGGTAAAAGCGCAAGGTCCCGGCACCAAGTTTCCTCCTACAATAACTGCATTTGCGATAGAAAAATAATTGCTAAATACCAGGATAATACATAAAATAAATCTCAAAGAATACAGCGAAGTAGTTTTTATGCATAACTTTAGAGTAACTTTCTACTGCATTGTTTTCTTACAAATATTTCTGAATTCAAACAATTAGACGTATTTTCGCAGGGTACTACTTGTGAGAGACATATAGACCAATATTTTCAATGGAGCTGATGGTGGGATTATTAGAGAGGATATCGAGGGTAAAGATATGGCCTACAGTCAGTAAGCACTGTGGCACTCGATGTAAAAAATAGTATCAGAGGTCCTTGCGGAGATTAAATGTCTCTAAAATGGTGTTAACTACATCACGTTGTAGAGAAATACGTCACACCACTCTACTAATATATGTAAATGTATAAATTTATTTAATCAATTGTAATAAAAGTTGTCAACGTCAAACACTAATCTAATTTCTGAGAGAATATTTTGCTGGGAAAAATAAATCGTGTTCAGTAGTAGACCCGATGCCAAGGAGAAGATGATGGGCAACAATGGAGACACACACATTGGAAATGATAGTTGGACGAATTACGGTAGCAGATGGAGCGAAGTTGCAAAAGTTATTATGGAATTACATGGAGAAAGTCAATTTTTGCAAAGAAATGAATTACGGCTGCGGCCGAAGAAGAAGTTAAGCAGATGTGAGTGTTGTTTTGAATATAATGAAATATATGAGAAGCTGCGAAATAAAAGAGTGTTTAAATGAAACTAGAAAAGTTTAATAGTGGTCAAATATTTGAAGGTTTTCTTGAAATAAGAGAAGAAGAACAAGAACGTAAAGTTTTTTTTTTTTTTTTCAGGTGATAGAAAAAGGATCAACAATAGTAGTAATTTTAACCGTAGCTTAATACTGTATTAAAAGTCATCTAATGCCAAACGATAGCACAGAATGCTCTCATGCCGGCAGGAAGCTAATAAAGGTGATTTAAAAAGATAAAATTAAATAATTTAGAATTGTTTCAGACATTTTGAAGGTAGTAAACTATCAGCAGTTAGACGAAAAGTAATGATAAGGGAGTAACTTCCGAAAGTAAATGCGAAATATGAAATGAGATAGCTGAAGTTTGTTCTTTTATGGCCCTATTCAGTAGAACACTTGACTGAACAACTTGCCATTTTCACACTTTTTTACATAATCTCAAATGTTTGATAGTAGCATTGAATAAAGTGTACCTTTCTTCTGTCGATGAGGAGCTAAAATAGTAAAAAATCAGTGGTTATTATAATAACTTCATTCTGATTGCTATACGGTTACAAAACGTTCCGTAAAATGCAAGAATAATTAATAGTGGAACAGTTAACATTTTTCCGAATGAAAACCAGCAACAACTGAAACCAAGAATGATTATTACACGTACTCTAGTGTAATTATTTATTATAGAGATGTGGGTGTTATGATGATAGTAAAGGAAAATACTCATAGCTTTATTGACTGCGAAATCCTGAAGGGTTGATTCGCCTGTTGGAAACAAATTTAAAATTTTCTGAACCTAACCCGATATTCCTATCGGTCAAAGGCGACCTATATTTTGACTTGAAAAAATACCATGAATCACTCTAGTGTACCATGTGAACAAAAACTAAGCTTTTGGAGAGGGTAAAGTCAACTTAAGAGCCCGTAGAGATACCAACTGAGATTGAGATTCGAACCAGGGACCTTCCAACTCCTAGCCTGGAGCCCTAACCAACTGAACCACTAGACCACTATCGTTATGTGACCACTGATAACGATTTAATTCTTACCTTCGGTGTCTTAAGTTAGCTATCGAATCCCATTATGCATTGGGAATAATAAATAATTGTTACCTTAAAAGTTTTTGGCACACATGACGTAGATCATTTAAAAAAAAACGAGAATTCCCTTTTCAATGCTACTTAATGTGCTGGGAAGATAAATGTAGATTTAGTGATACACTAATCTGCTAGTTAAATTTATTTTCTTGCCACACAGGAACTTTTAACTTGCATAAAAAATCAGTTTCAGACGGAAATTGATACGAATGAGCAAAACTCAACAGCTAATTAAAAAGTTTATTCGCGGCGGTCGATGAGGCGACTTTTTTGCTTTGCGACCGAGGAAGAAGTTTCTGCGAATATCATCAGTTGGGGCTTGACAGATCTGCGCAAAGTTTAGGGTCACTCTCTCCTTTTAAAGTTAAGACTTGCAGCGACAGTTTTTCAATCTTTAACACTTTCGCACCTGTGAACAATTTTTCTCATAAAGTCGTTCCATATCAAAATGAGATCCGAAACAAATCTGAGGTTTCTGTTTTAAAATTATTTTTAACTTCCTGTTAGCTATCTACTTGAAAAAGTTTTCATTTCGACAAAAATATGGAATGCCTAATATTTCAGAAAAATGTGACACTTAAATGCAGTCTCAAGAAAACTTTACAATGATGATTCCTTGGAAGATAGTTCCACAATTATTTCTTGCTTTAATGTGATAAGTAATTTCACTAATTTTGTGTTTTCTTGGTTCCTATGGACACGTTATCTTTGCATACGGATATGTAGATGTATACCGAGCGTGGTAGGTGAGTGGTAACGCTCTGACCTAGCATTCGGGAGGACGCCGGTTCCAGTTCCCGTCAGGCATGATTTCCCCAAGTCACACCAGAGATTTCGGGATGCTTCCTTCGAAATCCCTTCCTGCTCCTTGTCCCCAGTCCCGTCCCTCCTCTAATGGCCTCGACGTCGACGAGGCGTAAAGTCATAAGTAAAAAAAAGTAGATGTATTTTAGATTTTTTTTATTATTAATAAATATTTCACTGGTCAATGTATGAAGTTAATCTACCCACAGCCAACGACAAAGTAAAAAGAGAGAAAAAATAACGCCAACGACAGGTATTAAACTACATCAAAGCATAACATGTTCAGCAACAGATTTTGGTGTATTTACTATTGTTTAAATGTGTTGATGGATACCGAATCAGATATAGTGTATTTATTACTATTGTTAACATGATTATAACGATTCAAGTTGTTGCTATCGTGAGTGATAACATGGTACAGAAGGGGAAATGAAATATAATTTCTGATCTCCAGGATCACACTCGAAAGAATATTAACCGATATTAGTTCTCAAGTAGCCATATAACATCCTTCTCTATTAAAAATATCAATGGTCTCCGGTTTTACGTATCCATCTAGTACAAAGTTCAAATACGAATACTGCTCAAACACTAATAGGTGCGTGGAATTATAGATACTCTTTTCTTTCCAATAACTTTGAATCGATTTTCACATGGATTACGGAAAAAAGGCAACTACGGAAAGATAGTGGTTTTGAAACTACCTTACATACTTTCTTGACCCCAAGACGAATCATGTGAAATTACAATGCTGTTCAATTTCTTTTATTATTTCTCATTTACAACGGATCCTCTTCAATTAGGCTAATTCACACGTCACCTGGAGAGCGGAAGTAATAATGAAGTATACGTAATTTCTCCTCGTTTGGTGATCATTTCAAAACTTTTCCGAAGAAATTAAGAAGAATCTCAAAACTAATAAATGAAAACAATTATTTAGAGATAATCAATTTCCACTTAAATACATAGTTTCTTTTTTGATTTATCAGACTCACCGACCAGTATAATATTTACATTTCAATCAGAAGATTCTGCTCAACATATGTCATCAGGTAATTAATTTTTAACCTAAAAACCAATACACAGTTCTGTTACGATCACAAACAATTTATAAAATTATCTTAAATATTTTAATAACTGTTCCTAAAAATTTTCGTTCAATCCTTCGCTTATTGTTGTGCAATAATGGTTTACCATGCTTTTTTCCATTTACCAAAATTCCTCAAAATTTCATAAATTAAAGATCCTACCCTTCACTGCATATGTTGTACAGTTACGAAATAAAACATTTTCTTCAAAAATATAAAATGGTTTATCCTCTGCGTCGAACTTGAGAGCATTTAACGGTGAAGATCTATAAACAGCGGACTATTCTGCACGATTTCCTGTTCCGCAAAAGTCTGAGAGTTGACAATTAACCTAATCTGGTCACAAACATCGCACTTAATAGTCTCGATAAAAAAATGTAACCTGGAACGGCTATAGCAAAGGCCCACCGAGCGTGGTGGTGTAACGAATAGCGTTCTGGCCTCGCATTCGGGAGGACGGAGGTTCGAATCCTCGTCCGGGCATCCAGATTTGGGTTTTCCATTATACCAAAATCACTCCAGGCAAATGCCGGGATGCTTCCTTAAAAAGGCCATGGCTGAATTCCTTCCAATTCCTTGCCCCCATCCTTTCCCGTATCTAAAGACTTCGCTGTTGAGACACGTAAAGCAGTTTGAAAAAATAAAAAAAAGGCCTCCCTTCCGAAGAAATATAATGAAAGACCAACACATACTTCAAACAACTAAAAAATGACAAAATCAGATGAATTAATCAACGATCACGCGCACGAACTATTCTCAACGCCGATACAGATTTAATGCTTGCTATCATGTCAGCGCTGTCTATACGCCTGTAGATATAGCTTCCGCATAAACTATTAACCCTGGTGCAATATCGTGTCGTGTCACTCAACACACGAAACTTACTATAAAAACTCAGAATAAAGCTTTTAATTACACTCAGTAAATTCCTAGAGGCATCACAAACTCTTTACTGTTTTTTCGTTAGACTCAGAGAAAACAGAATCGAATAATCATACTGCTATTAAATGCCGAAAAAGATAACGATTTTATGAAAATCTGATCAATAAGGCTATTAAAATCTAAATAAAAAAAGATGATACGTTATTATTTTGGCAGAAATAGAACGCTTATTTCACATCTCTTTCTAACTCAACATTTTTGGTAATAATAATAATTAATAATCCCGTGTGGCCGTAATGACTTGGTGACAGGGTTTCTATTTGCTGCGCAATCCGCCCCTGTCGTAGCTGCCTTAACCTAACCCGACAATCCTACCGGGTACAGGGGACATACAATTTAACGTAAAATCCGAACGACGGAAGCGTTCTGGCGTATTTCACATTGCACAGCAAGCTGCATTAGAGGTGAAGGTCAGTTTAAGGGCTTTTGAAAATCCCTCCCGAGACAGGGATTCGAACCGGGGACATTTCGATCCCCAGTACAAAACCTTAGCCACCAGACCACTGTAGTTCTAATAATGAAATGTAATTTTAATAAAAATTAATTCATACACAGCATACGGAGAAAATTAATAAGATCACAGTAAGCCTACATTCTTGTGTTTGGAGAATGCTATTTATTTCATATTTGAAACTTTCCGGCATTACGAGATTGTAATTTTGACGGACCTTCGACGATAATTTGTTTTATTATTATTAATGCAAACCATATGTACAGTAGACATCAATGATGATTCTTTGGGTTGAAGACGTATTTGGGTCGTTGTTTTAGTTTGTGCAGACCCAGCTGTCCGCCGCAGATACGCCATTCGCTGGGATGGAACTTGTTAAAACTTGGCGAGGACCCCGACAGAGGAAGGACCCACAGCGACGGGTAAAACTTTATTGAAAGGCCGTACAGGGACCATCTGCGGCTCCTTCGCCGCAGGCAACGCCACTATGGCTTTCAAATACACCTGCTACGGCAAGCGCAGAGCAGCAACAAACACCAAGTTGTATTTTGTCGTTCTTTCTATCGTTATTTACTTTGACTCTATAAACAACCCATAGAAGCTTTGATACTTCAATATTCCCCGATCCGTACCTAAGGTAGTCCTATATTTAAAGAAGTTTGAAATTTGTTTCCATTTGTTCGCCTGTTAGTTGTTGGGTATACAGCTATCTTTCTAGTTCCGTAAGATCATCACATGCGATTACTGCTGGCAATGATTAACCAGTGAATACCATATATTTGGTAAAATCTGAAGTCTTGTATAAAAAAAATGAGTAGGGAAGTTAATGATTATCTGGTTCCCAGGTTTCACTGTCGGAACAACTATTTGCTCTGGAAAATCTGAAGATGATATGGTTTATTAAATCCTCTTCTACATAAGGATGAGCTGATGACTCCATGATGTTTGATCTGTGTCATTCCTTCGGTAGCTCTTTGTATGGGTGTGACATAGCGCCTGGAATATTAGTGTCACTGATGTTTTGAATTTTGAGTATTATAGTCAGACGTTGCGGAATATATATCTTTTCGACGTCTGTAGACTCTCCCTTTGAGCCCCCTCGTTTATACAATACAGAGGAGAATGATGTGCGATTTGAATCTGATATCTTGGTACGGGCTGCTTTTCTTATTAGAATTTAAAATATTTATAAATTTTCATTGTTGACCAGAAGAGAACGGCTTGATGGATCATATTATTCATAATCTAATTTCACTTCCCATTACGAATTTGAGGGAGTCGTGTAACTGGATGCAGGGTTTCTTTCTTTTTTTAACTGCTTAACATCTCTTAACAGTGAGACGGGAAAGGATGGGTGGTAAAGAATGAGAAGGAATTCGGCCATGGCCTTTTGAAGGAAGTATCCCGGCATTTGCCTGGAGTGATTTGGGAAACCATGGAAAACCCAAATCTGGATGCCCGGACGGGGATTCGAACCGCCGTTCTCCCGAATGTGAGGCCAGAACGTTAACCGTTACACCACCACGCAGGGTTTCTACAGCTAAACGTCGCATTCAGATCAAGAACAATGCTGACATATTTCAAATACACAAAGCTAATGTCTATGAAATCTACAAATACCGCAACGTTGAGAATAGAACCTTGTACCTCAAAAATCGCTACACCAACACAGATATAATGCAACCATGACATAATTTTCTCAAAGTTATGACTTTAAGAAATATTTTCAAACAAAGTTAGACACGTTTATTCTTTGACTAGCGGGTTTGCCCGCTAGCTAAGCGGACAAGCCCGCTTTTCGTCACGCGAATGAAATATTATTTACATTTTCATTTTTTAGAAGGTGTGTGGGGTTGAATTTGCAAAGAAATAGCACTGGTATATGAATAGCAATCCCAGCCGCTTGTAAAGCGAGGCTTACCTACGAAATATCCACCACGCTGGTAAAGTGACGAAAAGAAATCCGTAGAAAGCTCCATAAGTTGTACAAAATTGTCTAACTGTAAACTTTCTGGAACCTTGTTGAACTGTGTGGAAACTTATACACAATTCTCCAGAGTTCGACCCGATCCCAGAAAAGTGAAAATATTCCTTTAAGTTCAAAAGTACTGTGGATTGGAATATCCTATTGCCAAAGAATAGATAGATGGTCTAGAACACATTGGGAAGTTGAAGAAATGTGAGTTAAATAACTGTAGTCGCTGGGATGATGATTCGAACCCGAGCTGCACGGTTGACAGTCGGGCGCGGTACCGCTGAGCTAAAGCGCCAACTGCTTGGCGAAGCGGCGAGAGGGATACTTTGGCTGAGCCCTGCTCCGCCGGAGTAGAAACGCGCCCGCTGGGGCGCGCGGAGTATTAGCGATTGTAGTGGCATAGTGTGGCGTGTCCACACAATTTAAGTTACAAATTTTTTTCGGCAACATTTCTGTCATTTTAATTACTAATTTCTCCGCTCTTAATTGCCCGATTTTAACCGGACAACTTCGATTCGACGGGAAATTTTCCAATCAAATGTAGACAGTATTTTTCTCCTTGTTTCAAAGGATAAGTGTTCATCGAGATCGGATGACAACTGTGGATTTGTATGAAGGAGAAAAAAACCATACATACATTCATCTTTATATATATATATATACAGCCAGATGTGTAACTATGTTTCCTGAATTACGTAGCGGTAGAAATCAGAGATGATTTCACGTCCATATTTTCAGTTTATTTTCATTCAGCATACAATTTTGTCTTATAGTTCAGTCAGAAATTCTAAACTGAAGTACAAATATTTGTCATTGGAACACACAATTCCTGCAGGAACACAGTTATTCTATAAGAACGATAGATATTATGTACGCAACACGGCATTTTACATATACTTGCAAATTCTAAAATTTAAGTATGTAGAAAAGGATATTATTTTAATGGCATTCGACCTTACAGTCATTCAGTCAACAACCACACATCTTTTTTCTTAGTATTTTCAGGGTCCTAAAGCAAAGAGACCGACGACCACACATGCCGCGAGCCTATTCGTATCGGCAACCTAAGCAATGCGAAGCCAGCTTGCTAGACCCTCGCTGCCGGGGCTGGCACTGAAAGTTTTAGAAAGAGATTTTGAATACAGTTAGAAACCATTTAAAAACAGTCGACTTCATGTGCTTAGTAAAACTGTTCATTTCTGTTATGAATCCTAACAATATAATTTGTTATTCACACTCCCATATAACTGTTTTAGTTTTCAGCAGAAATATTTACGATATATTCTGAAAAATATGAGTACCATAGCTTGGTCCTTAACAATGTTACGTAACTGGTAATGAACGATTCGTAATTTAGTTCTTAAGAACATTTTTTTTTAACTGCTTAACGTCTCCTATAACAACTGGGTCTTTAGAGACGGAGAAGGATGGGGGGCAAGGAATGAGAAGGAATTCGGCCATGGCCTTTTTGAAGGAAGCATCCCGGCATTCACCTGAAGTGATTTGGGGAAACCATGGAAAACCCAAATCTGGATGCCCGGACGGGGATTCGAACCGCCATCCTCCCGAATGCGAGGCCAGAACGCTAGCCGTTACACCACCACGCTCGGTAGTTAAGAACAGCCAGATCAATTCAATCCCGAACATAGTTTCCTGAAGATGTCTAAGGGTGCTAGGCTCAGAAGGTTTTGGTTAAGAAGAATTATTTGGTATTATATGCGTCTATACATTAGGCTAAAAATGCATAAATTTCTTTTTCTTTCGGCACATTTGCATTTTAACTATACAGTTCTTCAACTTGACGCCTATTCGCTTAAATGAAATTATCAGATGGTAAAGGGACAGGTAGCAAACCACAAAGTGGAAGACATAGTTTTTCGAAATTGGAATTCCGAAGCAGTAGATTAGGGCTAAAAAAATCGATTTTTTAGGACTCTAATTTGTTATGTAGTTATTCAACTCTTGGCAGACTATCTCCGAGATAAAAATTCTTACTTTTCCAAATTTTTGAAGCGGAGTTTGACCGAAATTTAAATACTGCTGTTTGATATTTTAATTCTTTCTTATGGCTTTACACCTCGTCGACGTCGAGCAAAAGTTATTGACAACACTCAACCAACATTTCAGTCATAAAAAAAGAATATTCATTACAACAGCTCTCAGAACCAGTTTCGTTTTAATTCAATTCTTTAAACTGATTATGTTGATGTCGTGGAGAGATAAACGTTTATTAAATGTGAATTTGTATATTTTCCCCAGGAATGAATAATGTTTTGATTCATGAAAATGATTTAAATGAACCGTTATTATAAGTTTTGTGTAAGCCAAAGTCTTTTGAATGTCTGAATATGTTTAAATCTGTCAATTTGAGGTCCCAATGCTTATAAATATTTTATATTTTATTTAAAAATGTTCCTCATGATTATAAGTAATTATGTATATATTCTAATTGTTTTTGAACGATTTGTATTGCTGGAGTGATTTTCAGCGCCCGAGAAAGTACTCGTACGATCGGCTTCTTTAATGTAGTCTATACTGTCCGCTCGTTTAAGTCTCCGAAATTGTGAGCGGGCAGGTTGGCTGGGAGAAGTTATAACAGCCCACACTGTCGGTTATGTTAGTAACCTGTTTAAAATCTTTGGTTGAAGTCCGATGCCTTATTCAAGAATGTTATCATGAGTATTTCGGCAGAGTAAAAAGTCAAGTAAAATGTGTATTGACGGTGTTGATATTCCAGCAACTACCTTTCACTGAGAACTTTTAGAAGTATTATACTTTAGTGAAACATATAAATAACCGGGTGACCTGACAGAAACCTGTAAATCTTCTGACTATTTAATTAATTGCAACCATTTATCTGATTACGAAGTTCTAAGTATCTTAAGAAAGTTTTAACAGAAAACATGAACCTCAAATTATCTGAAGATAAATACGTTGGTACTTTAACTCTATTTATACACTCTCAGCACTTGCTGCAGATACCATTTAATACAATGGTAATCTATTTCTGACCAAACATTGAGAGTGTGCAGCACGTTGAGGTGTTTTCTTTCAATGTCCCGGAAGCCCCTCGACTCTGTTAGTGGGTCCGCGGGCTCGATCAACAAGCCGTGCTGATCCCACTCGCGCTCCACTCAGCGGAAGAAACCGATTAGTGGAGGCCAGCGTTCTCCAAGGAGAAAACAGAACCAGAGTACTATGTAGAACCAATACGGCTGGAGCATCAACTCTCACATTCAAAATCTGCCATATCTATCGTTTGTCTGTTTTAAGCTTTATAATAATACTGAATACGTTACTTAGGAGTTTTTTAGATGTCGTAGTCGTATGGAGACCCCTCCACATCACTGCAGAAATTTTCTATTGTTATAACTATTGCACATTGAAAATAATTCACGGATGCATTATCCACATCCGTAACGATAATTTCCATTTCTGTAAACAACAAAATTTACTCTGAGAGGTTATCGCAAATTCTACAAACAAAATTTTAAACTTTGCATCACGTGCTACACGAGAGCACGTGGTTTAAGCCGTCTTACCGTTATGCTAACTGCTTCTGATAAAAAATTACATCTCAAAGACAGAGACGTTCATTAAGGTGGCAATTAATGACGGCAGTAAGATTATTAATGTTCCTCTAGTGAAAATGGAAAGTGTTACACACAGACAGAAATGGTGAAATTTTAGGAAACTTTGTAGACATAACCATATTCAGAAGAAATGATAACAAATTGAAATATATTAGGACACGTCTTAGATACATTTGTCAGTAAGAAATATGCCCGACGTGAGCACCCATACATTCGCTGATCCTGTAGGAATTAAATCAACATATGTTTGGATGTCTTTTTGGGGTACGTCTCTCCATGCTGTATGACTTGTGCAGTCAGTTGTTTTGCAGTGTGTGCTGGGTGACCACGTGACCTAATGTGTTTATCCATGGCATCCCAGATAAGCTCTATCGGGGGACCGAGAGTGGTGGGTGAATGGTTAACGTTCTGGCCTCGCATTCGGGAGGACGCCGATTCGAATCCCCGTCCGGTCATCCAGATTTGGGTTTTCCATGGTTTACTCAAATCACTCTAGGTGAATGACGGGATACTTACTTCAAAATTCCATGGATGAATTCCTACCCGTTCCTTGTCACAGTCCCATCTCGCCTCTAATGACCTCGACGTCGACGAGGCGTAAAGCCATAAATGCAGGCACCGTGCGTTCCAATCCATGATCGTAACGTGTTACAAGAGTATGAGGACGGGGATTATCCTGTTGGAAGATACATTTTGGATGGTGGAAATGAAGAGTATCAGAACAGGGTGTACCACCATGTCCACATTCTGGCGGGCTGTCATTGTTCCTTCAACAACAATCGACTTGGTCTTGTTGTCGTAACTGGTTACCGCCCAAATCATGACACCAGGGATTGGACCTGTATAACGGGAAATCACAACAGGGTGGGCCCTTTCTCCACTACGCCTACGTGCAAGTTGTCGATCATCACTTTGCCACAGACAGAATCAGTTCTCGTCACTGAACACAACTGTACACCAATCACGTGTCAAGTTGTGACTTGTAGTACATCATGTTAGACGTAGCTAGCAGTGAAAACAGGATAATGTAACGCATTGAATAGTTGTCGCGATAATGTAATCCAGCATCACAACTGTCCGAGGGGTTACATTTAGTGCTCAGATCTGATCTGCTGTGAGCTATTTTTCAGCAACTGCCATCCGCTCAATTTGTCGGTCTTCACATGCTGTTGTCCTTCCGTAATGACCTATGCAAGCTCGATGAGTACTAAAGCCATCTGGCGCCCACTGTGTAACAAGTATTTACATTGATACGACACTACTGCCAATCCTTAGAGAAATTTCACGATATGATTCACCCATTTCAACATTTCATCTATCCGATCTTTCTCAAAATCGGGAATTTGGTTGTATAAGGTCATAACTCTTCACCTAGGCATGCGTGGACAAAAAGTGTCATTTTTCACCACATTCTTCATCATTTATACGCTAAACAACATAGCAATTTCTCATAATAAATTGTTTAATATTTTTCACTATTTTGCTGTCTCTGTGGCAGACCATTTTACAGTAGGCCTAACGGACAGTAATTTCGATTACCCTTGAACAACAAGGCCATACCAGTTTAATGTTAGGGTGCTAATGATCACTATGTAGACGCGCTATTAAGCACCGGACACAACAACAACAACAACAAGATAAACAGCTTCATAATTCTCATACTTTTACATGTAAAACTTTCAATTTTAATACTCTTCATATGGGGATACTTGGAACCAAAATTCAAACATTTATCACAACTCTGTCTGGATGTAACACTTTCCATTTCTGCCAGTGTATGTGTGATGTTGTTAATGTTTAAGATAATACGGTAAACTAGAAATACACTTGCAGTGTTAAGAGAGTAGAGGAGAGAGCAGTGAGTAATATTGGGCATAGAAATGTGAACAGTTTGGATCTACTCCAGCTTTCAAGTCAATGAGCAAGTCCCCGCGTGGCTTTGTGGTATTAGGTTTTTTTTCCCCAGTCTTGGCGAAATTAAAAGCCAGAACTACATTTTTTTTCTAAAACTGCCTAACGTCTCTTAACAGCAAGGTCTTTAGAGACGGGAAAGGATAGGGAGGCAAGGAATGGGAAGGAATTTGGCCACGGCCTTTTTAAGGAAGCATCCCGGCATTTGCCTGGAGTGATTTGGGAAACCATGGAAAACCCAAATCTGGGTGCCCGGACGGGGATTCGAACCGCTGTCCTCCCGAATGCGAGGCCAGAACGCTAACCGTTACACCACCACTCTCGGTCAGAGCTACATACTATGTAAGCTAAGTTAAAACCATCCCGAAAATCCTGTTAAAAATCCCATAAGAAAAAAGGATAATTCAGACAGTGAGGCCTATGTTTGCAACCTCAAAATCGACTAGGCTAGTTGAATATCGCCCATTGGGTGGAACGTCCCTTCACTCCACGTCTATACAATCCCTCCCTACACAAAGGTACGCATTATGACGGTGCGTCAATATATTGAGGGCCTGCATGTGACCATTGCCCTTTCTCACTGCATCAGTTAGAACCACCTTTATCTCTATGGCTTGAGAAAATGTTGTAGAAATATAATCTTCTCGGGTTCTCCGCCGTAAGGTGTTGAGGAAAAATGAGGAGTCAGCGGCGTTTTCTGCCGCCATCTTCAGGTCTGGTGTTACCACTATGACAACCAAAGATGCACTGATTATCACAGCTGTAACCCCGGACTAGAAGATGGCGGCACTGCTCTGGCGTTTCTATGATGCCAGCACTGTGTATCACTTCGCAGAGGAGATTGTATTGCCTCGTACGAGCACATCGAAATAAGGATCTTCTTATGTCACAGCGTCACAGCTAAATGACCGGAAGCAAATGTATCAAAATATATTCTTGGATGCTGTTGTTGTTGTTGTTTTTGTTTTTGTGGCTTTATGGTGCGTCACAGTGAGGTCATTGAATTCGGGCCCCTACTTCATCTTCCGGCGACGTTGGAGAGCGCCATCATAACTTCGCGTCATGACGCGCTCCCTCGAGGGTAGGCAGAAGAATATTTTATAAAGTGCCTCTGTAGTCTTTTCAAGTTTTCATGAAGATAAAAAAGACCAGATGTTTGTTTTGTATAGTATGTGTACTATCCGCCAGTGTGGCTGCGCGCGTTAAGGCAAAATCGCATTAAATGCGGGAGGTACAACGGCGCTAGGTTAGAGTCCTGGTCGCAGTGTAAGGACCCTCTTGATTTCCGTTTTCAGGCAATTTCCCACAAACATCTAAGCGAATGTTGGAAAGTTGATCAATCTCCGCTTCATAAACAACACATTTCACAAGAAAATATCCAAGTTTCGCACAGAGGTAGCAACATAAACATTTCTCCAATAGTTTAAAATGCTCCGGATCTCACAAATCCGGCTCTAAAACACGGGTAGGGCACATGCTATCCCACTGGGCGCTTGTGTGAAGTGACTGGTGTCTCGTGGTCCTCTGGGGCCTATTATAATAATAACTAGCTGATACCCGCGATTTCGTACACGTGGATTAAGAATTTCTTTGGCAGAATTGAATATAGAAAGTTGTTGGTAGTGAAGGATTGGTCCCAAACAACACCGAGTCGGCATAATATGACTGGAAAGCCATCACTATATCATTCTACAATCGAGCCTGTCTCTTGAAGAGAATCAATTTCCAACATTCTTAAAAAAAGAAATACAAACGAAGGTGAAGGAATGTGGGGGTGGGGGGGGGGTGTTAACTAAGAGCAGCTTTATTTCAGATTAGTCTTTCCTTCTTTCTTCAGCATGACATCCGATTCTTGGGTTCTAATAACTTTAGCTGCTCGTGCTCTACTAGAGCTACAACTTAGGCCAGTTTACACCCGCAAGGCATGTCAAAAAACAAGGCAAAATAAACTGGTGCCAGAAACATTTAAGAAGACACAAAGTAATACGACAGAGAAAATCGACATCAATACTAAATAATACGATTCTTTTGTAAACAAAATTTATTAACAAATTATACACTAACATAATACGCGAGAAGCATAGCTTGAGCAAACGACGTAACATTACAGACTAACACACACATCCGTCTCTCTGTCACCATTCGATAAGTTCTCAGAATTTCGTGACTACAACTGTTAATCATACCGAAAAAAAAATGTCCTGTGTTCTTCCTACAGATTTTCTTGTCAAATTCCGTCAATATCGGTATAGGCATTTAGTTGTCAAAACGTAACAAAAGACAGAGACTTACTTCCGCATTTATAGTATTATTACTGCAGATCACACACACACTGCGAATCACCCCTGAGGGATCAGTATAACGTAAAAAAGTGTACACCTACAGCATTGCAACACTGCCTACGATTTGCCTCGCATTGCACCCCTAACTTTGTGATATCAACAGTTTAACATTTAATCCGAATAACCGACGGCCCAGGCGTGACTCTTACGATCAACAACAATTTTTAAAAATCTTAGCCTCCACGGAGATATGAACCGGAGAACATGACCCAAACATTAGTAAGCAAGCGCTTTAAACACTGAGCTACCTGACTGCTACACGGAAAAACAGTACAGAGACGTCCGTATCCAACGCATCTGTCTATCGGCGTTCAGTAATTTTTCGAGATTATAATACAACATGGATTATTTATACCGAAAATTTTTGAACCAAATGTAGGCTGTATTTTTCTCCTTGTTTCAAAGGATAAGTGTGCAAAGTTTCATTGAGAACGAATGAAAACTGTGGATTTGTATGAGGAACATACAAATAAACATACATACATTCATCTTTATATATATAAATATGTGTTTGCTTTGTAAGCATATGCTTGACTTGTCACCGAGGATTGTGAAATCAAGGCAGAAGATTTTTGTTTTGCTGAAGTCTCAAAGCTTACATGTTAGGTTTGTTGTTAAAAAAAAAAAAAAAAAAAAAAAAAAAAAAAAAAAAAAAAAAAAAAACTTTTCTTATGTTCTTATTCACGGAACACTATGTGAACTCTTTATTATGATAATTAATTCGACATTAACACGTATCTGATTAAATGTCACCAAACCATCTGATAAAATGAGAAAGACATAGTTTAATTGATACAAGTTTTACAGAGTTTTTCAGACCTCGTTTTTGTTAAGTTTCTGTGGAGGAAATCGTATATTGTATCACTGTTCCTTAGTGACAACATACTATGCGAGAGCGAATATCTCTCAAATTCGAGCAGTCCTCAATGTCTATTTGTTAATGAATGCATTTAATACAATCTCTAACACTCGGGCCTGTCTTTCGGGAGGACGCGGAATCAAATTCTGTTCTTCATGATTTTCCGAAATCACTTCAGGCAAACGCCACAGTGGTTCCTACAAACGGTTGCTGCCGAATTCCTTCTCGTATTCTGCCCCGCATTATTTCTGCCTTTAATAACCTCGATGTCGACGAAACATAAAGCTCGAAGGAAAAAACAATGCTCTTTCGTTAACCCTGTTATACTGTCTCTGTGGTTGGTATTAATATCTCTCAACCTGCCCAGAATTGAGAGTTATTAGCGGACAGTTGGAGAGGAGTAGTCACAGATCTCTAAGTTTGTAATTCCTTTATTTATTTTCGTTCAGTTAAACATTTTATTTAACTATTCTACTTTACTCTCTTTCAACAAAGATGTTATTGAACTTATATCTCCTTATCCAAAGATTTCTTCATGGTAATTATCCAATAACGTTAATCAGCTCTTACTTTTAGCATATTTTCAGATTATACTCCGAATACAGACATCATTCTTTTGAATATGCCCTAAATCTTTATTTCAATCTAGTTCAATTTTATCTCTTATCCGTTCGTTGCCAGATTCCGCAATTTCCCGTGGTACTGTCCGCTTTGTTTTGTTTCTTGCTTGAATTGAGGTACTTTACTTCTTCAAATCTATTGTTATGGCGTTTTAGCAGCGAAAATTTTTTGTTTTCATGGAGCTTGTAGTTTTCAGCTTCACTTTTGTCTGTTTTAAAGTGTTTGGTATATTAATAGCCCTGCTGCACTATATTTATTGCAACCTTTGCTAAAAGCTTCCTTTTTCTTCATTTTTAGTGATTTATTTCCATCTGAATCAGCACTTTCTTACATTTAGATGTCATATTTTGGAATAAATAGTTTAATTTTGATTTTCTAGTTGGTTCAAATAAATTGAATCATCATTGACAATAGTGTACAATTTTTCAGATTATTCGAATCTCTTTTGCTGCTCGGCAGATAACGCTTCTTCTTGACTGTGAGAGTTACCACGATATATTAACTATAGTGTGGAATATGTTTACCAGGAAGCTAATGCATCAGTAGTAAGTATCAGTTATTTTTGGTCTGGGATACAAGTTTTCAGAACCGCATGAACAGTTAACTCGTTTCCATGCAGAGACGTGTGACAGCTATTATTATAGAACTTGGAGGCTTCAAAACCTAGTGATATTTTCCGCGTTTAGTTTTCATGTAGTTTATAGTAGTTTATATGTAATTTTTATGACTCTTAAACTTAAATAATTTTCTAGACTAATAGTGTTAAAATGTATTATAAATTAAATTAAAGAGCAAAATTTACATTCCTATACGTTTTTAACATTAAAGTATTAGGTTTTTCAAAAAAAATAAAAAAACCTTATATAGACTGAACCAACCTGTAAACTGTTTCCTGATGAACCTTGTGTCTTCCAAAGTAACTGGTTAAGACTGTGAATTCTTCCTTACCTCCACCCGCCACAATGTGAAAGATTTTTGATTTTAAGAGAAATTCCGTCTTTAAGAATCATGCCTATATAAATAATTCTCACTACAATATTTTTTTATCTTCTATTCAAGGTTATTACTTGAATTATTGAAATTTATTTCGAAAAAATTAAATTATTAGTAATAAAACAACAATTAATAATTAACAACGTCCATTATTGTAATTTCGTAACATTATACTACTCAGAACGATCATCACTTCATCAGCCGGCTTCCATAAAAAGATGAGTATTTTATCATAACGCCGAACAGAGTGGAATTATAACTGACAGATTTCGCTAGCGAAATCATTACAACAAAGGGAAAATTTCCTGCACCTGACTACTGGAACAGAATCAGACACAATAAGCTTCTAAGATAAATTCTAGTATTTGTATTAGAATATTTACCGCATAGACCGGATATGGTATGATTTTTCAGGAAGTAACAAACAAAGCTTTATTAAACTTATAGCTATAATTGTCAACGGTATACCTGAAACATTTCTGAGCTTTTTATTTTTCATGCGCTACAAACAAGTAGTTACACTATTAAGTTATTGTACCTGCATAGAAATGGTGCTCCGCTATGAATTAAATATTGATGATTGTGAATTGGCCTACCGAAATTAACCTAAAGACGATACTTCAGTTCATAGCTTAATTCAAATCAGGAAGTTAGAGAAGCGTGGTATCGGAAGCGTGCAGCATACCTTACGAAACTTTTACAATACAGTTCTAATCGACAGTTTCCTTTAGCCAACTATCTGCCTGAAATCGTACATAGATGAAGCAGTAACAGGGAATTCTCGATGTGATTACGATAAGAGCAACTGAATGGTAGTTATCTGGGAAGTGTTTCGCACAGGGTGTTCTCCAGTTGTAGTGCCTGTGTGCTCTCCCAGGGCAGTAGTTGCCGTTTTATGAGGCGGGCGACCCGCTGGGTCGACACGATCGCTATTTACGGACTACTTCAAAGTTGTGCGCCATCTGGAGGCAGCCATTGTCCCGGGCCAGGCGACATCTGTTGGCGATGGTCCAACGCTATTAGCGCCAGAAGCGCTGCACCAGGGTGACGCGAAAGGTCGATGACCAACCGGGCGTCCGCTTAGGGCTAATCCTGTGCAGCCATCCTGCCTGTACCAACCAGTATGAATGCGGCATAAGGGGTTATTTGATTGGATCAGCCGTGCAGCAATAGTTGCACTTTCGCACATTCATATATGCGAAACAATTACTGGAATGGACATTCTCAGTCACAGGAACCTGGAAACGCAAACCTTTTTCCATTAATAGCTTATCGTTTGTGTATAGCTATAAATATTTTTATCGACAGATTTAGATGTCCAGAGTGTTTATATTAATAATTATTTTGATAAAAAATAATGTTTAACAGCCTCTTACACGAATTCAGTGCTGTTGTTCAGTCTTTTGATATTACGTCGTTTTTAATTATTGAGCAGTGCAACCCAAACTTTTTTTTTACTATGGAATTACGCCTCGTCGACGGCTAAGGTCATTAGAGGCGGGATGGAACTGGGGACAAGGAACTGGAAGGAATTCGGCCATGGCCTTTTTGAAGGAAGCATCCCGGCATTCGACCGGAGTGATTTGGGGAAACCATGGAAAACCCAAATCTTCATGCCCGGACGGAGATTCGAACCCGCGTCATCCCGAATGCGAGGCCAGAACGTGAACCGTTCACCCACCACGCTCGGTGCAACCTAAACGTTTCAGTTGATGATCTAAACCAGGCACAAAAGGTATGCCCAGTATGATCGATCCTACTGGGCATACCTCCTACAGTGCAGAAAAAGCACACAGATTTTATACGCTAATCCAACCATTAATACACCGAGTATGGTAGTTAAAAATTAAATCTCAGTTTTTTCTTTAAAATAAATTTATCTTCCTGGTAATTGCAAACATTGTTACACAGAACCGAGAACAAACTAGCCCAATTTTAATAATTAAAAACGAGTCTCAGCAACTCAGAGCTGTGGAGAATTTTAATTAATAAA
Source organism: Vandiemenella viatica (assembly GCA_031002005.1). Classification (NCBI taxonomy): domain Eukaryota; kingdom Metazoa; phylum Arthropoda; class Insecta; order Orthoptera; family Morabidae; genus Vandiemenella; species Vandiemenella viatica. The sequence goes on along the minus strand of JARYHS010013631.1, from coordinate 37,977,429 downwards.
ATATTCTACTTACTTTTTCGGGTTTCACGCTGCATTGATCTATGTATTACTACCGACGTTTCGGCACCCAACCTGGGGCCTTCATCAGGGCTGTTTTGAAGTGAATTAATGATTCTGGAATTGCTAAATCCTGTTGGCAGTCTGGTACAACTCTGCCGGGGATTTTAAAACGCTCATATTGACATTACTTACATTTTCGACTGACGTAGCACATGGAGAACCGCAGAGTATTTATCTATAAGAGTTGTCATTCATATCCTGAAAGCTTAAATTAATTTAAATGTTTAATGTATCGAGGGGCCTCGTTAAATAAAAATTCTGAAATAGAAGTTTTGAACCTGTCAAAATATGATTCGCGTCGTTCCGTTGACGTGTTTGCTTTTGGTAAATTTAATCCATATAAGTCTGAATATGTTGATAATAATCATAGCACATACTCATTCCACTGAAAATGGAATAGTAAAGCTTTAGTAAGGTTGTATCTTGTTACGAATGGTCAACGTATCTTTCTGCACGAAATAGAAAAACCGTCATTGAAAGAGAGGTAAACGGTTCAGGTACCGGAAGTGTGGTAGCTAGCGTCTTCCTGTCGCCGGCTGCAGTCCGGTCTCGGGGCTGGGTGGTTTTAACATGTTGTCCTAACTCCAGCGTTCTGCAATATTGGTTTTAAGATCACATATACACATATGCTGAAAGAAACAGAAACTACTGTTGCTATATACCTGATGAAAACAATTTATTTTAATCAAATTCTACCTTTTTATTATTCTTCTACTACGTAGCGAAATATAGGTTTGTGATGTTACATTTAAATAGAGAAATTTGTTTTATCAGCCGGCTTGTCGCAGGAGCTTAATCGTTCCTGTATAAACAGTAAGGATGCAGAGAGTATAAATGTCAACATGTATGTATGAGTCGTAAGTTTTGTTGGAATGTTGTGTTTATTTGTTTGTGACACCTGTTTATGGAAACCAAATGTTAGCTACAAGTCATTAATCTTCTTATCTTATCCGCTCTAACAATGACGCCAGCTGTATCTTAAAGTAAACAGAAGCAAGTTTTGCAAGATGGATGTATTCTAAGTCAAACCAACAACAGCACAACTGACATTGAGTCTACGAGTCTCATAACTTAAGCTAGGCTACTGACGAGTCAAAATTAGACAGTAATTATATCACGAGTGACTTAACAAAAACATTCAAAAGACTATTAAACATCAATAATAAAAGCAGAATCATTGAGGAAAGGAAGAAGAAGAGAGCCTGAATTATACAAATTAAATAATTATTGGTATACAACAAAAACTCTAACAAAAATAGTTGTTTCAAATATTTTTCCAGCGTACTTCCGAAGGATACAGAAGAATATTATAAAAATATAAGTATTGTAAAATAATGTAAAATGGAATTTTAGATAGCAAACAAATGATGTGAAAAGATTGGCGCAGAAAGAGAAAATCGTCGTATATACAACTGTTTCAGTCCTAACAACACTCAATGTGTTGGAATCTACTTCTAATTGAAACAAATAAATCAACAAACAACATTGTAAAACACATTCCACAGGCTAATTCACGTACAGTACTTCAACAACGTCTTAATATGTTTTGGAGATTTCTTGTACACATTCGTTCATAGTGTTATGGTTTAAACTTTCGTAATATATACCGATAAGGGCGATAGCAGAACCGTAGTTTATACATGATTTTTGTACAATAGACGAATCCAATATGTAACCATCTCAACGCCATCTCTCCGTTGTTTGTAAAGAGTCGAAACAGTGACCATCTGCCGGTGAAATACCTGCTCCAGCCATCCAGATTTCAATCTTCAATGTTTTTCCTAAATAGCTCCAGTAAAATGTCTGGATTGGTCCTTCACAAGTCATTACCAATATCCTTTTCGTTTCTTGATCTTTATCCTCCCTCAAATTCAATGTTGATATATGGTTATACCTTAATTAAAAGAAATCTAATCACCGCATTCAATGACAACAGATGCTGCGACATGACAACTGCCTTAACAGTTAATAATCAGTTATTAGAGATAACTTACCACTTAATTCAACTAAAACTAGGTAAAATAATATAGACATTAGTAAAGGTCACGAGGTGCGAAGATTCAAATATCCAGATGGCGTTAGCACCGCTGAAACAAAAAGACGTCATTATTTCCGCCACGATATGCATTAACAAATTAACAGGACTTTTAATGTGGAATGGTAGTTGGCACTAAATGCATGGGGCATTACAATTCGTAAATTGTTCATAAATTGAACATGCCTCTATGCACAGTGAAAAGGGTCTGCCATTAATATTTAATTTCAGGCATTACCTCTTATCAGTGGTTGACAACGTCTGCTGATCGTAACCAGCGACATCTGCATCTAGGTATCAGTGTTGAGAGACAGGCAACACTGCGTCAATGAACAGCAACAATTCACGTGAGACGTACGACAGACGTGTTCGTATGGACAACGCAGCGAAATTTTGCGTTGTTGGGATTGACAGCGGAATACCAATACAATTGCCTCAGCTGCAGCGCTGCTCTTGGTCTCGTGAACATATCGGTTGGAGCCTAGATGACTGGAAAAAGGTGGCTTTGTCAGATAAGCCACGATTCCACTTGGTAAGAACTGATGGTGGGGTTCGAGTTTGGCGCAGACCCCACGAGACTATGTAACCAGGTTTTCCCGTCTCTAAAGACCTCACTGTTAAGGGACGTTAAGCAGTAAAAAAAAAAAAAAAAAAAAAAAAAAACAGGTTTTTAGGAAGGCATTAGCATGTGGGCATGATTATCTGGCACATATTGCGATCTATGGTTAAACTGAACTGGCCATTGACTGGAAGTGACTAGATAGAAAGACATGAATCCAGTCCAACATACTGGAGACATGATCATCAGAAGGTCAGTTCGTGAACAACGACCTGCAATTGCAACACGTCTGCAATTATGTACGACTGTAGAAGAAGCATGGGTGGATATTTTTTCAGAAAGCATCCATGACTTTTTGAATCAATGCCACGTCGTTTTGTTAAACTTCGACAGGCAAAAAGGGGTCCCACACGATATTAGAAGGTGTCCCATGACTTTTGACACTTCAGTGTATGTATGCTTTTTAACGTTGTATTATTTGATGTAGCGGCATCTTTTAAAAATGTTTTTCTCCATGGTTCACTGCTGGTCGTTGAATTGACTGTTAAAGAAAAGTGCCTTATAGTGGACCCCTCCCCCTAAAGTAGACCTCTGGTCTCCTACCTTTGCATTCTTCTGAACTCTAGCAGGATCAAGTGAAATAGTAGTTTAGACTTCTGTCTTTCTGTAGCAGAGCGCTCTCGTCGCCTGGTACATTTTTTGCTCATCAACTCGCCATTACGTCTTATGATACTGGAAAACGTTTTCCAGTGTGCTGTATTTTTAAAAATTTCTCCCGGATATTGGCAAGTAAGCCTTCCGAACTATACTTACCTTAAATGATAAGGTTAATGTCTTATCACTAGACTGTTTTGTCGAGACGTCGGTTTAAAAACAACTTCGTTAACAAAATATTGATTATCGTAACATAAGCAGGTTCCCTTACTTTTTAAAGCTTAAAGTCTAATAGGAGATGTAATATTTGCATTTCTACGATCATCATATCTACACCTTGAAAGGAGCTAAAGAAGTGTAGGAAACTCAAAAGCAAGGACTTAATCGTGCAGTCGCGGTCGGGGGAATGGTTCAGCAATAGGGCTTCTCACAAAAGGGAAATAACTTGTGAAAAAGCTTCTTAATTTTGAGAAAAATGTGAAGAATCAAGCACTCAGAATGAAAAGAGCATGTCCTCCGGAACATCGAAATTGGAGCTTCTCTCAAAAATGTCCCCATCCAAAGATGCATGTTTTGCGGCAGGAAATTTTCCGAAGATTTAAAAGGTGAACATTGGGTGACGTGCGTTGTGTGTTCGTTACTGGCCCATGTGTATTGTGCTGGGACTGAAGAGGACGTGAAAATCTGCAATTGTTGTCAATAAATGATTTGGTTCTTTCATAAATTTTCTTGGCTTCATATATACTACATGTAGGCTACACTTATATAGTTTTTAAAAAAAAACTAAAACCTGTCATTGTTATATTACACAGTAGAATGTAAATTGCGCACAACATTTTGAAGTGAATATTTCTTGCTCTAAAAATAGAGTTTTTTTTAATAATCTATATATTTTTAAGTGAAAAGCAAAATGGATGTCCGGATTTGAACATTTTCCTCTACATATAAATAATTCCATTAATCGAATATGAAACGACAATAGGTTATTTAATGATGTATGCAACTGACTGATATTGAAACTTGAACTATATTTTTATTTGTCGTCTGCTTCAGAGTATCTTAAAACAAATAATTCGCATACCGATATTTTTCAATAAAGTTGCTCCATTTGCAGTGTAATTTTAGATCACATCATTCCTTCAGAATTTTTTTTTTCTTTTGTCACGTTCCTATAATTCAAGAATGCGATTCATTTTTGGACAAGTTCTTTGTCTTTGGAATAATTTTCTTCTATTTAGGCACCCATCTCTGACAAAGTTAACCAACTCTGTCATCTTCTAATAAATCCAATAATTTCTTGTAGTTCCTTTCTAAAATATTTAGTAACAGTCTATTGCTACAGGTTTGGTTTAACTTCTTCGCTCATACCTATAAAGCAAGTATCATTCATTGCACATCGACTGTTCATAGAGCGAAGTGGGGTGGTGTTCGTTATCGTGTAGCAGGCAGTAATAAGTTTCTTTAAACCTCAATTTAAATTTAAAATCGCCTTGGAGTCATAGTAAAAATAAATACACCTATTTAATTTAACGTAGGCTTCCGAAAATAGCATAGTTTACAGGTAATGTTACAAACGCATTAGACTCCTCATGATCAGCTGATTCCATCTCGTGTTTTATCTTCGGGTTTTCCTTACTACGTATCAGGATATAAACTCTGCAGTCTGAGAGGATCGATTTATGAGTTAATGGGCGAACTTTCTCCGCAAGCACTCTTCAAGAGGCCATTTAGCTTCCACAGGGGAAACACATTGGTGAGTCAGCGAGAAAGCAGAAAACGCTCCAGCGCATCCCTTAAATTTTCTAGAGTCTCAAAAGATCGGCAGAGAAAATTTAGTGATTTCTGGTTATGGATTTCGTATTCAAAATGAAGCAAGTAATGATGTCCGAGAAAATATAACTGCTTTAGCTTTCTTACTGGACTTTTGAGTCGTCTTATCAATTACATAAAAAAGACATATCTGCAAAGGCGAGGCTTCAAATTCAAATACAACTTGAAATTGATGAATCGTTTGGCCTAGAAGGATTGATACAAACTCAACATTAAAAAATTATAAATAGCTTGTATTTTTTCAAAAGAATATTAAATTAAGCATTAATCAAATCAAATTCTTCAAATCTTAGAGAATCATTGTGTCCTCATGAACATTCGCAGCCAGCTATACTCTGTCTTTTGCCACTTCTAGATTAATAGATTCACCTAATACATATACTGAGCTCAAGACTTGTACTAACCGGAACGTAGGAAAATATTCCTACGAAATTTAAACTACAAAATTCTTAATTGCGATCCATGTGTAATAGTTACAGTCCATAAATTTGTGCTTTCTTTTCTGTGGCAGATAAATATTTGTTAATCTTTTCTTTTTTTTTAGTTACAATAGCGTAATCCATAGTAAACTGATGGCACACAGTAAGCAAAATAGATTTTCAATGTTTTCCAATAATTTTTAAGTATCGTTATTTTCGTGGCTGGAATTAAAGAGAGAAAAAAAAGGGAAGGAATCAAGCCATGGTCTCTGGAGGAACAATCTCAGCATCGGACTGCAGTGATTTTGGAAAACGAAATCTGGTAGACCGGACCAGAAATCAAACTAGCGTCCTACCAGATGCGAGGCCCGAGTGTTAGTTGCTCAACCACAAAAATCGTTAAAAACATTAGCATACTTTCGTAACACAACGTGGAATAATGTTACAATGAGCCACAACATTACTTCAACAACAGAAAAAGTAATAGTTTTGCTGTCGAGAAATGTAACGAGAGCGCACATGTACAAATCTTTGTAGCTTGACGTGTGAAATTAAATGAAGTAACAGAAGAAATATTCCGCATCTGCTTATAGCAAAAAAAAATGTCATTTTGAAACGAAGACGAGTCAAATATCCAGTGAATTGATTGGAAAGAATGCAGTAACTTTAACTGAAAATGGCTTGTAGCTAAATGTTGGGTTCATCCAATTTAAATTATTGTGGTACAGTTGGGAACAACATAAGAGAAAAGCAATTTAATGCTTACATATACTATTTTTCATTTGCAGTCAGGCTACTGGACTAAGGGAGAGTAAAAGAAAAGTAGATAAAATTGCAAAAAGAAGAAAAATTAAAAACATGAAAAATAGACAAAAAGAAAAAAAAGAAAAAAAGTGTATTTACGCTTATCGTAAAATTGTCGTATATCCGAATACCATAATGGAAGCTTTTTTTATTGGTTGTTGATTTTTGAATATGTGTATCTAATTATTGTACCGCAAGAAAGTTCCTCTTACGTTCTTCTTGAAGGATTTAAAGAGATGGAAACCTAGAAAAATGAATAGAACTTGAAATGGACTTAATATTTTGAGATTTGGATCCTCTACATGCTTTTTACGAAATCAAGAGTTGTATTACCCTGCTCAAAATATGCAGTCACCACAAAACGGCTACAGCGATCCATTCCCATAAATCATTTTTATTTTGTTTTTAATGTTCTGTTTACGTATGGCTCAAAATACACTTGGGGAATGGCGCTCTGATAGTGTCAACGTCAGAAATTCCAGTTATAATTTTTATCGCTCTCTTCTGGCCACCTCACGCAAGAACCGTGCAGGAACCTCGGTAAGTGAGATTAATAAGGCTGCGCAGTGTCACCAACTCAACATTATTATTAAACTTGCAGAACTAACACTATTTTTTTATATATAAATACCAGCTATTGGAGATTTACATGTCATTTCGCAATTGGCATACATATGAATATACCGTATAATAAAAAGCATTATAATTTGTATTCAAAAATACGTTTTTTAAGTTCGGTAGTAATTTGACAGTACGGTTGTGACTAAGGATTGCAACGCCGCACTGTCTTCAATCCCGCAGGAAATTTGCGGTATTGGCCTCAATACCGCGAGATATTTTTAAAAATTGTTATGAAATTAAATAATAAATCAATGGTAATGTTAAATAATAAAAATCAGCAGTTAACAATATTTAGTTAACATAATTACGTTAACTTTAACATTTTAAAACTATCTGAAATATAATTTTGTAACTATAACCATAAATTAGTCCCTTGCACATTAAATTAACTTAGTGCTTTTACATTTTTGTTTTTAAATCAAATTCTAATAGTTATCTACTATTCAGTCAAACAATCACATTAGTTGCTATTTGTGTGTAAGATACCTAGATAAAAATAGTAAATGATATTGAGACTTAAAAGAAAGGAAGCATTTTGTAAATCAATCAATCACTTCTGGTTTTGGAATTATGATTTTAAGAGTAAAATAGTATTGATTGTTTCGTTTTCCACGTAACTTCTCAATAAACTGCATGTTTAGCCAGCAGCAGAAAAGGGTCTTCCCGCTCAAGTGACATGCAACATATCAAAAATAACATGCAATAGTTTTGATATTCCAGCTCCAGCAGACATATTAAAGTAATTACAATAATTACGTAAATTATATTTATGCAAATATCATTTCAGTTATATTATTGTTTTCTTCTCCTTTTTTTCCTCAAATCTTAGATTGGTGGATGTTTATTCCTGCAAAATTTAAACCAGGTTGGTTTCACCTCGCCTTCCCCAATATAGAAGTGTATTTACATCTTTTTATATGTGTACATGTTCAGTGTAGGGTTTTGTTTGAGTTGCGAGTGAATTAAAGAAGGAAAGGGTGAAACCAGATGTGGTTCCATTCAGATTTACTCTTCCGAACAATATAAAGTGGCCGCAAAGCATAACGCCCGCATCCGGCAGACGAATCACCATCAAGTGTCATTATGTCCCCACTTCACAAGCACTGCAGATAAGTTTAGGATTTAATCCAGAACTTTGTTGACTAGGAATTATGTTCTACCATCTATCCCACTCCACCGGCCAAATTCTGATGAAAATTCTTCCACCACGAGGAATCTATCCAGCAAACACCGTGTTAGGCGCCGGGTACCATCACGGAGCCGCAACCAATTGAGCCAACGTGACGGGTTAGCATTATTTTGTATAATTTGTAGAGATTGATGTATTGACTAATTAAATTTTTTAGAATTTGTATATAACAAGATTAGAATTTTACGATTATTATTACACGGTCTACTATAACATTAGTAAATACTCGTAGATAGAATAAAAGTAATATAATCAAGTTAAAACAATGCGTACAACAAAAATATACCTAAAAGTGAATCTATTTACTAACGAATCACGATGTACAACAAAATTTGTTGGCGCGAGTCGAATATCATTTGGAAGGATGCGGGTAAGCGGAGCAATGCAACCTCATTGAACATGAGTAGGGCTAGAAAGCGACGACGGAGCGGCAATACCACACAGACTGATATACGTTTTCGCGCTATCTGGCGGAATGCGGATCTACGTAAATTTGTGCGGGATCCGCCATACTGTCAATTGATGCGGGACCTAGCGGCATTGCTGTATCCCTCTTTGTTGGATTTCAATCCCTAATTGAGACTAATGGCATATCAATACAAGGGCAGGTTTAGTAACAATTAGAGCCATTTCAGACACTCGCTGTCCGGGCACTGAATTTTTAGACACTGGCCACCGGAATCTGACGCGGCCACTTCAAAGACATTCGGTGTCCCTTACGTCACAGAAACAGCTACCGCTTCCCTCAACGACAAAGAACGTGATTGTTGTAACAAAGCAGTGACCGAGCGGCTATAGGGTAAAGCCACCGACCAGTTGCGCCAGACACCGCCACCCTGTGAGAACTCTCATTCTGCTCTATGTTCCGGCGGTGTTTGAGATTCAATGGCCGGACACCGAGTGTCCCGTGTGAAACGGGCCTTAGGATTTGTCTCTTACTGTACATTTCACCAAAAAATTTACCATTCCCCTTGTCTTAAAATGTGCCCACTATTTCGCCACTTTCTTTGAGAATCTTCCACAAACTTGAACAGAAAACGTTTTTTCGTACTTTGTCTGTCCACTCAATTTTCAACATTCCTCTATCCTTCATTTTCCTTCTACCTGATCCGAAACTAACTCCCGTAAAGTGCTGTGCCCGTTACATGACGTTCTACACTTTTTTACGAATGCCACTAAACGTTTTCACTTATTAAAAAAATCTTTTTCACATTGCTTTTCTGCTCTTGATATCGCTCTTGCTTTGGCCATCAGCTGTGATTATATTTTGTGAATAACAGGATTCATTTATTTCTCCTTACTATTTAATCCTTTGTTATTAATATTATTACAGCTCCGTTTTATTCCTCACACAGTATTTTGCTGTTATTAATATTTATAGATCCACCGATATTTATGTTTTATGTGTAACTTTTTTAACTAAATCGATTCGTAATGCCAATATTTGCTTTGTAAAGGAAAAATAATGTTATAATAATAACATCTGTAGCTTGTAATATCAGACGGATAGAGTTTACAAAGTAACAATTTATATGGTTGACGTAAATGCATCCTTAGTCACAATGTACTAGCAACATGTAATAGAGGATACTAGATAACTAATACATTCATTAATTGTCATTGAATTTTTCGGTTTGAATGAAGATCTTTGCCGAAAACCGAGTTATAAGGTGTGGACTAACTAATGTAGAGGGTATGTATGATATGTCATTGCATTAACGCCTCCACACTCAACAAACCAATATTCTTCACCGAGATGTATTCCGATATATTAACAGGACATTTTGCGAAAACTGCAGAGATTTTTGTTAAGTTTCGATGCCAATTTTTGTCTACCGATTTTTCGAATCTTGTGGCCGGAGTGCTTCCTTGCGTGTTGTAGCCCGCGGCCCCTGACGCGCGAGCTGTCCGCCGCACGTGGTATGTTCTCACGGAGCCTCCCCTCACTTCGCCTCGCACCTGACTCGACTCCGCAACACCGCCATACATCTCAGCCACTCACAAACGATCGCAACTCAAAGAGAGCAGCTTAAAACGCCGTACATTCAAACAGCGCTGTATCTTATGATGAACAACCGAACACCTTAGTGTTTTGACAAAATGAATTTTGTGCGGATATCATGAATACAGTTAGCGGCAGATTTGTAAGCATATTTAACAGAACTGGTTACTCTTCACTGATAAAATTTCTACCATTACATCAAACAGAAAAGGTATTTTATTTATCAAGAAAACTCTTTACTCTGCTGATGATCTGACCATGAGAAGAGATCCATAAGCAACTGTGGACGTACAAATGCTTTATAAACTGAGTTGAAATATTATTATTTACTTATTTAATTTTTTGTAATATTGCCTATGAGTTCTCGATCTTTACGTGATGTACCTGTATCATGTATAAATTCCTACCAATAGTTCTGGGTGAGCGATAACGCTCTGGCCTCGCATTCTAGAGGACGCAAAACGAATCTCCATCAGGTCATCCAAAGTTCGGTTTCCGTGGTTTCCCGAAAACGCTCAATGTGAATGCCAAAATTCCATGTCAGATTACCTTCCCGTTCCTTGCCCCCCCCCCAAATCCTTTCACACCTTTAATAACCTTGACGTCAACGAGGCGTAAATCAATTAGCAAAAGAAAATCCGTTTCATTAACTTCTCTCATATCCAGGCCTTTAATTCTTGCACTGAAAACAAGAGGATTAATTATCTCAATTCACCCTCTTATACATTTTCATAAAAAGCAGAGGAGACATTATGGGAACTAATTGTATTATTTATTTGAATGGAAAGTTCCGCACTACTATTATTCTAAGGAGTATCGTGTAGTAGTTAGTTCTTATAGCCACTGAAAAAATACAAAACATTTACACTGTTAATATAAGAAACGTAGGACAGTAACACAAATCGTGGTGCTTCTAACGTAATCTCTGGTTTAAAGTACTTCGCAGTAGTTGTTACTACACTGCTGTTTGTGAAAAGTGCAACACCGAGAAGGAAACGCATGAATTCAATTAATTTAATACCACAGGTTAGGCACGTGACAAGTAACAAATGATTACCTTTTTAAATCTGTATAAGTCCTTTGAGCCCTACTATTCAGTATGTCGTGTGGCCACCTTGCGCTAGAATTAGAGCTGCTATACGCCGTGGCATTGAATCAATAAGGTTCTGAATACGTTCCTGAGGGACTTCCCTCCACGCAGATTGTATCCGACCCTACAAATCCGTGACACTAGACACTGGAGGACCGTGACGCGCCAGGTGCCGACCAATCACATCCCAGACATGTTCTATGAGTGACATGTCGGGCGAACGTGCAGGCCAGGGAAGCAATGGTACCCGTCGCTCTTAGAAGAAGGTCTGTACATTCCTCCCAACATGTGGCCGGGCATTGCCCTGTTGAAATGCGGCCTGAGAAGATGCCTGAAGCAGGGGGAGTACCTCAGGTTCCACAACCACCGTTAGGTACCAGTTGCTGTTCAAAGTGCCCTCAATACGTAGGAGGACGAGATCGGATGATGTAACCAATGGCGCCCCAAACCATCACACCTAGGTGTTTCTCCGCTATGCCGCTCCACAATGCAGCCTTCCAGGTTACGCTCACCACGGTACCGCCGGACACGTATGCGGCCTATCACTGTAGGACACGTTGAAGCAGGACTCGTCCGAAAAGATTACATTTTCGACACTCAGCACCCCAGTGACGGTGTTCACGTGCCCATTGCAGTCGGAGGAGCCGGTGGATTCTGGACAATGGAAGCCGACGTAATGCGTGCAACTAGTCCAACCTGCAGCAGACGGCGACGAACCGTCGATGCAGACAAGTTCACACCTGTTGCAGTGCTCCAGCGACGAGCCAACACTGTGGATGACGCTAGTACGGTCCGTTACGGCCATGCGGACAAGGATGACGGCTATCCCGTGCTGTGGTCCTGTTCCGTGGTCCAGTTCCCGCTCGTCACTGCGTACGACCTCCCTCTATCCACTGCTTCCACAAACGCATCACTGTCGTAGCAGCATGTCCTGTGCGAGCCGGAATGTCACGGTATGACCACCTCGTTTCCCGGAGACCGACATTCTGCCCCGTTCCAACTGGCTCACATGCCGATATGACTCCCTTTGACTTCGACGAGGCATACTGGCACTCACTGTATTGTGTCCACCTTGTGTGTCAGCTCTGCAGCGACTACACTCGGCGCAACGCCGACCCTGTCGGACCGACACGAGATGGCTCTGCTGGGAATAGGTGTACCCCATCTCGCTGCAAAACTTATCACTTATTGCTTGCACACCCGTCGCCACTTCCATCAAGTGTGGCGCTATTCGGATAATTCCATTTCGGTGTTGCATTTTTCACAAACGGCAGTGTATTTAAGCTAAATTCTCTTTAATTTGAAACAATAAAACGAAAATACTAATTTTTTTTATTCACTGTAACATGGCGGAAAAGCAATCGTTGTAAACCTTCAGATAATTATATGTGTTTATGTTTGTAAAATGTGTAAAAAAATCATTAAAAAGATTAGGTATTTTTTATATCTATTCATTTTCCAGCACACTATCATTCAGAAACAAACGTTAATTAAGTACATATACCGTTGTTACACTATCTTGGTAATGAAGTGAGATCTTGCAAGCAAAGCGAGTTATTTCTGAAATGATAGTGCAAACTTACATACGAATCTGAGCCGATAAGTGAAGTGTCCAGAAAAATATCGCTTATAATAGTATATTACTAGCTGAATTTCTTCCTGTTAATTGGTGATTATATGGCTTTTAAGGCCTGTAACCAATTAATGTGCCTGTGAGTAATCTTATTCGTAAGTTACGTCCTTTTTTATAAGTACTGAAGTCACGTGAACGAAACAGGTTTCTATTTAGCTACGATGCTACATCTGGTGCATGAGCAGTTATTTCCCAGCTTTGGACGTTACGGATGAACTAAACTGTAACAAAATCGGAGCAGAAAGTTCTTTCTTAGTGATATGCAGCAGAGCTTCTTTAGAGAAGCGAAACTTTTATACGACTTTTAACTATATCTCATAAAATTTAAAACGTCATGTATTGCAGTCATTTACAAAGGACTGAACACGATTCCTTTCCCTGCCGTATTTACGCTTTATCAACAGGTAATTAGTGGTATGATAGGATGGGGGCTGAGGAACTGGAAGGAATTCAGCCATGGTCTTTTGCAGGAACCATCCCGCTGTGAACTGATTTCGAGGAGCCATGGAAAACTGAAATCTAGAATACCGTAATGGGTTTTGAACTCATGATCTCCCAAATTCCAGCATCGAACCTTATCGCTCACCTAGTTGACTCCGTGGAACAAGAATACCGATATCATTAATGCGATTCTGTGTTAAAACTGTATCTTATTTTGGCCACCTGTTAAACAATCATATACTCGTAGCTGACATATATTTATCATGGAAGATACTGGTGAGTCAACATGTCATTTCATTTAAAATCCATGCTTATTCCGCACTACATCCAACAAACAGATCTGTCATGATAGTCCGCGGAACAATGCTATTTAAATTTCAATGAAGGAATTCTTATGCAAACAGTATGAAAATCCTGCGTCGAACGCTTTGCATCATTCATACGCCTCCTACCCTCTTGCAAGAAATATCCTCGTAAAACAGAAGTATGTCTGAAAAGACACATCCCGACTCTCCTGCTCCTAGGAGAACTTCCCATGCGAAAGGAACAGCTACCGCCAACGTGGAGGATCTCATCAATTCAGATAAGGAATACGGTGCGATTCTACTTTTATGCATGATATTGTTTTCCATGCATCTGGAGACGCTTATGATTCAATGCAGTACATAGATATGGCGGAAGTAAATTTTTCAGTGAGTGTCTATCAACGTTTAGACTAGCTTCTAGGTAAAGTAACAATTTTCAATTGTGAAAGTGACAAATTTCTTCATGTTGAATTCCTGAATTTGTTATTGCAATTTTGTTAACAGAATATTTAGTCGCTTGAGCCATATAGTACACTCTGGTTACAGTAAACACGTTAAGTAGTTTTGTTTAAAAATTAGACGAAGTGGAGAAGTAAATTTGGAGGTGTTTCAAAAATAATTCTTCACAAGTAAAAAGTCAAAATCTGACTCTTTAGACATTCCTCCAAGCATTTTGTTTTCTGGTAAGAAAACTTTTGTATGTACTCAACGCCATACACTAATTATCTATAATTTACTGGACACTTCTCGAAATGTTTTTCATTTCGTTGGATATATTTAGTGCCTTTATCCAACAGGGGCTAGTAAACCACATCGTGTAAAATCTCCATATCATTATTAAAGAACGGTCTTGAGGCTTTCTAGTTCAGGCGCATGGTTCCCAAAGTTCGAGGTCCTGTACTGGCTTCAAATCCCAGTGAGGGCAGGAATTATTAAGATTTGTGTTTGATCATATTAGCTAAGCAAGGACGTTCCTTCGTTTGGATTCCACGTTAAACTGCAGGTCCAGCTACAACAGTGGCAGAATGTGCGGCAATTCTAAACTCTGTCACGAGGCCGTAAGACCATCTCGTGGCTCAGTAGTTAAGGCGTCTGACTGCTGGGGATACACGGTTCCAACACCTGTCTCGGCTGGGGGTTTCAAAGCCCTTGATCCGACCTTCACATGAAACATTACGAAATTACTTCCGTATTCCTTCCCATTCATATTGCAGAAAAACTAAAAAAAAAATATCTAAATTAGACCGAAACTTGCATGGAAAGATTAATAAACTAATATACTTGATTGCTGTCGTGTCAAACAATATTTCTGAAAAACGAGTAAATTTTACCAAATCTAGTCCAATGCCATGAAGATTTTGATCAACATCATACCGAAAAAAATTAGAAGGAAATATGGAGCACATTCTTACACCTGATTAATTCGGTTTCAGAAATAGATTTTTTTTTTACTTGTGGCTTTACGCCTCGTCAACGTCGAGGTCATTAGAGGTGGGAAGTGATTGGGACAAGGAACGGGAAGGAATTCGGCCATGGCCTTTTGAAGGAAGCATCCCGGCTTCAGAAATAGAAAAGAACCCAAGAATCAAACATACAGATCACTGTATAACCGCCCAACAAAGCCATGTCTGTGTGTATTCATTTTTCATATCCTCGGTTGGAAAACCAGGGACTGTACCTGATACAAAAAGCATTGCATTGAATCTTGAGATAAATATGTTTCCAACATGTTTTTCGGGATGTTTTGAACACAGTTCATTTGGCAATTTGGGCAAGTGTTTGTAGCCATTCACCGACAAGATTTCTGTGCACGGTACAAATATTTGTTCTCTGTTACATGCTTTCCAGTCAGAGTCTCTACGAATTATGACGGTACTGGCTTAGATTTTACTGCCACAGAAAATCGAGAAACTCAAGAACTCGGCCAGAGTTTATACATATTTTAATTGAATCGTCACAATCTTGTCTTAGGCTATTGGACGAATATGTGCCAGATCTGTGGGGCCACACACATATCAGTTTGGCTCAGTAAAAAGCAAAGTTTCGGCAAGACAGGGTCAAAGGGAAGGCGCCATTCCCACTGCCAGCAGAGAGACGTCCGGTCCTTCGCTTGGTCACGTGGTGTCTGCAGTGTAACGTAACTAACTGCCATTGACGCGTTATTGTCCCCAACAGTCAGTCTGATAATTAACTGCCAAAAAATATCAAGATTCTCAGGTTCCATAATTCAATTCAAATTACTGGGTGATTTTTTAAATATTGACTTCATTCAAATTAATAAAACCATTATTTTTGATAAGATAAAATAAATGAATCTCTACATTTATTATAGTATTTAAAATTTCTTCATTTACATTATCACTCTAATCAGTTATTAATTTTACAAAACTGTCGTGCTGATCAGTATCTGATGTTGATATCAATTACTGCATTAGTAGTGTAAGCCCGTGATAGTTTTTTGCGTTCGTCACATGCGTCTAGAATAGTTCCAGTTTTTAGGATGACCTGATTTGACCAAATATATACTTGACCTGAGTTTCAGGGTGATAAAATCTCTTGAGCTTGAACAACTCAGAAGAATTAATAGTGGTATGTATTAAACACGAACAGGGACGATAGCGCAATCCTATAATTGATTAAATACAAACTTGAGATCACTGTAAAAAAAATTTAAAAATATTTTTGCTTCTAAAGCATCAAGTTGTTTTTTATTGAGACTGGGCAAACACTCATAATGTAATCATGGGTCATAGTATCTGTAACGGTCAGATAACTTAATACACATTCCATGTTATTAAGCACAGTCAGAGGAAATGAATTGCCATAATACTTGATTCGGTAATATATTTAGTCTGATACACATTTATAATAACCTAATAACTCGCGTACAGCGAACATGAACAAAAACCATTAAAGGAAGCGGACAGTAAAATCCCTAAAAAGCAAATAAACAGTAGCGCATAAACTTTGGTTAAGCAACAACATTATTGAAAATTTTAATTAAAGTGAAATTTTTCCTAAGCCGGAATGACAATTGTTATTCGTGTATACAGCAGTATGAGTAATTTTTTAAAAGTTTTTTTAAGTTTCTATGATTAGCAACATGTTACTGAAAAGCAGATCTAGGTTTTTCAGCCGCAAAATTTATCAAAATTTTTTTAACTATGAAACGCAACGAAAAACAAAATTATTGAATGTATTATGGCTATTAATTTAGTAGCAGTTGCTTAGCTATTAAATTGTGGGCATAACCACGAATTTCTCCTAATGATATCACTGGTCAACTATATGATTATGATAAAATATGTTTCTGAGATGTCTTATTCACTAAGAGATTTGCTAATAATTCTGAATGAAGTAAAGCGTTCGATAGCAGTATCTTGCACTCTTCTTTCTATCCTTTTTGTTTGAAAAGTGTAACATTAATGAGCTGACTTTCTTTGTAGGTGAGAAAGTTTCTATGCTAATACTTTTTATAGTATTTCTGTGAATGATTTGTTCATTAAACACGATTCTAGATTTTCGATAAATTTGTAAAATCTCTGAATTATCTCAATAAAATCAATCTTTATCCGGGCAAGTATTTCAGTTATTTATACTGAAAGGAATATTTAAAACTGTTCTTTTTCTCCTGTTCTATGTTATCTACTGCACTGTCCACAGCGGTTGCTGCTGCATCTACGGTTTTAAACTGAACTTACAACAGTCACGCATCATTAATGAGGTTCAGTGCAAAACCACTTCGATACATTAGTTCTGGTACTTGCCGCCAGTTGATGCAGTGAGGCTCATATTTGTTTATTACCACGAGATTGAACTACGGTGCTATTCGGTGTTGCTGCATCACTTGTTGGTTCACGTTCCTGATCAAATATTATGTTTATTCAGCCTTCTATCTAGTGAATCGCGGGTGCTTAATGAGAGAGGTGAAACTTGTAGAGTGTATTGAACAAGCTCCGTCCCACTGATTTCTACACAGTGCTAGGTGGTTTAAAACACATTCACCAAGCAGTAAGTAAACTTTTATAACACACACACCGCTGCCGAGCTGAGCGAGTGTGTGTGTGTGTGTGTGTGTGTGTGTGTGTGTGTGTATGTGTGTAGTCAATGTTCATTTAGGAACTCTAATTTTGACTTTCTAATTTTGGCCGTTCTCCTTCAAGGTATGTGCCTGGCAGGTTGTACGAAACCTTTTAATTTGGTTGACTTCCTGATTACACAGCGACTGCGCAGCTAGGCATGGAAAGCAATGTGGCCTGAATTCTACCTTCAGTGGCTCGTGCGGAAATTAGGGTCGTGAAGCTCATACCGAGCTCAGAGATGCGCGTAACACTCAGAAGATAAGAGCTTACTGCTGCGAGGGAAACACCATCAAGAGCTGCAATAGCAGTGAAATGGTAACAGCCCCGCATTAACTCGCCGCTCCAGTGACTCCGTGCAGTATTGGACGGACGCTGGACACACGCTTATCTCGAAACGATCCAACAGCTGCAACACTTGCCGACTGTAATGTGTTGGCTTGAAGCAGTTTACTTCAAGCTGTTTCATTTGTTGCTACTTTTTTAAATTTCTTTAACAACTTCTTAAAGACAGTTTACAACTTGTCTGGTCCAGTTCTCTATTCGACGTTGTTACTCCGGTCTGATGGCAGCCAGTAGCTTGTTTTCTTTGGAAAAGATTTCGTCTCATATTATGACAAGATAATCACGTGCGAAAGATATAAAAAGTAAATAATGGATGGACTTAGCTACGCGAATTGTTTCACTAGGCATAATACTTTACAGGGTGCATGAAAGCAGTGGACGATCTACGAATTTTCCGAGCCGGGGCAAAAAACTTGAGATGGCCACCCTTTCAATCACGAAATTGCTGCCTGTTCAGTATGCAGCTATTCGTCGATTTTGCCGTCCTCCTGCCGGTTGCCGCTTGGAGCAGTAGAGGTTTTTTTTTAAAAAAAAAAAATGGCTTTCGGCAGCTGAGGCCATACAGCCAGCTCAATGTGATTATTATTAGCTTCCAGTGAATCAGTCGTCATCCAGTGTTTATATATTGTATCTTCTAAGTATGGACACCACAGGACGGACAGGACATTCACACAGACACACAACACTCAACACTAACATCCAAGCCCGCGGCCGGATTCGAACCGGCGACCTTCGGCACTCGGATCTAGCAGTCTAGACGCTACGCTACGGAGGCCGGTGGAGCAGTAGCGTTAAAAGAAAGGTCACCGCCACACGAATTTGCCATTTGCCGCCCACTAGATCCGGCACTGCATGAAAGAGAGTGTTGTAGATTGAATCGAGGGACCATCGGTGCCAACTATTCTATTTAAACATTGTTTGTTGCAGTTAAAGTAGTGAGTTGTCAGAATTATTTAAAAGAGTTTAAATTTTCCTTACACGACCTATTTTTCTAAAGGCCTTATAAGTAAACGACCAAGATTACACTTACTCCACGTAAAAAAAATGCATACAAGGACTTCCTTTATTCAAACATTTAAAATAATGAACACATACGCCCCTTCGCTGAAAAAATGTTAAATTATCCGTCACATGAACATACTGAAATAATTCCTAATTACGTCCGTACACTGCGGCGATGACTAGTGCTGAAAGAATACACCTCTCAGTTTGCTTTGGTATTTGTAACTTCTGTCTTAATTAATCCCTTTCATGAAACTTATCAACGCGTCTCTACGAGGTGGTTGTTGCTGTTGTACGGAACATCTCTGATGCAACTTTTTCCTTTCATGCTGAATTCAACATTGCGCCACGCGGTTAAATCGCGGAACTTACTCAAAAAATGAGTCCTTACGCTCTTTGATAAAGAGATTAAATTCGCTTCGCCCGTACTACAGTAATTATTACAGCTATAAAGCGCACTTTTTACATTTCGTTTATATAAATAGTTTGTATGTAGCTTCAAACATAATAAATAATTAATAAAATGCTCAGCTACACGGCAATGAGTAATAACCATTAGC
Source organism: Vandiemenella viatica (assembly GCA_031002005.1). Lineage (NCBI taxonomy): Eukaryota > Metazoa > Arthropoda > Insecta > Orthoptera > Morabidae > Vandiemenella > Vandiemenella viatica. The sequence continues at coordinate 37,957,801 of JARYHS010013631.1, read as the reverse complement.
ACGCAACGGACCCATTGTCCAGTTCTGACTGCGTGAAGCTTTCGCACGCTACTGAAAACTTTCATTCAGAATGACGCTAGTTTACAGCAACGAGCAAGCTCGAAATTTTGTTACCAGGAAGGATATAAAACAAACTATCAGTCGAGATATAGGTTACTCAGTCCCTCCGTTCACAGAATTGAAATCTTTATGTTTCAGATGTGTATAGCAGTTTTAATAAACATTTAAGAAGTTTATAAAAAACGTCACTCCACTAATCAAGCAGACCATCAACAAACCAATCACCACTGTAGTTTCCCATAATGCCCATGAACACTGTATATTCACGATCAAAATACATATGGAGAAGATAGATAATTGGAATAGAAAATACAGATTTCTGGAAGAATAAGTCCTAAAAACAATTGTGTACATTTTTCTGTTAAAGAGTATAACTATTAAGTTATCACTAAGAGTCTGTTCGGTTATTACTCTAACTGGATGGGTATGTTAGGAAGCAGTGTAGGAAGACGTAGGTATTTACCAATGAATTTTTTTTGTTGGTTCGCGTCCATACAGGTTTCTCAATCTTTTACTTGAATTGATGTATTTTGATTGAATAAACTCTCACATTCAACTTTTCCGGTCTATTTATACCACCCCAAAATAAGGCCAAGTCATTGGTTTCACGAGAGTCGCAACTCCAATGGAATCAATGTCCAAAACTGGTTTGTAAACGATACGCAATTTATTTTAAGCGTATTCCAAATTTTACAGCTCTGAACACCTCACAACATGGCTGTTGCCCAATATCTGCAATATATCAACAGATTATACCATGCTCTGAAGAATCACCAACTCTTGTATCGTTACTAACTTAAATATATATATATATCCTAATAATGTAAATAACGTATAATTTTTCCATCCATTCATCTTACATACTATGAAACATCTCGCTGTGAGCCGTTGTAACTAAAAAAGACATATGAAACCACTAGAGTTAAGTTGTTGTTGAAGATCGCCGTTTTTACATTTACAGGTTTTATTCAGATCGTCACGTGGTTTAGAAATTTCAAGAAAGTTTGTTGCTTAGCTTCCATAACTTCTTATGATAAGGTAGGTGCTGCAAAAACCGATTTTAATGCACATTACATATAAATCAGGCCCTATGTCCTGTTAGCATTGTAATAGTGGGGTATGTATGGATGGCTGACACGTGGGTTCTATGGGGTTTCTCCTACGATGCCCTATGACTTGCGACGAATATCTTCATGTATCTTCTGCTCTTGAGGTCTTGTTGTTCTGACTTATCCTCTTCATTTCTTGTACTGCTACATAAACATGTGCACCGAGGGTTGAGCTTGTATCTAGGAGTGGGAGCGGACAGTTAAGGGTTACTTCAATTAAACAATCTCTTCTGAAAACCTCATTTAATCCGTACTGAATCGTATACCCACTACAGCTGATGATGTACAAGATAGAGAGGTATTCCGTAACCCGTGCTATTTCGGAATGGCACCATAAATGGCAGCTTACACATAACTGCAAAAAGTGCAAGGCAATGCAAGTAAGTAATAAAAGACTCCGTTTGCTCACGAGTACAAAGTTAATAATTCAGTTGTTGACACGGTGGATTCCCTTAAGTATCTAGGCGTAACAGTACAAAGCAACATGAAATGTGACATGCACATAACTTCCGTAGTAGGCAAAGATAATTCTAAACTACGATTCGTAGGTCGTATTTTGAGAAGTTGTAATGCTTATACATACCATAGCGTACAAAACACTAGTGCGTCCGCATTTGGATTACTATTGTGAAGTATCGCAAGGTACTTTTTTTTTTTTTTTTTTTATTTTATTGTATTTACGTCTCTCAACAGCGAGGTCTTTAGAGACGGGAAAGGATGGGGGGCAAGGATGGGGGCAAGGAATGGGAAGGAATTCGGCCATGGCCTTTTGAAGGAAGCATCCCGGCATTTGCCTGGAGTGATTTGGGAAACCATGGAAAACCCAAATCTGGATGCCCGGACGGGGATCGAACCGCCATCCTCCCGAATGCGAGGCGAGAACGCTATCCGTTACACCGCCACGCTCGGTCGCAAGGTACTGATTGACACGTTAGACAAAGTACAGAATAGAGCCGCTCGATTCGTGAATGCTAGTTACAGTCCTTACGAAAGTGTCACGAAGTTGATACGTGGGTTGGGCTGGGATTGTTTAGCGGACAGACGACGTCGTTTTAGTTTAAATTTGTTGGAGAATATGCGAAAATCTTTCATTTACGAGTGCAATGAAATACTTCTTCCGCCAACCTATTTAGGTCGCAATGACAGGAGGGATAAGATTACAGAAATAAGATGCCGTACTGACACTTTTATGTATTCTTTCCTTCCTAGTTCTGTTCGGGATTGGAATGCACATAATTAATATAAGTACTTAGCACCATCTGCCACCCACAATATTTGTGAATTGTAGAGTATGGATGTAGATTTAGATGTAGACTGATCATAGGGATGAGACTTAGCCCTACAACTAACAGAGAATGGTAAGGTTGGTTCCAAGGCGTAGTTGATAACTTGTTGCCCGAAAGTGAAGAAGTGTGAGTGATCCATGTATCCTTGCTTGCTGGTAAAGCATTGGCTTACGTGCTCAGCAGCGCACTTGTAACTTGCAACCTAAACTGTCGATCGGCGGAAAATCGAACAAACAGGACGTGCTACCTCGGCGTCTGGCTGCTGTGAAACCTAACAAACTTACACGATTTTAATACTAAAATGTTATACTAAATAAGGTCCCGTCACAGCATCGTTCCTAGCGAACCCACCTGTTCGCAATCTCGGAAGGAATATTCTAGGAAACACCCTCAAAAAACCTGACAGTACCTTCTCGAGCTTGAAAAATATTTCCTAATACAGAAATCACGCAACACAGTTGAAACATTCACAAAATTACTTATAATCATGCGACATTATTTTTAAATGAAAATAGCAGATACTTGTTGGCATTTAAACGTACACCTGACAAAATCAAATATTTCAAATATACTAAAACCCTATAGCTTATACAAACTTCATAATTACAGTCTTCAAACATTGTAATGATTTTATTAAAATTACACTTCATTTAAAGAATTTCCATCCATCAAAACAATACTTGTTCATACGAAAAATATACAAATTTAGAGTTTATCTCTCTCCGACCTAAATGCACTTAATTCATAAGATTGAGATTAATAGGGAGTTAGATCTGAGGGCTCTCGCAGCACGCTGAATTTTCGTACCCGACTCTATGCAGCACTCTACCCACTATGAGATCACCATGGGTGTTCCCTCCAGGAGGTACTTATTGAAGCATTTAAGGTCACGAAAACATTCCCATCCTCATGTTACGTATGTTCACGGAAGCAAATGAGGAGCTCTAGGTATGCCGATTCCTCTCTCCGCCCTATGCAGGAAAGACGTTAAGCTGGAACTAGCGTTATTTGAGCGAAGCAGCGTGATCAGTGTTGTGTTTGAGGTTGGGAATCAGGGCAATGCGCGCCCTGTGGCGAGAAACACCTTGCCGGGCCGATCCTGCGCACTGCCGCTATCGATCGCGGCCGGCGAGAGCGGAGTGTCGGCGAGTAGCAGCGAGCAGTGCGGGCCCGACACGGCTGCTGCTACCTGCTGCGGGGCGATGGGCAGGGGCCACTCAGTCGATAGGAGAGTATCGAAGTGACAATAACACATAGTCGGCAGTCTCACCAGGCCGAGTGTCCGCGCTGCGTACCCGCTCCTTGGTTCGACTCCCGGTGGACGTCCTGCAGCCATGATCGGTGAGTATTGCTAAGCGGGCATCGCTATACGCCAACCAACAGCAAGTGTCCTTGATAATATGACAGGTACATAGCGAGCTGCGTTCAATATGTTACCATACAGCGCTTTAATACATCTACTGGAATTGTCGAATTCAGCGATTTTTACTGGGGAACTATCCCAAAGCTACTGCCAGCTTCCTTTTTTTTACTGCTTTACGCCTCGTCGACGGCTAAGGTCATTAGAGGCGGGATGGGACTGGGGACAAGGGACGGGAAGGAATTCGGCCATGGCCTTTTTGGAGGAAGTATCCCGGCATTCGCCTGGAGTCATTTTGGGAAACTGGAAAACCCAAATCTGGATGCCCGGATGGAGATTCGAACACGCGACATCCCGAATGCAAGACCAGAACGTTAACCGTTCACCCACCACGCTCGGTACCAGCATCCAATTACGCTCATTTTAGAGTACGCAAACATTTACTGTACTATTAAACGAATTACAATCCTTCATATAATCGATATAATTCGTAAGAATTTTGCAATCCAAAGAAATAAAGTCATGTGAATTAATGATAAACTGATTTTGAGCTACTAAAGGAAATAAATAATTATTAGAAAGATTTTAGTCTTTATTAATTCATAATCCTAGAACAGTGTTGTTAGGATAACCCAGTAGAAAAGTTTTAAGCAGTTCAATAATCAGTTAAAATCATTGACCCACTTAATCTGTAACAGTGACCTACTTCCATTTGAACGCCGAGTATTGCTCTACCCGTTGAGTTTTAGTTTAGTCTCAACGATTTAGTACTATAGTTAACCGATATATCCATGGTCATGTTAACAGTCCCCGTTCTTTTAATAATACTGTCCTGTTCATGCCCGCAATAAGTCTCCAATTGCGTTCAGTTATGGCTGGTAATGATTCCTTGAAAATTAATTTTTCTTAATGTAAATCGTAACAAAAGAAGCAGAAATCCATTAGTAATAGAGACTGGTAACGCTCTGGCCTAGCATTTGTGAGGACCCTGGTTCAAATCTCGGTCCGGTCATCCATATTTCGGATCCGTGGATTCCAGCAATTATTCTAAGCCAATGCCTAAATTTCTCCCTAATGCCTCCCTCAGTCCTTTCTCGCTTCTAATTACCCCAGTGTCGACGAGCCGTAAAGCTATTATCAAAGAACAAGAGAAATGTGTGAAAGATATCACTTACATCAGACATGCAGAACATATTATATACATATAAATTTGGTAACAGGCTATTTACGTTACTTAGTATGTTAAATGAAATAATTGATGGCGTTATATATATTTTAAAAAAAACAAGGATTTTTAGAGTTAATGCTATTCTATTAAACTGGACATTTCACATTTTAGAGATTTAGATTTGTATTTCTTTGGAGTAAACATAGTTGAGAAATGTGTTTCGTACTGATTTCTTTGTCAAAACGTAATCCCTAATGCTAATTCAATGTGTAGTTAATTAGATTAGTGCAGACAAGCTTAGATTTGTTAATATTGATCATAAACGACAATTGGATGCTGCTTTGCGACTAATGTCCAATTTATTAACCCAAAAGGTATTTCCTTGCACAAAGATCAATGAAACCACTGAATATCAAAGGCAGGAGTTTCTATTAACCATTCGGCAACTGATAATCGAGCCAAGTTGAGCTCATGTAACTATTCAGAGTAAGGACAGATAATGCAAAATTCAAAACTCCTTTTTTTCATTTTTCTATTAGTTATCATTAATTTCCTAAATAAGACGCTAGAATAACCGCTAGAATAATTTCCCCTAATGACTGTTGTATCCGAGTTTAAATTATTGCAGCCTTATTCCGGTGTTAAGTAAAGAATTAGACATTACAGATATGTACCCAGCTCTTCGATAAAAGGATACGTGAAAATTACATTGCTGTCCGGGTGACGTCAGGGTTGGTAGCCCACAGAGTGACGGAGTTCCGTTTTGCCGCGCATTCCGTTCTGTCGAGGATAGACCTACTGTTTAACGTGAGCCTCCTGGCGAACCTACAAGTATTACGAAGAAAATAAACGCCTTAAAAGTTTCTGGCCGCACCGGGATTTTAACTGAAATCCCGTAATGCGCTTCAATGTTGTGCAGTCGTAGGAGAAAATTTTGTTAGTTAGCAGAGGTGTGCTATCTTCTGTAATTTGATTCCGTATAGCTGATTCTTAAAACATTTCGTCATATCATTTTGCCGCATGGCTGGTGATGGTTGAATAACGACGGTGTTTTGATTTTTAACGAATCTGAACAGTAATCAAACGATTACACATTTAGTGTAATTGATTGGGAACTGAAAGAAAGTAGACTAAATCTATTTAAGAGTTTTCTCTTCAGTTCTAACAGGTTCGGTCAAAAAGAGTAAGCTCTTTTCCTACGGAAGAAGGTTGTACCTTAGATAGATAGAGTTATCTCTAAGGAATTATGATTTTTTGTTCTGGTAGAAATTGTAAGCGATTTGCCGTGAAATCAAATAACGTGCTTATTCCTGGATTCAGATTAAGACTTACTCTTGAAACTCAACTGTATTATCATTCTTCATGCCACATATTACTCTTGAATGGCTCCTTTACGATTTTTGGTTGCTTCCAAAGCCGTAAATGATTCTACAACGGATCCGATTTCAGTTATGGCGGAATGAGAAGATGGATCCCATTCCTTTCTGAAATACTTCCAACTTCGGTGCGGTAAGTGACAAGCAAATGCAGACAACATCATACTTCTTTCAAACGAATTAGGATTTCCGGTGACCATACACCTTTTTCCCAGCCAAATGTTCGAACATTTTTAACATAACTCAAATATGTAAGCTCCTTTCTGGTCTTTAACTTGTTTTCCTCTCCGATTCAATAGCCTGAAAAGCTGTTCCTGACTTCGAAGAAAAATCCTCTCTTTCAACGGCAACTCAAATCCGGTCGTTGAGTTTATCGGCTAGCAGTCTCCGAATAAACGGCAAGGAATCGCACATATCGCGTATATCTATTGTCAGACTTTGGTTCATGTACGAATAAAAAATTCACATTTTTAGTCCTGCTGATTGCTAAAAAGAGGGGGGGAAGCTTAAAGGATTCGCTGATGCAGAGCTTTGCTTTCCCATCCGTGAAGTGGTCGAGCCATGCTACGGCAAACTTTATCTCCACGAGAAATTGCCTCCCCGGTATTCAGTAGACATAATGCTGAGTGGACTTGGGCAGCCCTTCATCAGTTTCATCCTGGATTGAATCCCGATCTCCATAACGTAGTTGGAAGCTCTAGCACATATCTTCTTTACTATAGAGAAGCCCAGAATATAATTTTTAGGCATTCGTATAGTTGATTTTTTCCTTAACGTCCGTGAAGTCACATCAAAACACTGACTAACGATTAATTGTAAATCGTCCTAATATGCTCTATATGGCACCAAACACTGTACGAACTATCAGCTTTTTTGCCGAAACGAAAACAAAAATCTAATAAATCTCTCAGATCTGTCAGTATTACCGCAGAAAGTAAATTCATATGGTATTGATGGCCGGGATATCCCAGAAAAGTTGGACCAGCTGGTGGCAGAATTGCAACTTGCGGTGTAATCCACCTCAGTCGTTGTTAACCTAATCCAGTGCTACCAGGCCAGGGGAACGAATAGTTTTATGTGGAATCCAAGCCAGGAGTGTAGTTATGTACTCCACTTGAACAACAAACGTTGGCCAGAGGTGAGGTCAGTTTAATGACCCGTAAATTTTCCTGCAGAAACTATGATTTGTATTGGGGACCCGCAGTTTCCCAACCAGGCGTCTTAACCCATTGAGCTACTAGAGGTATTGTCTGCCTGGTAACAAATGCACTTTTTGTTGAATACTAGCTGACACGGTAATGATATATAGATTAAATGAACACAATTGGAAGTTTCATTCGGTTTTTAATTTTGTTATAATTAGATATTTACCCATAAATTATTATTTTTGTGTTTTGGGGTACATCAATTGAAATTATTATTTGAATATACAGTGGTTTTGATGATTCCATTCAACATTTATACAAAAAAATCCCTTGATTTTCCTACATGGGAGCATGTAAAGTATAAATATCTACGAGGAAAACCTGGATTCTTCACATTCATTCCACATACTTGACATGATTCACCTCGTGATTTATGTATCACTATTACAAAAACAATTTGAATTGGAATGGCATATCTATTCGTATTATCAGTATACGTGCATGGCGTTAGTGCATCCTGTTCTTTCAATTACATTGTTTAGTAATATTTAACTGCTTATCTGATAGGACACCAACCTTTAAATTAATGATCTGGGGCTGCAATCAAGTGAATTTAACAATTCAGTTAGATTAATTACTGCTTCGTCTTGATCTATAAAAATAACTATCGATTATAACTAGCCGTTTCTCCTGGTAACATAATTTTATTGCTGATATTAATGTAATTTACATCCATATCTTTTGCAGCCACTATTGCAAGTTCGCTTAAACATTGATTACTTTTGTAATTTTGTTTGATATCTTAAAATGCGCTTTAAACCACCTCTTCTTGTGATTGAGTGATCCTGTAATAATCATTTGGTAATTTAATGAAGCCTGTTGTTTTTTCGATTTCCGAAATATATTATTTTTTTTTTTTTTTTTTTTTTTGACAGTTTAACGTCCCTTTTTAACAACGTGGTCTTTAGAGACGGGAAAGGATGGGGGCAAGGAATGGGAAGGAATTCGGCCATGGCCTTTTTGAAGGAAGCATCCCGGCATTCAGCTGGAGTGATTTGGGGAAACCATGGAAAACCCAAATCTGGATGCCCGGACGGGGATTCGAACCGCCGTCCTCCCGAATGCGAGGCCAGAACGCTATCCGTTACACCACCACGCTCGGTGAAATATATTGAAATTCGATAGATCAAGTTTTACAAATTGATTTAATAAATTAATTTGCATAGGTAATCGAATACCGTGACTTTGTTCATTTCGATCACTACATGACAAAGATTCTCCTAATTCTCTAATTCTCACTCGATTCACTTCATTTCTTGCTTCCTGTTGTGATAATTCTGAATCACGAGACCGTGAAATACGAAATACATTTTTTTTTTATCATTGTATTTTCTTTCTCCTGGTCATACGGAAGATTTCAACGCGGAACGTGTTGCAAAATATCCGCGCGTAAATTGGTCCAGCAGTTTTTTAGTCTATATCGGAGAAACAGACGAACATTCCTTCATATATATATATATATATGATACCAATAAGTGCTATTTAGATTTGTTAAATGGAAGACATGTGTTATTTCTTAAGTTTAGGTTTTTTTTGTTTGTATGTTTCCAAAATACATTCAATACATTCCATTCTGGAACGAAGTAATCGTCACATTACGAATTTAATTTTACCTTAAATAAAGAAGTTCTTTGGTAAATAATAATTCCCTACGTTGCGGGTTGTGACCTGTGAAGGGTGTGTCAATGGCTCCTTTGTTGCGGTAGCCCCGTCTGACCGCAGGTGATATTTATTGCCCGTCGCCTCCATAAAGCGAGTCATTTTTAACACGCCGCGGTGCCCTTTCACGTGTGAGCCCCCTCCTTCTCACGGCTTGCTGGCTTCTTTGTTAGAATTTCTCAGCTCGCTGATCCTTTGTCTACCTCGAAACATTGAAAAGCGGTGCCTCGGTGAAACCTTCGCACCGAACAGCGAATAGTTGATGCATTACTCCCAAATAATGAAATTCTGAAATGACAAAAGAGCCGGCTTATTGTGCTGACAAAACATTCATTAAAAAATTTCAGACTGAAACGACCCACGAATTGTTTTCTGAAAAAAAATTATTATCTCACATATTCATAAAGTTAAGCTTTTACAGTCGACTGAAAATTAGATTAAAGTTCTCTGGCAGCAATATAACAGCCACAAAGTGCTAATACTTTATGTGTTATATGACAGTAGAATACGTTTCCTACTATTATAAAGATATAGTGCAACACAGAAACACGTATATGTAACCGACATTTGGATGCTATTCTAAACATTTGAACGATAGCGTTGATTCCAGCTTGACTCGAAAATTACTTGGGATTAGAGTTTCATGTCATCGGAAGAATTACAATCCGATATTCTGGAATGTAACCACTTTTATATGTTTAAGTACTAATAATAGCAGTCCCATCTTAGGTAAGTACGTGATTTCTTCTTCTTTTTAAAGCGCTTTATTGAGACAGATCGAGCAGTAGTCTCTTAAAACCAATTGGACTCCGTTGCTTTGGAACACAATAAAATCTAAAAAATCACATTGTATGAAGCAAAGATAGGTATGTTACCAGTTCTTGCGCAAGTTGAAATATGTTTTAATATTTTTAATATCTCATGCGAGTCGGAGACCACAAAAATGCTAAAAATAATGAATCGTTGGATTTCAGTAATGAGAGAAATATGAATTATTTATACCCAATTCTATCTTTTAAAATATGTATGTACCAATAAAGAAAGGAATGTAAAATTGGATCAGTATCGATTCGCTCCTTTTAAATGAAATACCACGTAAAAACTTCAAATGCCTTTGAATTAGCCGTCGTAATTTTAAGTTCCATCTTTTTTTTAAATTATCGTAAATAAGGAATAAATAGATTGCACGTTTGGAAAATGAATGTGTATTAAAATGTTTTTTCGTAGATTACAACGACGAGATGATTACGTTGCGCAGATTATTAATAATTATAGATAACAGTTATTTTACGTATTTGATTACCTCAAGACATTAAAAATCATTAGTTTTTGTATATTAACGTTTGTAAGTAGTTTATTAAAAAAAAAGTAGGTTCCATTATAATGTTATTTGAATGAATCCGGAAATTGTCCTCTGATGTGATAGTGTGAAAGCGTTGATTAAAATTGCCTGACGTTAGCTCAACAAGCCAACAGAAGCTAAATACCGCATTGCGTGCGTGCGAGGTCAGCTTGTAACAGAATTACAACCCTCTCGTGAAGGATTGTAAACCAACAGGTACAGATTGGTATCGCTGAACATCAAGGTCGACGGGAAACTGCTTTATTGGCCGGCAAAACGTACACGCAACGACACGCATCCACTGTGCATGAAACACTATAGGCTGTCAACTCCTCTATATATTAGATAAGCCTTGGATATTACGGTTATTCACGATTCTATTTTCTATGTTTTCGTATCTATATTATTATAAATCTATAGGCGAACTTACTTATTGATTATACAGCAATTTGGGTGTTGTTTTCAAACTTTGAGAGCTTGTGATCTATCTTAAAATATAACCATTTCGAGGTGGTACATAGCCTATATATATGCGCCACAGATCACTCTGCATTTGAGACGAGCACTCCTTTCGAGAAATTCTGAGAACAGTTCGCACTAAAATAAACTGAATACGTTAATCAAACGCAATAAGCATAAGTATTATTTAATTTACGGTAAACATCTTTGTGCCTGATATCGATATAAAAACCTGATAGAATGTTTTAAGTAACCAAACTACTATATCAAACATTAACACTTCCATAACAATAACTAAATTGTGAGTTTTAATTTACTGTAAACATATTTGTGCTTAGTATCGACATTAAATCTGATAGCATTTTATTGTTTAATTATATATCAGCATTTAAAAATGTGATTTTTTTAGTTTGCTATTATGGAAATGATATTTTTCGTTCTATCCAAAGATGTAATTCGAAAAAAAATATGCTTAGTGATATAATATTATGTTGCATCGTCAGTTACGATTGTATTGATATACAATAATCATCTCTATGGATAAATATTGACGTAGCTTTAATTTCTTATGTTTTATACACTATATTGCATTAAAATATAAGTGAAAAAAATCGAACATTATGAAAATCGAATCTAAGGTAATAACTAAATCAGGAAAAGTTTTTAGATGAAATTTACATTTACTCTCCAAGTTAATATTTGGTACTAGAATGAAAAGCGTAAGGCATTTCTATATACGCTAAGGTACACCCGCGCGAAGCAACGGGCAAATGTTGCTACGGTATACGTCCGCTAAGAGCAGTTTAAAACGTGTGTGTTTCAGGTACTGCTGGTCATTACTAATAAAATGCCAGCTTGGTCATCGTGTCTGTAATGCAGTGACGTCAAGCGCCCGGCATTCAACGGACCAATAGCGACCAGATATGTTTTCGCTTTCTGTCAATAGTAACTTCGTCGTAGCAACCTATGAATAAAGGAGACCTTTTTGTTTCTGTAATGATTAAATGTGTTTTAAACTGCAAACTAAACAAAGAAAAGTATGTACTTCATTAAAATCCACGTATTACTTATTAGTTGCTTATGTTCGTTGTAGCCGTTTTCGTTATATTTTCTGTCGATAGATGTGGCTATTATTGAGCAAAAAAAAAAAAAAAATTAGGTTACCTAACCGTGTTTTTGTAGTGGTTCAATATTTTTTTCTTCTTTAAATTAAAATGTGAAACTAACTATAAAGAAAGATATGTAATTTGTTTAAATCTACCAGTTAATTATAAAGAGGATTCTCTAATAAATGGAGGGGAAACAGAAGTACGTACATATTACATAATAAGAGAATCGAGGTCATGAATGTTCAATCCGTCTTTTTTGACGGGGTTTAAAAGTTGGTTTTATCCATAACCTCTTAAATTTCTGAAACTAATGCCTAGTTTATTTTTCTCTTCAAAACTCGAATTATCAGCTAAACAGTACGAAGTAGTGGTGAGTATGACAAAAAAAGGAATATATCTTATTTTACAGCATATTTATCTATTATTATATTTTCACCAAACTAATCATCTAACCTGTAAATGTAAAGGCAAACCGTGTGTCATTGTGGTAAGGAGTTCCAGTAGATATAATTTACTTCTTTTAGAATGTAATTGTATTGATCTAAAACAAAGAATTGAGGTTGGCCAATGGGATACCGTGGTAACAAACAAGCCGCTCGTTTCATTTTATTGTTTAAACTGCTCGAAACTAGAAGCACCTTCTAGAAGTTGGAGTTCCGGCTTCGTGTTTTTGCTGGCCGTGATATATGGGGCCCTGCTCGTAAAGACGTGAGTTACTTCCTAAACGCGACGTCCACTGCCGCCATACATTACTGATGTTTTTCTCCAGGGAGTTGTCGCCTGATGTGCGACCGTGATGTTTTCAACCATTTCTCCCATTACGTAACAACCTGTGCTGCAGTCGGGGTTAACTTACTCGACCATTCCTTTTTCCATCGATAAAAAGATACTTCTCGCGATTGTAAATTTAACCTTAATTATCACACAGTTTACAACCTATTATAAATGATGCTGCAGAGTTTACATAAGCTAAGAAACTATTAATCTTTAAAGAGATAACAATAGAACGTAAGTAAGGTTTTTCCCTCATCCTCCTTTCGAGCAATGCGAAGTTCGATTTCCAGTTATAGCGTTAGAGTTGGCGTCGCTACTGTTTTAATTCCAACAACTTTCATTGTCGTTACGAGTAAGAAAAAAACTATCGGATTCCAGTCCGCGATTATTCCGTTTATTGTCACAACTACGCGACCATCCGTGACATGAGTGCATTAAATTTAATTTCCAATTACAACGTAACAGTGAACTATCATCTAATCAAAGATAATTAGTAATTAGTTTAATGTAGATAAGGAGATAATCTCGTCCAAATGTAAGAATATGATTTATGAATATGATGTATGAGTGTCTGCAACAAATAGTAATTGCTTTTAATGTTGGATATTTCAGTTATAATGTTTTAATTTATTTAAGCGTGTAACCAAAAATAAATTTGAAAATTACGCTTCATTTGATTCGCTTAAATTAATCATCATTTAGAAAAGTAATTATCTGAACTCTTCCTTGGATCAAAGATCGAAAGAATCAGGGCTGCGAGTAGCTCCACATTTAAATAACGCGAATTTGAGTTAGTTAATTCTTAACTATGAAAATTAATCCTCTCTCTTACGTAATCCAGTTTAATAAATTAGGAAATTTCAAATGAATAACTACACTGTCTTAATTTGCACTTATATTGTTAAAAGAAAGTGTAACGGCAATTCCAGCTAAAATGTAATTGTGTGTTATGTAGCAGAGATAAAAAAAATGAAACGCGAGATAGAGGTATAAAAATTATAATGTGGCATTTTTTCGTTTAAATTTAAAAGTTTCTTTATTTGTTTAAGTCGACTAGGTGCAGAAATTAACGTAAGGACAAGAACATCCGATATTTGTGCTGTATTCTCTGTAATAGTTACAACAACATAATATAACAATATTTTAACAGAAGATAACAATTAAATTAAACAAACATGGAAGTTTATTAAAAGTCGGAGATATTTTACACGAAATGTAGGTAATCATGAAATATATGAATCAAATAAATAATTGTTATTCATTTATGTAACTATACTTTACTTACTGTTAGAAAAATTTTCATAACAATAAAAATTTCCGTCATTCATAATCATATGCAGTTATTTAAAAACACCATTGCCGAATATCCCGGGGATCTAATCAGAGGAAGTTTACTCGCATCATAAAACTTATCAATAAAAATAATGATTATCCGTTATTCGATTTTCCTTAGAAACTTTTAAGAACAAATTCCTACTATCTCCATAGGTGATACTCGTCATTTTTGAAAGCGTTTAATCTAGTAGTTATTATCCACTTTTAAAAAAATCTAACAGAATGTCATTATATTCACATTGAAATATTAAATAGAAAACAATATATAATGATTCATAATATTTCTCAGTGTTCTCTCGAGGTCTGGACGAAAACAATTTATGGCATGGTACCAAAAAGGATTGCGTTTTAAAAGTGGTGATACGAAAGAGGAAGTGAAAGGTTTGACAAGACATTCTGTCGGTCGATGGTGGCAACGTCAGATGACGAGCAATGCGTACAACACACATTGATCGATTACTTACAGCATACGTCTGCATGTAAATTTCCTGAAGAAACGTCTGGACTACCAGTCAAATTTATCTCTCTCCTTTCAGAAATCTTATCGCAGTTCTTCATGATGCAATTTTTTTATTGCTTGAGGAGTCTTACTTTTTTATCATGTAGTATTTAGTTTATAGAAATACTATAAAAAAAACTTGAAGTCGCAGTTATTTCATTAGCTGTAGATTACGAGTATCCGTCACAGCAACATAGTTATCGCAGGAGAGTGATATCCGTTATATCCTCTTATCTGATATAAGATGCCGGAAACGGAGTTACAGAAAACGCGTTATATCTTTCCCAAATGAAAAATTTGAAGTATTGCATCCGAGAAAATGGTAAGCAGGAACTGAAAAAGATAATCGCGTCTGGTGAAATTTAACTAGATTATATCTGATATTATGGCTTTTGTTGGCCTGTGAATGCGATCAGAACTCGATATATCGTCAATTGTGCATCATCCGGTATTGTTAACGGAAATCGCATTCGCTGGTGAATTTCCACGTCCATGATTACGAACAGCTACCACCATACCTGTTAGGATACTGCGAGTTTCGTATAATTATTATTATTTCTGACCGAACGCTTCAGTCATTTTGATATTTGAATACCGTGCCTTGACTGTGATGAATATTAATTTCCAATTTCTGACTCACCTGGAATGGGTATCACCGAACGTCCTTTCACGATGATCTGTGACAATGCCGATTCCGTATAAACACACAACGGAAATTTGTATGGAGTGAAACCGTTCTTGTGACCATTTCTGGTGCATACACAGTATGGTATGACTTTCGGAGCATTATAATGAGGTTAGTAACTACCAGATACATTCAACAGTTAATACTTTGACGGTGAGTTAAGGCTTACCAACCGCATTAAACAACCGCTTTTTCAAAATAATATAATTTGTGATTGTCTCTTCGTAAAAGAACAGAAATTTTGCAGCGCGGATGCCACGCTAGATCAAGTTGAATCTTCATGTGAAAAAAATATATTTACTAAAGGCTGGATTTCCAGTTCTATTTCGAGCATTCTCCATAAGACTTCAGTCACTTGCCATCGATGTTCCTCAATCGTTGCAAGCACTTCTCGCCGTCGTGTTCTCCTATGATTCAAATCAAGTTCCTTTCAGCTTGGCAGACAGCCAAAAATGGCAAGGGTCCTTCCAGAGAGTGAAGAGGTTCTAGACCGTACAAACGGTTTTGGCGTATCTTATTCCGAAGCGAAGAATGTGCGCGCTCTATCAGTTTGGTAAAGATTAAAGTTCTGACTTACGTTCAGTAGCCCCAGTTACTCACAGGCTGACTGCCAGCTACTGGCGCACTCTCTAGGTAGTGGGAGGGAGAAGAAGGGAATCACGCAACGGTAACAAAGTTTCCCTATATCTCATCGCCAGACGATATATATATATATTTTGCCATACATACTAGAATCTTATTTCATTGCCAATCTATGTTCAACGATGTGTGTATGATTGCAATAAATTATTACAAAATTCAGCTCTTCAAATTTTCCAAATGATAATCTGAATGCCCTAAATTCTTATAAATAACTAGACATTAAAGCAGTTTATATATACTTAAACTCTTGTCTCGTTACTTGTTCTGATTT
The DNA here is from genome assembly GCA_031002005.1 of Vandiemenella viatica. NCBI lineage: Eukaryota > Metazoa > Arthropoda > Insecta > Orthoptera > Morabidae > Vandiemenella > Vandiemenella viatica. Next base: position 37,941,462 of record JARYHS010013631.1, on the reverse strand, counting down.
TTTTCCTTTGTTGAGGTTATAAATCGTAATTTGCATCAAGCTTCGTATCGCTGTATGTAACACGTTTCTTATTACGTCATAAAGTTCATTTCATGTCTTACTAACTTCTTTTCATTTTTGAGCGTACACACTAGTAAGTCACCGTTAAAATGGTTGGTTGGCTGCCTCGACCTGCTGCGCCTTATAAGAATTTATTACTTATATTTTTTATCCTCAAGCTTTACGGCTCTTAGATTCCCGGGCCATCATAGTGCAAAGTTATAGCATTGGAGCAAACGAAAGTAAAAGAAGTCAGCCGAACTTATGTTAACGAACTGCAACGGTATTCGTATGGAACTATAGATTGATGTCGGAAAACCGTCTAAAACCAAAATCTGGGTAATAAGGCTATGTCTCTCGAGAACAACTGATTAAAATATGGTCGACGATGCAGCTAAGAATAATAATGATGGAAATATTCGTTTCAGTGTTCAAGAAATTTTAACACGTAACTATTCGCTCAAACCGTTTATGATTTCATCTGCATGAATTCGCCCGTTGGAAAATTAACCTCTTGAAGTGAAGTAACAATTCATTTTTGCTTTTCTAACATTTGACCAGATCCTTTGAACGCTATACTATTTGCTCACTGTTTTTGTTGAATAGAAGAAAGTATCGTAAATTATTTAAAAAATATTTGGAAGAATATTTATCCTACATTCAGCATCCCGGGTTCCAGTGACGGTCCAACCACACATTTTTACCGTCTTTGCTTTATTGGTGAGGTATGCTGGGACGTATCAAGTTGTAACGAAACCTTGTTATTTTGCCTATATAAAATTTATTTTTGGATCTCTAACTGTTTAATGTTTAAAGACTATCTGAAATTTTTGAAACATGTTTTATTTTATTTCTGCATAAACTAGTTAAGAGATACGTTACAGGAAATTATTTCGACGGTTAGTATTTGTAACCCTTCGTTAAGCCAATAATATATGTTCATAGAATTCTCAGATGCAATACAGATCAGGAGTAGATACTCGTATATTTCACTGGACGAGGGTTCTCCGGAAGATTCTTTATTGCCTGATAACACCTTCAATCACTTGAACACTCTCCTTCGGTACGTCTTAAAGAGTCTCTCCTTATCAGAAATATTCGTGCTTTTAGTTTATGAATAAATGACACGTAATCAAGAACGATTATTAAGAATAATATAGATTATTTCATCAGTGAAAAAATTGAAATGTAGTCTTCACGGGTTTTCCGCCGTATGTTGTTGAAATGCGACAACGAGCTTTCGGCGGCTGACTCTGCCGCCATCTTCAGGTTGGATGTTGTGGAGCGCTGGTTCTCCCTGCACAACATCCAACCTGAAGATGGCGGCAGAGTCAGCCGCCGAAAGATCGTTGTCGCATTTCAACAACATACGGCGGAAAACCCGTGAAGACTACATTTCATCGATACGCCGCGGCCGTGAAAGCCTTCAATCTTACATCAGTGAAAAAATTATTATAATTACCCTTATTAATTAAATAGTAAACATATTATCACATGTTTAACGGAGTACTGAAGAATATTTCATCGAGGTATGGTGAAAAGTGATAAATAATTTACTGTGTAATCTTCCGACTTCGACTAATCCAAAGTAGCAATTAACTTTCTATTTGTTCGAAACGCAATAGACACTTTAAACAACACTTTTTTCTACAACTACATAACAATATAATTCCATCTTTATATTTTACGGTTTTATATTTAATAAAATGACTGTTGAAACTTGCGTGAAACAAGTTTTTTGAACAATAATTGCGAATTTGACTCACATATGTTGTTACTAATAAAAACCAAGTATCTCGACTTCAGAAATGACACCCAGTTTTACCACAATGAGTGGCCTGGTGGTTTAGGGGTTAAGGCGTCTGACTGGAGATCGAAAGGTCCCTGGTTCGAAGTCCAGTCTCGGCTAGAATTTTCAAAAGCTCTTAACTCGACCTTCGCCTCTACCACAGCTTTCTGTGTAATGTAAAGTACGCCATAACGCTTCCATTATTTGGGTTCCACGTCAAGTTGTCGGTTTCCTATACCCGGTAGGATTATCTGGTAGGATTAAGATCGGTTAGGCAGGGGCTGAATGCGCAACCAATAGAAACCTTGGCACCAGGTCATTACAGTCACATGAGCCTTTACCAAGGTACAAACAATAGCAAAAGTATGGAAAAGATATAAATAAATGGTATGAAAGTACAATAGCAACATATAGTAACGACTAGGACGTCGGACAAATATTTTCTTAGGAATATCTGCAAATAACTCTTCATAGTATTGAATAATATTAAGCGTAATCATGATACTGTGGCACGAATATTTATTGTAATTTCGATACCTATAAAAGAAAACGGGTATTCGCTTTCTGCAACACACTTATGGATCACAGCAGTGTTGTTTAAGAATTTTTTTATAATAATGAGGAGAACAAAATTTATTATGTTAATTGACGCCAAAGAAGAAGCACGCGTGGATTTTTTAGCCCCGCGTCAGTTCCTCGTTGTGATCTTGGGTGGTAGGCAGGCTACTGGCTGACGTAATTCCGGCGCTCTATCGGCAGCTGGTACGCCCTGATGAAATCCGCTAAGGATTGCCTGCACAAAGGAGCGCCGAGACAAGGAAGATCAGAGGAATCCTGGTCACAAATACAGGCGTTCGGCTTAAATGTTACTCTTCACTGCTTCCGCTTTAGGCAGCGCAGACCGAAAGAAATTAAATCTGTAAGGAAATGGCTCAAGCGACGTGCTAAAGGAACGTTTGATCCTTTGATTACACATGCAGAGCCACTTCAAAGCTAAGCACACGCCTAGGTCCATCCTGTATGCACTCAAAAGAAGTTCTCTGAAGAGGAACCTCTTACTCGCTTACAATCAAATTGGGTGTCTTGTATCAAAAGGAAATCTGCCGAAAGAAGTAACGTGTTTAATATGCAATAAATACCGAACTCTCCAAACGAGTTCCGCTTAGGAGGAAAGGATTGCATTTTAACTGCTGAGGTAAATGGAAAGCTACAAAACAAAACGTAATGCTTTACTAATTTTTTATTCTACAAAACAAATACTTTTTAAATCCCACGTACATCAGCAGAAATTATAAAATCTTGTTTTTATTGTTTCCCGAAATCATTTTCTGTGTTCAACAATATTAGATTTAATCACAACATCATCAACACGTACTATGATTGTTAACTTCATCACGTATATGAATGCATATATGCAATGATCCGACGCCTTTTCGTATAAATATTTGATTTAATAAACTTGTATATTAATGATAGATTCAGATGACATGTAGTATATGCCAGTGATATGAAAGCGCTATAAGTTGAAGGGAAATAGTTGTTTTCCATTGTGGCCTTTTATTACGTATTTATGTGTCAATATTCTTGAAAAGTGTGATTATTGAAACCACAATTTTCGTAAAATGTTCTATTCACTATAGTAGCATCGAGTCTAAATTAGAATTGCATTCTCGTGGGTTTAATTCTGTAGAAAGAATAAGATTACAAGCATTTTTCTGTTTCTCTAAGGTACATTGATAACCATAAATTATTTCACATGCTGCATAAAAGATATACGCACAGTATTAAGAAAATCTAATGAAATTAGCATTTTTTTTATCCCAGTCGTTCGTTCGATATACATTCATATGTCTTTCATTCAAGACCAAATAAGTTGCATGAGTATATGATTGCCGAATTATTATGACCTATGACAGAAGACCAATGTACTGATTTCACCTTTCTCCAGATATTGGAGCTCTGACGTTCAGAACAGGCCAGTGCGCGGAAACGTTTTCTATACCCGGTCAGGTTATCAAGGTATCGTCTTTCAATGGTTTCCCGAAATCTCCACAGCCCATGTTGGGTTAGTTTCATCAAGTCCATAAGCAAGAATCATACTTGGATATAGCCACCATATTGTCGATTAACCATAAAACTCCAAATAAAAAAACATATGCTTTTTGTATTGTATCTTAAGCTGCTACATGTTTTCATGTTTAGAATTTAATGTCAATTGCTATGATCAGAAGAAAATTCATTAATAGAACACATTCTTTCAGTGGCTGAATGTGAAATACCTGTAAAGGCATAGCTGCCTTGGATATATTTATTACTAACGTGTTGTTCTAATGTTGCAATACGTTCCATACTTAAACTGGTTATATCAATATTTTTATTTTTTTATTTCACTGTTATTTTATTAAATACACATTACTTGGTACGATATTTTGAATATAGTTTTTATTTATTTATAATTAGAAAATAAACCAACGTTTACAATTAATGAGACCAAGAAACCTCGTCTTTATCCGATGTGAGATTTGAGTCTTTACTTGCGTATAACTGATAAAAATTCTTCTCGGATGCTGTGCCGGAAGAGTTGTGCCATACAAGACCTACCGAAAGCTACCTCCGCCATCAGCGACAAGGCATTCACAGTCGGTGACGTTTTTCGCTGTGTCACCTTCGACATACCATCTCACCTGAAGAAGACAGCGAAGATATGTTTCGAAACGTCGTGTATGGCAGAAATTATGCGGCAGAAAATCCGAGAAGAATTTTTATCCCATTCTTATCTCTTTTTGGTAGTGCAAAATAGCTATAAATGCAAAATTCTTCGCAGTTAATCTGAATAATTACACTGGTAACCGACTCAGATTGGAAAGGAACTAGAAGATGTTATTAGAACCCATAAAACACTAACTTCTCTTTGTCTCTCAGGGTATTCAGCAAAAGAAATCTTGAGATTCATATATTATCTATAGAGAAAGCAAAATCTGCGATGGGTTTCGCTAATTACATCTTTCAAAACTATATTTAAATATTTTCTCTCGACATTAGATTCAAATGAACTAAAAAGAGACGGGAGTTCCGAACTGTTTCAGTATCCGTTATCTAATATATATTTAAATGTCGGTATAGGTAAATTATCTTATGGTTCATGTAGCCTTCTCAGTATTCCTGTGGAAATTGGTTTCCCTTTCATCCATGTACAGATCTGCTGTGTCAGAGGATGTAGCTTATATTTAGAAATAAATTCCTACCGCACTAGGGACAGAATTGAAAAGTTAAGAAAGACCTTTGGAAATCAAACAGTTTTCCTTAAGCATCTGTATCATTTCGGTCACTGTGGCGTACTTTCCGACGCCTATATTCGATATCATTATAATTTAATTTAAGAACAACACAGCCGAAAGCACAAAAATACATAGCATAAGTTCATTGCAATTTGCATCTTAATTTCCTGGCTATGAAAATAAATTGGAAGAATTTTGATTAAACTTTGGTAATTGCAGAGAAGTAGGAATTGAGTGCGTACGTATTTAAAAGTTATCATTTCAACTAAAAACTTAGGATGCATTACCGGAATATAAGCAAAATGTTCTACAAAAATCGAAGAGTAATTTTTATTTATTGATTTTTTACAAGGTTTCTTGCATTTTATCGTCTCTTCTTGTTTGGAAGTTGAGCAGCTGAGGACAACTATATTCAGAATTTTTTACTTAATGAGCGTTGATGATTGCATAATAATCAAGCATTTATCTGGCTTCCTCTTCTTTGACCAGAAAGTACGCATCTTCTGTTGTTTTTGTTGTTGATTTTTTTTTATCTATTTTTCACAGAATCTTTCTGAACTGTCTAATGATATTTTGATTCATTTTACAATATGTTTCAAAATGTATGGATTTCTTTTAGGATTGGTGCTTAGCATTATTTTATTTGTAGAATGCAACTTAATAGGCGAACAAGTACTAAAGAGCCTGGAACATCGTTATTGTCCTTCATCTCTTGTCGTTTTGTCGTTTGATATTCATAAACATACAGAACAATCCAACACAATCAGGTGTATTAATTGTTGAGTTAAATGGCGAAATGATGGTCGGGTTTAAAGAGCGAAAAACAAGATAAATATTTATTATTTGCAAATTAAAAGGTAAATAAAATTGTTGGTAGTGTATTATTTAACATCGAATCAAACATAATAGAGTTGCAGGTGGCAGATAACTAAAATATCTCGTTAATTAAGCTAAATCGGACGCATTTTGATACCGGGATTGAAATGTTATCGGTAAAATTTAAATGAGATATGTACCAAATACATCTCGTCCTAATCTTCACAAAGCGAAACGAAACAGATGCAGCGTGAAATTAATGCATCAAAATCATAAATTTGGCAAACATTTCTAAATTACTTGGTTTACATTATCACTCAAACAAATCTCTCAGTAGTAAATCGTGCACTTTTAACCAAAGATTTTTTTCTAAGTTCTTTCGTTAGTTTTTCATACACACAAAAGGAAAATAGTGTACTGCTTTGTTAAACTATATAAAGAGTTTCGCGCAATTATACTTCGTATGTGTCTTTAACGAAAATACTTACTATCTAAGCTTTATTACTGTCCAGTCCAAGTAGATGTGAATAGCAAACTAAATCGTGACGGAATTAAAATAAGATGACTGTGGTGTGTATAAAACCGAAAGATTTTTAATCATAAAATTATTTTAAGAAATATATTTTTCTTAGTTTACTGTATCATATTCACGGCACCTGTCCAGGTCTAAAACTGCTACATCAAAATTAATTCCCTGAACCCCGTTTTAAGAATATTTGTTTGCATATGAACGTAGTAGGTTTATACAGAAGAATAGGGAGAGAACGGGGTTGTGCAAAAGTTAGTGTCAGTACTCATCAAAGAAGTTCATTGCTTATTTATTCACAGTGCGAAACAACGTCTTGTCAACATACATTATTCATACCTTCGCAGTGATCTCCTTACAAGTTGCAGGAAGCGCAGTGGTGACGGAAATTTGCTACACAATTTAAATATTAAAAACATTCTAGAATTAATGAATAGCTTTGCACCCACCGCACTTTGCCACGCATACTTCAAACTGTATACAGGTACTTAAACGAAGCAGGAGTTTACTTGCGATTTGAATTTCTACAAGGCGTTTAAAATGAATATCTGAAAATATATGAGAGTACTTGGCTCTGCTTCATATTTTTTTTATAACTCTTTAACTGCCTGAGCTTATAGAAATATCACAAACACAATATTATTAGACAAATCCGAAGGAAGTCCAAAGGAATCTATCGGCGGAAAGTAGTGAGTTGCTTATCGCTACTAACAATTTAAAGCTTAACATTATTGAAAATCCATTGCAAACATTGGATTTTTATTCGTCCAACACCTGAAGGTATACAAGTTGTTGTGCATTAAAAACATAATATTTACTTGAATTGTGAGTGAAATCAGTCTCTGAGAAATAATTTCACATTTGTAAACAACAGAATGCGGGAAATTGTTTTATTTAAGGAGATAGGACCTTGTACACAACATTATTACAAAAAATTAACAGTTTCTTACATATTGAAGTATTTATGTAATGTTACATGTCACTTTGATCTTCAAAACTAGTCATGAAGATAACTTGAGGGTAACATGGGTTTTAATCTGGTAGGCAGTCGCCATTTTTTACTAAGCTCAAAACGTTGAGCACCCTGACAGTAGGAATATTTGAATAGAATGTGATGTTTTATAGGCTCGAATACTGTAAATGTGTATAGTTCTGGGTTAATTCCATTACTGCACGTGAACAAAACAAAGAACTTTTTTATTTTTAATTATGAAGCTGCCTTGGACAGATGAATTAAGTCTTTCATAGATCACCGCTTTAAGTTTATTCTCAATCTGATACCACCATGTGAGCTTCCTGTCCAACTAAATGCCATAATATCGTAGGAGTAGGTTATTTATGTGCAATTGAATGAGCTGAGAGTTTTATTTATACGAGTACTTCTCAGATTTTCTGGATAGCTCAGTGTAAATATTTAGTTATGCATTTTGTGTTATTAAGAGTGGTTTTCCACTTCGCGAACCACCCCGTAATTGTTTCTTATACTGTAGGTGGATTGGTGCTACAGCACCATTGGTGAGAAATGTAAATACTAAGTTGCTATGCACACTGTTATGACCGATGGTACATCTGGGTACAGTATTAACAAATTTCTCGGACTGACCTGAACTCGAAGTTTTGTTCTACGTTAGTGAATGCCCAATCCTCTCTCCCCCATGAAACCACTAATTTGTAGTGGAGAGGATTTAAGTATATCGATCGGAATATTCGCCTTGGAGAGGTAGCTTTAATGTTGGCAGTTATGAAAATCTTTTTTGATTGTTGAGGTCACTATGCTCAGCAATAAAGTAGAGCGTGAATGCGTTAAAATATTAATTCAAATTCCAACACGCAAAGCCGGTACCTTGTTGGTCGGATATTAAACATAGATACATCCTGGTCTTGTTTAGGTGCGGCATCCAAATTTTGTCACCTTCTTCCCAGTGTAAAATGGTATCTCCTATACCAAAACACAACCACAAAAGTAACGCACACTAAGTCTAACAGCCTTAATCCAAACCGTTATCTTATTAGAGGACGCATGCAGTGTCTTTCTGTTTTATTTCACATTTTAGTCGGGGCCACACACAACACTTCTGCCTATTTTGGTGAAAAAGATATTGTTGAATCTCATTTACATTGGATATCGTAAGTTGCAGCGAACAACCCCTGGAACTCTGGAAATGAAACCGGTGTAGTTTCAAATCGTACCTATATCACATTGGTCAACCGAGTAGCAATCCCCCCCCCCCCCCCCCATTACACACAAACACACACACACACACCATTTACGCGTACAGCACCAGTGCCTCATTTACATCTTATAAAATGTGTGTCTGGGAGAAATAAAAACTAATGTCGAGAAAACTAAGATATAGGTCTGCACAAGGGAAAAAATATGAATGCAAATAAGCACCAAAACAACAACTTATTATTATTTTTGCGTACGTGTGTCAGACACTAAAACTACCACTGAGGAAATTACATTTTTGTTTGTCATGACGTCTTAAATATAATTACCTGATTTTAATTACTTCAAGGTTCGTACTTTTTTCTCTTTTAAAAATACTACTAAAGTTATATCAGAGAAAATGTGTCTCAAATTTACCACAGAAACATAATACGCAAAGTTTTAAGACAACAGGTCGAATATCATCAACTTCATTTGCCTATTCCAAAAAGTTTTTTTGGAGATTTTGATTTAAACCAGGTATACATCTATACAGGTATGCGTTCGTTATCTTAATTTGTCTTACCATTTGTCTATTTAACATCAATTACTGATATAAGTGTAGGCAACTATTGAAACCTAACGAATATTCGTAGAAGACAAACACATTCTGAAATGAAAACTGATATGGTTCACTCTTTGGAGTGACCCACATAAAAATTACTTTTAAATATAAGTTAAAAACTGGAAACTTAAGAAGTAATTGAATTTTATTTCATAATTTAGTTCAAAATGAAAATAAAAATCTGAATAAAACCAATATTCCACAGTTTTGAACAAACACATTCCCATTGGTGAAGGATTCCTTCTTAGAACCACTGTGTATAAACTTGTATAACTATGTACCAGATGGGCACTGCAATTTTCATGTGATCTTCGCAAGCAAGCATTAATAAGTGTTTTACACAATAGTGTTGAAAAATATTTACTCGAACTATTTTAATATTCTTTAGGTTATTAATTGCCAAGGAGAAAAAAATATCTAAATAAAACTAGAATCATTTTTCACGTAAATAATTTCCAGGTAAAAAATCAAAGTAAAATTTATAGCGATAAAAGTTTCCAGGGCACTTAAAATATGTATAAAATTATATAATTTTTGTGAAAATAAAATAATAATAACCACCTAAGTTTTACACATACCACCATTGCCTTAAATCAGTGGTTCCCAATTAGTGGTACGCGTACCTCCAGGGGTACGTGAGGTTGCTCCCGGGGGTACGCGAGGTTCTCTCTTGACTGAGGTATTCAATAAGACAATTGAAAAAAATCAATTACGCAAACATTACTACCGCCAAAATATATTTTAAGTCAAGCGGTGTGTGTGTGAATTACATTTCTGTAATGCTGTGGCTGTGCGAAGCACTAGACTGGAATGAACTCAGAGGCAAATGTAGCTATAAGGGGGTACGCGAGGTTCAGCTCTTTCTTGAAGTGGTACTCGGGAAAAACTATTTGGGAACCATTGCCTTAAATAATCACAAAACGTTCAGGGCGGACTCAGTCCCCTTTATGAATTGGTAAGATCTGATTAGATCAGGCACAGATTTGCTACTGTAGAAGATAGATTTCGCAATCAAAACGTGTATTATACTTAATATCACACGCTGATACACAAATCAACAGTTTAAAGAATCCGTAGGTCGGGATAGTCTACTGCTAGCCAAATAATACCGAAATTATTATGATGATATCTTATGGTCACAACTTCGCGCAGTACCGTCAATTTCATTAGCAATGATTTTTGGTTCACTGAATGTCTTTCACAGTTCCAGATAAGTTAAAGTGGTACTTTTCCGAAGGAACTGTCTGCAGTTAGTACAGCCTTAAGAGTTTAGTAGGACTGGGACTTTCAAATAGAGATATCCACGGTTCTATATATGTCAACAAAACTGGAAATCAATATAAAACCAATTTTGTCTCCTACTAATTTTCTGTATCATCGGCAAGATCTCTTCCAAAGGAGATGTTAGTTATTAACTGCACATACTTTATGCTAAAAAGCAATTGCATATGGTATTATTAGCCGACAAACCGCTGTATGCAGTTCGACCTCCAGAATAATAATTTCAATTTATTGCACATTCCGTGAATACCCTAAACGAAGTCGGTAATCCAAGGAGATCAATTGCTTAAAGTGATATCCGAACTACAGAGAATCCTAGCGTACTTCGCATTAACAAAGCAAATCTTTGTCATACTGCAATGTCACTTTAAGGGCTTGTTATATCTCTGGCTAAGATCGGAATTAGAACAGGTCACTTCTTAGTCTTTTAACGACATTGTGAGAGTAATGTGCATTTGTGGTTTGATAGGTACATGAGATCGCAGAGATTATTTAAGAATATCTCTTGAGATGAGTCGGGGAGTTGCGCACAAGAATACATTAGGATTTTTTTTATTTTATTTGTTTTACTTATTGCTTTAGGCCTCGTCAACGTCGAGGTCATTAGAGGCGGGAAGGGACTGGGGACAAGGAACGGGAAGGAATTCGGCCATGGCCTTTTTTTTAAGGAAACATCCCGGCATTTGCCTGGAGGGATTGGGGGAAACCATGGAAAACCCAAATCTAAATGCCCGGACGGGGATTGGAACCGGCGTCCTCCCAAATGCGAGGCCAGAACGTTAACCGTTCACCCACCACGCTCTGTAATACATTAGGAACGGATATGCTAAGATAACCGGGAGTGTTAGAGTTTAAACATGTGTGCCACAATCCGTTAACATAGCTATGGTAATATAACCGCCGAACGCTTAGTGTGGGTGTGTGGAGAGTGAGAATGCCATGTGTGGAACAGAGGGCATAGTTCATGTGGTCTTATGAGGAAATTGCGGTCGACAGTTTTTGGAGGTCTGCGAGAGTGAGCAACAGAACTGCACTACCTAACTGATTTAGTGAACATTAGGGGGTGGGGCTACTATTAGCTTAATTCTTTTCACCTTTTATGCACGAAACCTTCTATCTTTGGTGATGAAATTTTAATGTCTGGTGGCTAGCTTTTGTGAAGTGGAATAAAACCGTTCGTGAACTGTGATTGACGATATACGTGTGTACTTCTATCTACCACAAGTATTTGTCCCTCGACTTTGGTTGATTCCATAATTCATCTAGCACAGCTGACCAGGCCGGAGACCTGAAGGCACTCGGATATACTACGACGTAGAGGAATTGTGAAAGCTGTAAGCAGAGGAACAAAAATTGTGGTACCTAACCTGACTGCATTACTGTGAAAACATTTTATTTATGAAGTCCCAAAAATACCAAAATGATTACAGTCTTCACCTAAGCACCATAACCACTGAACAACCAGACACCTCAGTTGATTCCTTTTCATTATGTTTCAAAAATCAGTTAATGCGATACTCATCTAACACTGTATGCTTCGCGACTAAGTATTTCTTACATGGTGTCAAGCTAACAAGCGCTATACAAAAAAAGTATGCAAGTCCTGTCAGCTACTCTGTAATATAGCTTAAATACACCAGTTTTGTCCCATAAAAGTTCGGAATCTACCCACATAAAAGACTACTTTGGTCATATCGGGTCCGTAACGCTGAAGTAACGCCCCCAGCCTTTGTTACCGGAGTAATTGAGGGCAGAGATGTTATTGAAAATTGATGTAAGGGTATTATTTAATAAAAATTCTATTTAAAGCGCGAATAAATGAATTGCTAGAACACTATAAAATGTAGTATTACTCTTAAATCAACTTATTAATTATTAGTTACTTTTGTTTATTTATACTCAGTCGACGTAGATTTTTTTTCTTATATCTATGTCAACAGACATCGCTGTTCCAGTAATGTAAGAAATATGTACATCATTTTTAAGTATATAATCGTTATAAATAACAATAGTATTTAGTTAAGCAACCGGGAGGAATTAAAATACCAGAATACTGAGTACAGCCCGTTATTTTTGACGAGTTTTACAAGGTATTTTCATTCTATGTAGATGTTTCCTCCATATTGTATATTACTATTATAGTAAACTCGAAGAAATTAATCGCCAGAGCTCTGTGCTCAACGCGTCATTTTTGACGGGTTTAGAAGCTAGTTTCTATCACAGAATAAAACTTTATTATGACAGCTATTTGTGGTAGAGAAATAGTTTCGTGAAAGTGATTCTTCTGTGAACCGATAAAGAAAATGGTTGAACCAGTGGTAGTCCTATTTTATTATTAATATTATTTAATTGACAGCTAATGGGTATATAGTAACTAAGACTCGTCTGATAAGTCGCAGATCGAACTAAATTTGCGACCTCTCGCATAATTAATGCCTCAGAGATATGTGACATGTTCGACCCTATTTCATTTCCATAATCAATACGCTACGGCGTGAGTGCAGAATGTGTGTCACATCTCTGATTCAATTCAGTGATTGGTTGAGCTGTCAAGTGCAGTGAGGCAGACATCAATACGACAACAGCAACCACATTTCATTTACTGGCACACAACTTAGCTTTGCTTTGGAGAAACACATATTTAGCATTTAAAGACATGTAAAAGTAGCCACTAAAAATTTTGGATTCAGGCGTCTGAAACCTTACTTTTTTTATTCCAAATTATGACGATTTAATGTTACATCATCTTATAATGTGAGATAGAAATCCATATACTTTCCATTATAAGTACTGTTCGCTTCATCAGCTCTAATATTTGGAGAGAAATCGGCTAATGTGTTTAATAAGCATCGAAAAGATGTACTTCAGTGTCTGCTGTTATTGAAACAAGCAGAGCCTTGAGTAATTCAAACCTACATTCAGTGGTACAACGGCTAAATTACAATATTTACACTGAAATGCAAGAAGTAATGCAATCGTAGGATTGATATATAGTTGGCTTTCTCATCGTGTCATAGGGGCAATATTCTAACTATAATTTTATAATTCGGCTCTATGTGATAATTTCATTCAATTCAAAATTTGTCGAAAGAATTGTGTTTTCTCATTGCCCTTCTAATAACTGCCACCATGCAGCGATAGAAAATTTAATTTTGCAGAATTCATGTACAACATGAATGACTAGGTTTATGGCCGCGGTCAAGCGTAAGTTAGGAATTTATTATAAGAGTTTCAAAATTCAGGAAATATTCCTATTATTCCGTAAAATTTAAAATCAAATCGTTAATACAATATATCTCTTACATTAACTTCTTCGCATTACAGTTATCACATTCATTTTCTTTCCAATCTGCTTTTTGTGCCAGAGTGTCGTCGAAGCACGGGTGTTTGTAGCAAAACTTCCAACAAAACGTTTAACGTATAACAAAATACGTCTGTTCCCCTATTTGAAAGACGAGTATGACCAATGTCGTAGCTACAAAATCCTCGTCTGACGAATTAAGTATCTTTTTCAGTTGCTACACTTTCAACACATACTATTATGTGACAGTATTTATATTCACCCTTTATTCCGGGAATCAACAAGTTTTCTATCTTTTTCATCTTTTTTCTTCTTCACCTCCTTTTCCCAACATTTTATGTAGGCTGCATTTGATGAATTTTAATCATCGTTCGCATGGTCAAATTTGGATTTATGGTTTTACGGCTGCATGCCCTTGCTGGCGCCAAGCATCTTATGCCACAATGCCAGATTGCAATAAGCGATAAGAGGGATTCAATTAACTACGTTAGCTAAAAATAGGGGAAGAGGGGTCCGGAAAAATCTCATTTAAGGACAGGGGGGGTCGATTAATCTCACATCAACTTTGATTTCATACTGACGTTCTTCAAAGAGCGGTAGAGCTAAAAAAAAATATGAGATCAACCCCACGTTAGGGGGAGGGGGACGGGGTCCCCCAGATGTCATAAAATATCTCTATGGGGGTGGGGAGTCCAAATTTAAGTAAAAACACCTAACGCAATTAATGTACGCCGCCTAAGGGGGAACCATCTCTCTGTGAAACTTGTAACTATGTTCAGTGTATATTATTATTTTTTATTTTTTTTAAAATGTGTCGATTATGAGGCGGAAATTGCGGACTGTCTGGGCATTCGCCTTGATGACTACAGAAAACCGCCTATAAACCACAGTCAGGCCGGCCGGTACGCGGTGCCTTGGCTTGTAGCTGGTTCGTTGTACCTCCCCTATACAGTGTGTGGCGCCTCGGCGCTCTGGGCCGCACTGGCGGGTCCAATTAAGTTTTCTATGTATTGTATACATCAGTGAGAACGAACGTCTCGGAAGTTTCTATGTATAGGTCTTGGCCAATTTGCTTGCTGCACGTGGTCAATAATCATCCTTGGTGTCATACAAACGTATGAAAACACAACGCCTGCTCCACACCATCCTCCCACCGAAACATTGAATATGTTAACAAGGCATTTTATATAAAACTTCGAATGGTTAGACAAAAATGTTTCATGAAACTGTATCCTATTTGCAAGGTAACATTTAAAACAACTTCTTCTTCATGATCTAATCCCAACATTTTGGGGTCGGCTGGTTTTTTTTTACTCATCGTTGGGATTGTCAAATTTGGAGCTTTTGTTTTACGCATGCATGTCCCTGCTGACGGGAACCATTTTATACCTATTGCCAGGTCGTATTACGTACTGATGGGTGCAAGTGGCATGCTGCCGTGCTCCCACCTGTGTGTGAAAGGTGTAACTCTGTATTATGTGTGATAAGAATATTGTTATTTTTTAATTTATGAAATGTGTAGTTTATGAGGCAGAGTTTGGATAATGTCCCGACATTTGCCTTGATCGCTGCGTAAAACTACCTAAAAACCAGACAGGACGGTGAGTAAGCGAGGACCCGGGCTCGTGCCCGAATCACTTAGACATACGCAATCCAGTTCGAGGTACCTCAGTGCTCAGAGTGACACTGGCGGGTTAAGATTTAAAACAACTATAGAAGGTAAAATACACTCATAATCAAAACATCTGATGAAACCCATTTGTGAATTCTATATCAATCGCAATGTTACTGTTTGAAATATCGTGTTCGTTAAAATGTAATTCTTGCTGTCATTCGACTAGAATGGAGGTTTCCAAGCTAAGGGACTCGTCCTCCTTAGAGGGCGCGATGACATATCAGTGGATGCGCGAGGTACGGAGGTAATTTAGTCACCCATGTGGACAATTCCTCAGTTCTACAACGGAGGATGTACAACGTTTCCTTCACCGCCTCTTAGAGTTCAAAACCTTTATTCTAACACCACATACTAAGTCAGTTTCCTCCGAGACGTCATTGTTAGTACCGAGAAGAAGGAATTAACCTTTTTAATCATAAAATTTCGGCGGAGTGTGGGGGGGGGGGGGCAGAGAATTTTTATTTTTTGACGGAAGGGACGTGGGAACTTTTCTTTCGACTTAAGAGGACATGAAGAAAAACTTTTGGAACCCCTAGACTAAAAGGACAAGTAAATAAAGAACAGTATAATCGTGACGTTAGCGCTATGTTACAGCACCTGCTACAGATACGTAACTGAGAGACCAATGAGATGACACTAATTAGTCAAATATTTTGTCTAGAATAAAATTATATGTAATTTGTTTTAGAAGAAGATCAGTATTGAATAATGGAGTCTTTATCTAGTATAGTTATGGCTAATTGGGTACTTCTATTAAATTTTCTCACTTTTCGTGGAATTAGCACATTAAAAAAAAACTTCCAATTAGATGACACGTAAGCGCACACAGATACAATATGGACATCATAGTAAAAATTTCCATTCCGGCATAAAACTGAAAAATCCGTCGAGATCTGAAATTTTAATTTCAGTATACTACCATAAGTCTTTATAGACTTGACATACGTAGAAGCTATGAATTATAATTGTTTTTAGTTCGGAAAGATCTGAAACTAAAATAATTTCAGATTCTAAATTTTAAAATTTCTAGCGTAACATATCATTCAGAGGTTGATAGAGACGTTCGTTACGAATTGCTGTTTACTGGTACTCGTGATTACATGGTGTAGCGGGATGCTTTTTAAATGTCGAGAAGAAGTGTATCTGCCGCGTGGCGAGTATCGATTATCACGCGGCGAGTTCTAATTGCGAGACGGCTGGGGTCATGGAGCACGCCCTGCTGACATTTATTTGCCTCGGCCACTGCCCACGCGGACTCTAATCTCAGCTGTACGACAAACTTTGCAATATATCGGATTATTCGCTTACGACTTTTTACAGGTTTGTGTGTTTCTCGTAGTCTATGGCCATCGAAGCCAAAGTTACTGTAACAAAACAAATTTTTTATTTTCAGTATTGTGCAACTGATATCTTAACAACCCAATGCATCTTTCAAGAAATCTATACCGAGAGGTGAATGAGTGGTTAACGCTGTGGCCTCGCATTCGGGAAGACGCTGGTTTGAATCCCCGACCGAGCATCCAGAATTGGCATCCCAAATCACTCCAGGCGAATGCCGGGATGGTTCCTTCAAAAGGCCATGGCCGAATTCCTACCGATTCCTTGTACCTAGTCCTTTCCCGCCTCTAATGACCTCGACGTTGACGAGACGTAAAAAAAAAGAAAGAAATATATATTATGTACCATACAGTGCTTCCCTAGAACAAGAAACATTTTGCGGTCTGATGTTTCAAATCTGTTTCTTGAAATCATTTGCGACCAGCCATTTGAGTACTGTGATGCGGCAGTAAAGTACGTAATGCTATTAGCAGAATATATTTCCTTTATGACGTGCATCGTGAGAGGTTATTCTAATGAGTGTAACTGGAGATGATTCGGATACAATCTTCTAAAGCCGTATTACATCTAACGCTCATAAAATAACAGTGGACGAGAAATCTGTACAAACATTTTCGCAATAGTTGTTATAATAAAAACATTGCCATGTAACGTGTGTAGTTAGTTTACGTAGTCTTCACCATGGCATAACAACATGTATCGAGATTACCGCTTATTATAAGATATAATACTATAAAATTGTGTATAAAAAATGACAATACCTGTAATGAAGCTGGGAAGCGCCAACGTCAAATGAATTCCAACAAAAATACCGTGTAAACAAGATTCAGGAACTATGTGTTAGTGGTAGCTGATTAGCTACTAAAATCTCTGGAAGTAATCTCACAAATGAAACTACAAAAATCGGTATAAAACTTTTATTTGATTGTAACAAATTCTTTAGCCACCAAACATAAAATGCTAAATTAGGATTGGGTGAGGCTTTCGGTCAGTCACAAGATTTCACGAAACAAACTGTTACATCACGATACTACAACAGTGAATTTTTTTCTGGGGACTTGTAAGGTCCCAACAATATACCCGGTGTAAGGTATACAACAGAGTTAATCAGGGCAACGTGCATGACTGGTCCATACATTTAAAAAAACAATGGTAAAAAAGAAAAGAATTAGTTAAATGATGGAAGCTCTTTAATCTCTACCCCTAAGCGTCTGAGACAAACATAAGAATAACAATAAAAATTAAAAGAGTGTACTATCCGTAAATATAATCATTTCGTAAAGGGGAATAAATCAAATCGACTTGATCACAACCATCCAAAAAAGGTTTGCAAAAGATGTAACTGGGTTATAAACTCATGCAGGATAGATAAAAACAATAATTTACAGACAAAAGTAGGACATCACGCAACACTACATAAACCGGAGCCACTATACGAATCATAATTGATTAAAAGAGGGGAACAGAAATAATCGGGAAAATTTTAGAACCACAAAATATATAACATTTAACCAAAGAGGAATAATTCAGGTTTATACAAGAATATACACAAAAATACGATTAAAATGTATGTACACTAATATTGAATTGACAATGATAGGTTGACCAGTAAACATTCGACTTCATATGTAATTTAAAAGAAAAAAAACATGTAATGCCTAACGAAATAAGACAACGGAAAGCATCGTTAACAACAAAGACTTCAGGAGATTGATGCTGTAAAATTTCCACTCCTTCAAACAAACACATAGCCCAAGATAGTGAGGGCAGATGAAGTGAGGTATCAAGAAAAATAAAAGACTGTGCTATAAACTTTCATCCAAGTTGACTATAGGTGAACAGTTTCTGATAACTTAAAATGATAACACTGTACGATGGTAAGACTCGTGTCTTCTGAGCTTCTGAAGAATACAGTTGTTAGTTTGACTCACGATGCGGTAACAGTGTTCGTAACACAGCATCAAAACTGCCTGGCCACAGTTCTATAATACGAGTAATTTGATTGGCGCAGAGGCGAATCACGTGACACCCTCATCCAGTTAGGCACTGTTTCGGGCAGTCGATAGTCAGCTGTCAGTGGATACAGTGTAGTATTTGGAGAACGAAGTTGACTCCTCGAGGACCAAAGCATAATTTCTTAAAGTCCACTACATTCTCAGTGTCGGTCCGTAGCTTTAAGATAATGTAAATTAAGCACGGAGCATTCAAATTAGTTATGTCCGTCTGCCTGTACGCAAAGCAAGTCCCGCTAATACACTACATAGTCACATTGAAAGTGCGGTGATCTTTTAGAAACGTAATTTATTAAGTAACTGGGTTAACTGATTGTAAAATGGGCAATCGACTCGAGTAAGAATTGAGGAATTGACGCATATGTTAGCAAAAGAAACTGCGATTCATGGAGAAACACATTCCGTTGTATGCAGTTCAGAACTTAACAGTGTAAACTAACTCTGCGAAGAACTGTATTATAAAATTTGCTGACCAAATCTGTAATCTTTAGATATTGATGTCAGGTGGCACTAAATAATTTATTTCGTGTGCATGACAGTTGTTAGATGCAAACATTGTGAAACTTCATTTAACTTGATTAAGAACAACCTGTGTTAAACGTTAGTCATCCTTTACCTTCCATAATTAGTAAATGTTTATTTTAATATTACATCTAATAATTGTTTTAACTATCCGTCAGTGCATACCAATTAAAATTACTTGCAAGATCCTTTCGCAGTCTCAACAATCTAGTATTAAGCAAACAGTGAATTTTCGTAATTACCATAAACACTCCTAGTATACCTATTTCTTTAAATGTGCTCCCGTTAACAGGGCTTAGGGGTCCAATTAATTAATTTTACACCCAATAATAAAAAAATATTAAATCTTAAACCAGGAAAATACTATGAAATTTATTGTGCATAATTTTAACGGTTCTTTATATAGATTTAATTACTAATAGCACTGTCTAAATTGAAAAACAACGGTTAGGATCTAAGGTTGTTATTTCTTAAATGTTCTCACAATTATAGTGAATTGACACTGTCACAATTATGTTCTACGTATTACTCTCTGCTTACGTTGCACGACACTCATAGAATAAGTTCCTCAAAAAAAAAAAAAAATATAAGCAAAATATAGGAAATTTTTAAACAAATTAGTCTGTCAGCTGAATAGTCTGCCAAAGAAACTTCTTTTGATTCTGATTTGTACTAAATGAAATTACATTTCAAATGATTTCTTAAAATAGGTCCAGCGACCCAAATGAATTTAAACAGTCTTTGAATTCACTTGCCTACTCTGATCACATGTCACATACATTCCTCATACAGAAAAATCGTCTACATAATTAATCATCCCACTGTGGACCATCATCTCAACAAAAATTCCATAAACAAAATAAACTTAACTAATTTTGCCAGGTTTACGACAGTTAAATACTATTACCGAGTTTAGTAATATCTTACATCAAACAAGAAAGTGTACATGATTTCGCGCCTTCTCCATAATCAAGAATTTGATCATATACACTTTGTTAATTGAAATCTATTCAAAATTTCTATTTTTGAATAATTTCTATGTATGAACTACGTGGCGATATGAAGAAAAAGCAAAAGAAACGTCTATATTATGTTCCTATTATTAGTTGTAATTAAAACTTGAGTTTAAGCCTGAACCTTCAGAGCAACTATTATTTACTATTATTTAGCATGATTAAATACAAAATATGAACATTAAGATTCTAGAACGATTATTAAAATGTTCATAAAACTGGAATTCATAAAACCTTTCCTTTTTCTCCCACCCGTTATAATTAAAGATAGATATTGCAACAGCCCTCATACCTGAACTTTACATAGAATTGTATTTAATGAAGTATTTTCAGTGAGCTTGCTTGAATATGATCTGGTATGTTTGTTTGACAATTTCTTGTAAATCAACTTTATTTTATGAAACGAAATTATTTAAAGTCCATTTAATATGTTTAAGAACAGAATTGTGCAACAGAATTGCTTAAATGTGTGTAATTCCAAGTATTAATGCAAGTTACGATGTCTACAGGACAATTTTCTACTGTTTAAAATGATTTCTGTAAATAATTTTGTATTTGAGTATCTCTAATTTCCATTTCTGACCATTTTGTAATGATGTTAAGTGATTATGTATTCATTCCGATTGTTTTTTAATATGTTTAATTGTTTGAGTAATTGTTAATGTTCGAGAAATATCAGGCTGAAGCTTTTGAAGAATTCTCGCAATTTCGATAGAGACTATATAAAGAAATCAGCAGGACAGGTTAGTTAGTTTACTGTTAGTTTTTACAGAGAGTTCACAGAAGTTTTATACTGATTATCTCTGCGACTGCTAAGAAGTGCGTTAGTAGTATCTCTGCATTGTATCTATGCATGTGAATATCGCTGACGTTATTTTTGGAAAATAAACAAACAAAAAATCTTCAACATAAATTTCTGGTGGATTCTTTAATTCATTAAACTACAGAAGACCCTAACAAAATGCTACCATCAAAATTAAAACAAAACAAACAAACAAATATTTTATGAAAAGTAGATTTAAAAGAAATGATATCATATAAAATTTATTAAAACTAAGATATAAACATCGAGGGCCATAACCAGATATTTGACTTATAACACTCAAAAACAAATCTGTGGTGTTGACTTGAAAAATACAATAATAGTCAAAGTTATAGCACACTACTCGAAAAATATGTATTTGTTGACATCTGCTAATCAATTCTAAGTTCTTTCTTATGTCTGTTTATTTCTTAACGTGTGTGTACTTACTGTAATAATTATACATGACCTCAAACGCAATAGATTCTCGTCTGTCGTAATACCGCGCCTTCGTATTCTTGACAGAGTTCTAAAGCACGGAACGAGCGCCTGACAGCTGGCATCTGGCACAGCTCCGGTAGCCGAGTAGTGGTCGCGCACAAGGCGAAGCGGCCTGCTTGTCGCATTCCGGAGCAGTCTCGACTATCGATCGCAGTCGCTCGACAATAGCAGTGTCCCACCTGAGCCACGCCGCCGTCTCACCCGTTAAGTACTTTCTGCTGGAAGTTGCATCTCGAGTGCGGTGTTCTTTCTCGCCAGCTCAGTAAAATACTGCGCGCCGTTTGTGATGCGACTCGCGGTGATGATACGCACAATTTATATTGAAGTTTCAGAATCAGTGAATGACTCGGCAACAAATACCTCGATATATTGAAACGTTTCTAAACAGATGAATTTTCTGTACCATCTAACTGGCTGCTCTCTAACTTAATCTTCACCTGATTACCGGTCTACTAACACAATAATCGAATTTCCACAATTTAAATTATTTTAATGGCCTTTCAGTTATTGTCGGGTGACCAAATTTCTTATAAAACGAACGTAACCTTTTTTATTAGATTAAAAGCATTCACGTTATCTTAGAGCTTGTTTTATAATCATCAAAATTGTTAATATTTTACGCGAAAATGTAACATTGTTAGCACACAACTGGCACATTGTCAAAATACTATAAGTATCTTCTCTCATAGGAGTTACACGATCAAATTGGCTAGTTTTATTTCCAGGAATTCCTATTCCTTGTCGCAGGTTGTACAAACTTCTAGTGTTTCCTCTGTTAGACTATTCAGTCGTCAAAAAAGAAAGTTATTTATTTGAGAATACTGTATGCTCTCCTCGACTAACTGAACTTACTGTTTCTATTTTTTTAGAAATATCAATTAAACCTAAAATGAATGTTTATTTTGTGTTCTTTATGAAGCTCTCTGTCATTTATCAAAATATTTAATTATTGCTGGTGCATCTTATGACTTCCTTTGAGTGGGCAGAAAGAATATACATTATAATACTGTATGTAATTATTTAAACCACCATGGAGTTGTTGACGGAAAAATTCACAACCACTGAAATAGATAACGGTTGACCCAGTTGCAAGAGTTCGTATATTGTGGTAAAATTCGTTGATTTGCATGCACGTTTTTCGTCAATATTATTTGGAATATTGTGCAATGGAACTTACCAGCAATTCATGAAATTCCTAATACAGACGCAAAGTCATTAGAAGTAAAATATTCACGGGTGAAGAACAGATGTATTGACGTTTATTACGTTACTTGGCGCTGAAAACTGGAGAGAGAAAAAAATGTCAGTTTGTCATGATTATTTCCATAAATTTGTTTGTAGCAATTTATATTTCTTTCTCTTTGGAAGTGAAACAGGCGATGTCCATTTTTCCTAGTGTATTATTTCGGGATAATTTCCGCAATAAATTCGAAGCTACCTATCAACGCGACCAGTGCCTACGAAAACCATTGTATTCTCTTATATATATTTATTTTTTAAAATGATTTCTATTACTATTTAAGGATATTCCTATTTTCTGTATCGACTACAATACCTGGTATGATGTTTAGAATCGGGGAGTAATTAATCCACTGAGGGAAATATTTGACAATGGGACAATTTTAAGCATTTCAACTAACTGTACATCGGTTGCTAGATCACAATTTGTGAAATTCAGATATTTGCGATTGTCTGGTGAACTTCCGTTATCGGGAAATCCGTCTCGCCTGCCGTTTCCGATTAAAAATTTATATTTCCATTTAGCTCAATCAGTCAGGTGATTTCCGCCCCTGTTTAATTTACAGTAGTATCAGAAGTTATCTATTTAGATAGTTTTTTTTTTTTTTTTTTTTGGTGCTAAATATTGTCAGTCATTTATGCCAGGTGCCTAACGATTAAAAGTATCAGAATCATGCATTGCTCTATCGTTGATTATTTAGTACTTAGTGTTAGCTGGGAGCCAGAAGATCTTAGATTGGTGTTTAGAGCGCACAATAGTTTTTACAAAGTATTAAACTGTTGAAATTGATGAAATATTAATTAAGCATGTGAAAAACTAGTTATTAAACAGCGTCAAGGAGTTAATTTTATGTATTGCGCTATCGGGAGTAATTAATCTATTTGCTCTTCGGCAGTTGTCTTAGTATGTGTTAAGACTGGATCAATGGAAACGAGTAGGATAACTTTCTTCTTATCGCAGACTGACGGCCGTGTCTGGAAACGTCGTCTTCCAAACGAACGGCTGCTTGAAATATACACCGCGCTAATGACGCAGGCCGGTGGAGGCATTATTATGCTATAGAGAGCATTGACCTGGGCTTCCGTGGGACCAGTGGTAGTAATCGAAGGCCCCATAATAGCAGTGGAAAATTATTTCGGACCACCTGCAGACCTACACGCCTTATGTGTTGCACGACGGTGATTTTATCTTCCAGCAGGATAACTATCCGTGTCACAAAGCCAGAACAGTGCTACAATGGTTTGGGGAGCATAACAGTGAACTCAAGTTATGTCTTGGCTGCAAAATTCGCCTGAGCTCAATCTGACAGAACACATCTGGAACGCTATCTGGCACCAGCTTCGCGCCCATAATCCACCGACCCGTAAATTGAAGGGAACTGAGTGACCTGTGCATAGACATAAGATGCCAGGCCTATACCAAGGACCTGTTGAATCCATGCCACACCGAATCGCTGCTGTATTGTATTCCAAAGGGGGACCAACTCACAATTAAGTAGGAGATCATAATATTTTTTTCATCAGTCTAGTATTAGTAAATGAGATTCATAGCCATATTTTCTCGTAGTTAATGAAAATTTTTCTGTCTTCCCATCAAGTACAGTCAACGTGTAGACCCTTAACGAAGTTCAATACCTTAAGTTTTCGACTACAAGCAAAACGTTTTTCGGTATCTGTTCGTCTGCTGGGACTCCATGAAAGGCAGAAACAGGCTCCTTTCCGCATCTTGGACTGCTTCTCAACTTTCAGAAAGTAATTTGGAGAAATTCAGACAGGAGAATCGATAGGAAATGACGTTATTAACTTGCTGGTTACCTGCAACATGTAAGGCAACATAGTCCCTTACATTTTTGTTTGGATTATTTCAGTTTTATTGTTTTATGTTTGTATATTTAAAGGTAATAATTTTTTATGTGTTTAATTTATTTTGTTTTGGTAAAAGTAAAAGATATGTTAATAGTTACTATGCATGAGCAAAGAGTGGTGTGTTACAAGAACATCTTTGGCGGAGAAAGAAGAAGAAGCGAGTCCAGAGATAAATATGATGGCGGGCGGAGGCATGAATTGGTGTTCCTCGCTCGAATAGTAATCGAGATAATATAAGAGAATATTGAGTTTTTAATGATTTGTTGAATGTGTAATTTGTGAAGCAAATGATGAGTGAAATATATATAAAAGTGAAATGAAGTTCTGCTTAGTTTATTGTATATTGTTTGAATCATACAGACCAATTAAGTAGCAGACACTACAAAGATAATATTCCATGGATTCTGTGGTGAGTAATATCCACCCCAGGCAAATCTAGGAATCATCTTTCGTCATAATGACCAAATATACACAGGTGAAAGTACGAATAACTTACCATGCCTGTAAAGAGTGTGTGGATAGTGATCGTGCCTGGAATTTGAAAGGAATAGCATAGGAATAGCCATCCCGATTTCAGGTTTCTATGCTTTTCTGATATCACTCCAAGCCAGTGCCGAGGTGGTTTCATCAAAATAGCATTACCGAATTCCTTCCCGTTCATTTCTCCCTTGTGCTCTTCCGGCTATAGTGAATTCAATTTCAACGAATCGAAAAGCCATAAAAAAGAATCCATTAATTTCTGTATAACCTGTCGTAGCTGAGGTTTCATCATTTAAATATTAACGAGTTTTGGTGTCCGGGATGTCGAACATAAAAGACACCTAACTTTAACATTAATTCACGTTACATCTTTATCCCAAAACATTCACTTTAACTTGGTCGTTCTTCCTAAGTCGTACTCCATTCGCAGTTACTATTTCCTCTCGAGAATTTTTGAGCGGTTTCTGTTATTATTGCGGGGACCACGTACGTCCACTCATGCTTCATGTCTTCCACGACGGTGATGGCATCTTCTAGCAGGATAACTGTCCTTGTTAGAATGCTAAGATGTGTTACAGTGGTTTGAAAAGCATCACATGAAACCACGTTAATATCTTGGCCACCAAATTCATCTGATAACAACCTGATGGAACTAATCTGGGACGCTATTGGGGGCCAGAATTGCACCCATAATTTAAGTGAATTGCGTGACTTTTGCGTAGGCGTCTGGCACCAAAAACCAGAAACCTACCAAGGACTTGTAAAAGCCATTCCACGTTGAATCTCTGCTGTATTGAATTCAAAAGGTGTACCAACACGTTATAATACCACATGGTCATAATATTTTTACTCAGTGTATTACTTTTCTTTTTCGTGTCTGAAACTAGATGTATCTCAGCCCAGTAGTGTGCTATATTAAATGCTTACAAGAAAGAAGCATTTGACATAGCTTTGTAGTATTCACCAACTTTTTATTTACAGTATGTAAGCTGATTATACTGTTTGTTGTTATTTAATGGTCGATTAGTTCTCCTGAAAATTAACAGTACGTTCACCGATCTCTATAAAACGCACTTAATATTAATTCTGAATATTCATACACAGTGGGAACCATGTAAGCTGATTATAGCTAATTAGTATCTGATTGTCTATGTTCAGTCAGCTAATTGCAATTATAAATTAGTTCTATGATGCCGCGGTCACTATGGTAGGTTTATCAGTCAGCTCAATACATTCCATACACAGATGATATCTAATTCATAAATGATAAGAATGCACCATGGCATTTAGCACACACTCGTTTCTGACAATAACACCAAAAACATAATAGTCTAGCATAGAAATTTGTGTATTCTTCTGCAACAGGGAAAGACACTGCAAGACGATAAAAAAAAAGCAGAAGCAATTCCGCTGGTAAATTGTTGTTTAAACATCACGAAGTACTACGTCTTCCAGCAATTTCATTTGCTGTGTTTGTTATCTCGAGTATAAAGGACAACGCCTGCTTCTTAATTAACTGCAAGCACAATATTTAATTAAAACTAATAACCTAGCAACAGCTGTTAGAGTCAAAACTGGTGACTGTTTACGCTGCACACTTTTACTACAGGACTCTCCAGTTTCACTGGCGCGTGCATTATGAAAAAAGGATATTTCTCTCAAGTAAGAAGACAGAACAAATTACATAGCTCAATAATTTTGGAGCAAATTGTTCAAAACTAAAGTACCCGTCGAACGAATATTACCTAGTGAAAGTTCAGTCATCAATATTCCCAATGTTTAATTCAAATATGAAGAAAATTATGTTACATTAAAGTAGGCAATTATCTCGATATTTTGATGGAAAGGAATGTAACAAGTCTAAGGGTACTTTCAAGCTTGAATACGTAGGCCATTGTCTCATATTTTTCACTTATATTTCTTTTATTTAAATAAAAACTAATTACCAACTGAATACTCAAGTGTTCACGAACCTTTACTAGATTTTCTTTATTATATTGGTAGATTTGTTTAAGTGTTACCTTTGTAATGGCTTTTTTACAGCACTTTATTTTGTAATCGTGATGAAAGAATCAAATTAAAATAAAATTAATCAAGTATTTTGTAACGTTATCGATAAAAATTATTTAGCAGCGTGGGTTACACAGAACGCAACTATCGAATACAATTTGTATTATGAATTCCATAACAAGTATGTCGGGTTTATCAATTTCATAGATATTAACTGTAACGGGTGAGTAATATACAGCTTTGCGTGATGCTTTTTCTATTTGTTTTATGATTAATATGTTATGCTGGAAACAATATTAGAATAGTGCCATAGAAACGTTTATGTATGTATATGTAAATAAGTTTAAAATCTTCCAGGAAAACAATAAAGGACTGTAAATGAAATAATAACCCCATTTTCATTTGTTCCTGATGTGCTAAACCAACACGTCAGCCCAAAAATTATTGGAATAATTAATTCTGAATTATTTCTGTCCGTTATTCTTTCCTGTATTATGGTAACAATGATTTATGGCGAAAGTCCTGTGAAGATTTTCTGGCAGCCCGGAGAGATTGATGGACAAACTTAATTAAAATTCAAAGAAGGGCAAGGTATTTCTGAACATGTTGAACGGACTGGATACTAAATGCTCCATGCTTAACTGAAACGTTCATCATTTATCTATAACTGAAAGACGTGGTTCAATCATCTAGTACACGTAAAAAATGAGCACAGTCTTCGGACGAATTGAAGCTGCCGAGGTATGAAGTCAAGAACAACGCCCATACCGGTTAAAAGAGCATTCATTGTCTACCGGAAGAGAAAAAGCAAGAAGAGGTTCCAAAGATACTTTCGTTCGCCCGATTTCAGAGGTTATAAACAATTCTAACTGTGATTCGTTCTTCTATAATAGGCAGAAATTAAGTAGAGTGACATTTGTTTTTAGCATGTTTAACACAATTAAGGTTTGACTGTTCGCGAATAGTTTCAAAGATCCCTATTACGGAGATTTCAGACTGAAATATTTGTATAATAACTATCTCTGATCAAGCAGAGTAGCTGTATATCTATCCTGTGTACTCCAATCCGTACTCGCACGACGGTAGAAACAATTCATGAATTATTTGAACCGCATCTACATTTCCTGATCTTATCTATGCTACCATTGCAGACCAAGAACATTGGTGTGGGAGTATTTTACTGGATTATAACCAACAGAAAGATTTTTAGAAAATGGAAACAGAAAATACGTCGCCTGTCTACCAGAGAATCCCTGCCCAATGTTTGTGCCAGTTCAATGACACTACCGTAAAAACTGTGGCAATCGGTAACTGATCAAACATCTCTTCTCTGCACGTTCTAAATACTGTTAGTCATTTACTTGCTATGTCGATCCGATATGGCCCAAATTCCAGATGAGAACGTACAAGAATTCAAAATTCGAAACTATGAACCTCAGACCTGTATCAGTGGTTCCAACACTGGATGGTAAGTGCGGAAACGTTTTCTTTTTATTGTTAATATATGGCTCTGCGCCTCATTAACGTCGACGTCATTAGAAGCGGGAAAGGACTGAGGGCAAGGAACGGGAAGGACTTCGGCAATGATCTTTTGAAGGAACCATCCCGGCATTCGCCTGGAGTGATTTGGGGAAACCAAGCGAATGATATAGATGGCCGTTGGGGATTCCAACAAGCATCCTCCCGAAACGTTTTCGCGTTGATTTGAGTCGTTACGCTTAGGTACTTAAAGGATTCAACCTTCCAAAGAATTGAATTACTTACGTTCTACTCATCGGCAAGTGGTATATAATCACTCCTTATGATAATTACCGTGCACTTATTGCAATTTAAGCTGCTATTTGTCTAACCAAGTTGAAAAAATGTCAATATATTAAACACAATTTATTTGAGAGACAGGAAGGACAAACATAGCTGAAAATGCGAGATATAACCACATTGGCAGCAGTAAAAACTATTTAACTATCGTTTTGTACACATTTGTTTTATACTCAAAATAGCAATCTATGTTTCCTTGCTCAATTTAACGACTTCTTAGAAGAAATGTTTGTTATCATTGTAGAAAAATGTCAGTCATTGCAAAATACCATTTAAACATTTAATTGATGCTATGTAATGTTTGAAAAACTTTATGCTGATCCGATAAAATGTCAATAACATCTTCAGTAAATAAAATATCATTTACACAAAGAGTGTAATAGTTGCAGGAAACGGGAAATGCCTTTATGGCTCATCGTTGTTTTTGAACTCTTGAGAAAAGATGACGCAGACGAATAGAAATATGACCCATCACTGATCATTTTGTTCATCCATAGAACATTCTCATCATGTTTGCAGTCTTCAAAACATTACTTTCATTAGATTTATCTGAAAGACACCCGTGGAGGAATGAAACGGAATGTAATCTACAGCGGTTCAGACTTAATTCTTACACGAGTCAACAGTTACATTATCAAGTAAATACTCAGTGAAATAATCCAATAATGTTTTGATTCCAGCAAGTGTTCCAGGCATTGAGATACGCCCTATCTTAGTAAGCACTCTAGTGATATCAAACCATTAAAACAGGGTTGTCGTTGGTTATTAACGCCAAAATCAAAAAATATTATATGTTATGTGTATGAGGAGACTGCAATTGATTTCATTAACAGGTCTCTGGAGCTGTTCACACGTTCCCAAAAAGAAGACAAAAAAAACGGATAAATAATCAAAATATAGATTGTTCGGGAAAAAGTGTAATTGTAACAGTTTGATTTTCGCTTACGAAGCAATGAAACACAAAGAAGTTTAGCCAAATGTCAATAACTCTTTCAGTTCTATTCCGAGCCTCAATTCAGAAACTGATTAGTCGAAATACTATATATCATCGGGTGTCTACTCAGTATAGTCTGATACTTCGATTACGTTTCCTCAAATCTGCAAAATTATAGTACTCATAGAATCCAAGAAAGAATCCTTGATTTTACGCAACTCGAAATGTAAATACATTTTCATGTAGAATCGAGGCATCTATCCTTATATTTTATAAAGAAGGCGAAAAAACGATTTTAAAATCACGCTGCACATCAAACTCTGTGATAAACACAGCTCATTTCACTACTCTTGATAGCCTTGACTGCACAGTGTTCGATACCTAAAGAAAATGTATAGAGTAGTTTTCTTAAAACTTAAATTGCTTTTCTCAGTCTATCTCGACAGTTAAAAAAAATAAAAAATAAAAAATAACTGACCGCGTCAGGAGAAGCGAGATTTCGAACTTCTAATTTGACGTTCGGGAGGACGGGGATTCAGATCCTCGTCGGATCATCCCAACTACGGCTTCCGTCGTTTTTACAGTCACTCCAGGCGAATAATGGATGGTTCCTTTCAAAAGGCATAACCGATTTCCTTCCCACTCCTTCTATTAGGTTAGCTAAAAGGGCCCTTGAGACCCTCCAGCAGCCCTACTCTCAGGTTTCACGTGGAAGGAATGAAACAAAAAAAGAATAAAATAAAATAAACGGTTGAATGGACTATCGAGTCAGGTAGAGGGCGATATTTGCTGCCAGGCACTCGGTAGGATGGGGGTTAACGTCCCGTCCGGCCATCGTGACTGCAGTTTTCCGCAGTGACTCCAGGTGAATGCCACGGTGATTCCTGGTACAGGCCTCGACGGACTTCCTTCTAGTTCCCACCCCTTAGATTAGTTCGGCTGAAATGAGCTTCAGTGACCCTACATCAGCCCGCCTCCGAGGCTTCATGCGGGAGGAATGAAGAAAAGGACCGGTTTATCACCTCCACCAGGAGTGGACGCTGACAATG
Source organism: Vandiemenella viatica (assembly GCA_031002005.1). Lineage (NCBI taxonomy): Eukaryota > Metazoa > Arthropoda > Insecta > Orthoptera > Morabidae > Vandiemenella > Vandiemenella viatica. The sequence continues at coordinate 37,910,399 of JARYHS010013631.1, read as the reverse complement.
TGTCGCAACCGCGCAGTACAATCATTTACCGATTAAGGCTTTTTTTGGGGAGTGAAGCTTTTCTCTGGTTGGGCTAACCCCTGCAATATGACATATCGATCTCGGTTTTCCATGGTTTCCCGAGATCAATCCAAGTGAATGCCGGGATGGTTTTATTAAAAAGGCTATGGAGAAATTCCTTCCCATCTCTTGTCCGAATCCTCTCCATTCTGGCTGAATAGGGTTCTTGTAAACCTGCACCAGCCCCCGGGGAAAAATAAAATGTTAAAAAAAAAAGTTAATAGTGTATTAACACAAGAACTCTTGGGAGGATTTGAGAAAAAAGAGCGAAAAATTATTAGAGAAATTCTGTTTTCTAACTTCAATAATGGCTTCCATCAAAAGTGATCCAACAAAGAAGTATACAGCAAAATACAAAGAAATCACCGAAACAATCCGCTAAACGGGCACGATTCTATGGTCACCTGAAACGAATGGAGGAGAACAGACTAACAAAAAATATATATATATATCTCATTCAAAACCCAAAACCTTAATGTCGTTGATCGTAAATATTAAAAGAGACCTTAATTAGAACCAGAAGATGCTTTCAATAGAGATCTTTTTCGTCAGAAGTTAATGACAATTGGGAAAAGCCGAGACGAACAATCCTAAAGAAGACGTGGTAATCCTTGGACAGAAGAGCGCAAACAGGCATATTCAAAACGAATGAAGGACTTGTGGGCTTAAAAAAAGATGAAACTCGCTGCCAAGTGCACAGAGGCTTAACGTGGTCCAATATATATATATATATATATATATATACTAATATTATAAATGCGAAAGTAACTCTGTCTGTCTGTCTGTTCGTTACGTTTCTTGGGCTAATCCGATTGTGTTGAAATTTGACATGGAGATGTTATTTGACATTAGGAGGGACATAGGATACTATTTTCTGTAAGGATAATAACACTTTGTCATTAAATTATGAAAATTATCTGAACTGTGAAGACAAAGCCATACTATCTGTAAGTCTCTGTAAAGCGTGACAACAGATAGCAATGGCAGCGTAGTGGTACTTGCTTCATAAGAAAACTCCCCTGTAGCTTCGGTTTCAAACCCCACTAGGAGCAAAAATTTTTAATAATTGTTTTTCATAGTTTGAGCCAAGCCTAGGATTTTTTAGTAAGGATACCATGTTCTGGCAAATCTCGCGGTAGAACAGTGCCCTAAGCGTTTACGGTATTAAAGGTATACTGGTTCCAGAGGCAGGTTTTGTGTGATCTAAACTAATAATAAATATTATATATCCGAAAATAAGTCTCCATTTTTAAAAAAAAATTTAAAATATATATATATATATATATATATATATATATATATATATATATATATATATATTTGTTTTTTTTGACGACTATGTGTGTATACCGATGACAAGGAAATACTTTGTATTTTTAGGAAGGAAATGGGATATTTTTTTCCGATATGGATAACAGTTTTAGTCATGAGACAGGTTCGACGGTTGAATGGTATATCGATGGCATTCCCGACATATTATACCAACTCAGTGTTGTTTGGGACATATCTTAGGTAATTTTCAGCTTTGTATATCCAATTCTAGCAATCAAATTCTGAATCCACGCGAACGAAGTCGCGGGTAGTAGTTAGTATATATATATATTTGTTACCTATATTATTATTATTATTCCGAATAACCCTTTTGGAGGGTACGATAAATCAACTTTGGCTATGTTTCTTTGTATTTAATTTTCTTTGCTTCCAAACTTCCTTCATTCTTTGAGAGTGTTGTTCCTTTTGTTCCTGGGTCCATTTCCTTCCCTTGATGTATTTCTGTCTCTCCTGAAAACCTGCCTTGTGAATTACTTCTCTAAAAAGTGTTCTGTTGTCTATTATATCTGCTTTCACTCCAGCATTTTTCATGTCCTTTTCAGTATCAGTGAACCATGTCGGTTTGGATTTGTATTTGTTCAGTAAGGTGAAGATCTGTTTTGTTAGTCTATTACTAATTATTCTGTATATGTGCCTGTAAAATTTCAGTCTTCTTTTCCTCATTATAACTGTTAATTTTTCTATTTTCGAATATAGTTCTCGGTTTGGTCTTAATTTGTATTCAGCATTACTATTAGGTTTGGGTCCCAGTATTTTTCTCAAGATTCTTCTTTCTACTTTTTCCAGTTTTTCAAGATCCCCATATCTTGTTAGCTTAAGCGTTTCTGCCGTTGTTACCTATATATATATATAAACATAACTTTTTTCTCGCAGTCGAAACATATAATGTTTAATATATATTTGTATAGGTAGTAGTTATTTTTGTCATATACGTATTCGATCTTAACTAAGTATTTTAATACATTAGTATCGTGAGATTTTTGTGAGTGTGATTATTGGTGATGACTTTTGAAAATAATTGACTATGTGTGTGCATTTTTGAGTGAATGTGATTGTTAAATATAGGTATTGTTTACAAAAGTGACAAGAAATCACCTGTGTGTCGAAGTTGAATAACTGATTCGCGACTGCAGGCAGCGAATTAAGCTCGGCCACCCATCAGTTAGTGCCCAGAGGGATCGCACGGATGGGTGACGAGGAAAGGCCGCTCTGCACTTCAGCGCCATGCACGTCGAGCGCCTCATTGAACTCGTCTTTGCCAGCGGACGTTGTGACAAGTGCAACGAATCAGCAAATGGATAAGGATATCGAAATGGATGAAGATGTTGTGCCAGCCGCTGTGTTCAACATTCAGCGTATACATGGTGACGTGTATGCGGTGAGCAAAGATTTAAACCCAAGAAAGCGTTCCACTACTCCACCAGAGAGGACCAACAATAAACAGCCACGCGCCGTCAACTACAGGAAAGAGGAGACGCATAAATCTACTGGAGTCAGCCTGGCAGTGACGAAACTTGGTTCAGCCAAGAAACCAAAGAATTCCAAGGTACAAAAGAAGAAGACTATCGAAGCCGTTGACAATACTGCAGCCTCGGTCTCCGGGCGGAATGGAGTCAAAGGACGTCGTTCTCGCACCCAGAATTGGCAGCCAGACCAGGAAGGTTTCATAATGCCGAAGAAGACAGCAAAGCCCCCACCTTCATTGGACCCAGCGGCGATGGAAGTAAAAAATCGTTTCACTGCCTTGACTGTTGACGACACGCCGCGAAAGGAGACGAGATGCGACTCCATTCCACCTATAGTAGTGGAATTCGCAGAAAACTACAAGACCCTTCATGATCGGGTGGCAGATGTCATCAAGAGTCCATTCGCTGCGAAAACCGCAGGTGGTGACAAAATCAAATTCAGCATGACTACTACCGAAGACTTTGTGGCCGTCACTTCTCTCCTTCAACAGTGCAATATCCCGTACTACACTTTTCCGACCGGAGCGGTGAAACTGTTGAAGGTGGTGTTTCGTGGCATTCCCAGGACTCTGCCAACAGAGACATTGAAAGAAGAGCTGACAGAAATGGGCTACGAAGTGAGGTCTGTTGCTCAACTTCGTCGCCCCGGCAGTAACGATGTAATGCCGCTTTTCCTAGTAGTATTACCAGACCTGCCCTTAAATCGCACAATATTTGAGGTTGACAAGCTGTGCCACCTCAGAGTATCGACAGAGAAACTGCGATCGTCGGCTGGACCGCAGCAATGTTTCAATTGTCAGTTGTTTGGCCATGTGGCACGCCATTGCAAAATGCGCCCGGTGTGCGTCAAGTGTGCAGGGCAACACGACGCAAAAAGACTGCCACACGCAGAAGGGCCGTGACCCACCAATCTGTGGAAACTGCCACGGCAACCACGTTGCCAGTTGGAAAGGCTGTCCAGCCTATAAGCGAGCCCGCGATCGTCAAAGAGGAGTGGGGACAGAGGCTCCTCAGAGGCATCTACAACAGCAGTCAAACCAACAACAAATGTCGGAGATCAGTGAAATATCAAAATCAACGAAACCGAATCCACAGAAATTGAAGAAAACGAAGAAGCAGAAGGGCAAGAAACTGGCATCATCCAAAGTGCAATCAGACTTATCCTTCGCTGAAGTAACCAAAGATGTGATTCATGTTTCTCCCCCCAAACAGCCACAGCACCAAGACACTTCGACTCAGCCGGTGAAGCAAGGCCCAGTTGCAAAGTCCGAACAACCGATGGCGTTGCAGACTGTACCACCAAAGCGTCAGAAAAGACAAGGTCTACCACACCAGCATCCAGATGAAGCAGCAGAGACGAACGGGACAAACCTCGGGAGACTAGTCAATATGCTTGAGAATATACTTAGCATGATGGTCAGCCTCCTAACGCGGCTCGATAGAATGTCTTCGGACATCACAGCTGCAGTGACGTCGGCGCTTGCCAACACCTCCATTACCCAGCAACGCAACCATGAATAGGAGGCCTCACATTCATAGCCTCACTTTCTGTGTGTGGAATGCTAACGGCATTCATGGACAATTACTTGAGTTTAGACAATTTTTGCGGGAAGAAGATGTGGACATTTGCCTCGTCAGCGAGTCCCACTTGAAACCTTGCCTACGGGTGGCAGCACCAAACTACTGCTGCTACCGGAAAGACCGACTGACGGCCGGTGGGGGTGTTGCGCTGTACATTAAACGCGGTATTCCTCACTGTGAAGTCCCTCTTCCTCCTCTTCAGCAGGTAGAGGCTGTCGCGGTTCAGGTGAAAACATCCTCAGGCGCTATCACCGTCGTCGCAGCCTACCGACCACCACGCAGAGTGCTTGAAGAAGCAGACATCGCCGCCCTTATCACACTTCCTGGTAAAATCCTGATTGGTGGAGATATGAATGCAAAGCACCAGGATTGGCATAGCAGAACTGCCAATCCGGCTGGTAACCTCTTAAGACGCCTGGCCCACTGCCACAAACTATGTGTATGGGCACCTGAAGAACCAACGCATCATCCTGCAAATGGAAACCGGCCTGATGTTCTTGATATTGTTATAACAAAGGGAATCACAGGTTTTGTTTCGGCAACAACCCTTAACAGACTATCTTCGGACCACTCTCCTGTGCTACTTGAGGTCGACGTTGGGGAGTGGCAGCCAAACAATCACCCAATTCCTGATTACAAGCGGACCGACTGGGACCGGTTTAGGGAAGTCGTAGCGACTAAACTGGAAAGCGGTACAGTGGAAGGAAATGTTGAGGAGGCTCTGAGATTCTTCACCAACACCGTAAATGAAGCTACAAAAGTCGCCACACCACTGGTTCATACACGCATAGAACGTTCCTGCCAGCTTCCACCGCACCTCATTGCGCAGATCAGAAACAAAAATCGGATCGCCAAGGAGTGGAAACTAACGAGGAACCGTGCCACTCGCCGCCTCCTCAATCAACTGCAGCGAGAGCTGAAGGCAGCGTTGGTAGAACACAGAAATCGTGAGTGGTCCGCACGTGTTGCAATGCTGCGACCAAACGATGGCAGCATGTGGAACGAAACTAGGCGACTCACCCGCCGGAGGAAGCCGATACCACCACTCCACGGCGAACGTGGTCTTGTATTTCTACCGGAAGACAAGGCTAACGCGCTCGCTGACAGTTTTGAGAAAAATTTCCAGCCCGTCGATGACGACGTTGACGACCGCCACATTGTAGCAGTACGTCGCCGACTGCGACGGTACATGTCAGCCAATGATGACCATGACATCATTGCGATTGAGCCGCAGGAGGTAGCTAGCTACATCGCCGGGTTGTATCCGCGAAAGGCACCTGGGCATGACCAAGTGGACAATCGAGCACTCAGAAATCTACCACCAGAAGCCATCAATTACTTGACGCGGCTCTTCAATACCATCCTGCGACATCAGACTTTCCCGAGAGCATGGAAGCATGCCATCGTGGTCGGTATTCATAAGGCTGGGAAAGATCCTATCTTTCCCCAGCATTACCGGCCAATCAGCCTGCTACCCGCGCTCAGCAAAGTGTTCGAGCGAATTCTGCTGAAGCGTATTGACACCTACATCCAGGCTGCAGGCGTCATACCCGATCATCAATTTGGGTTCCGTAGAGGGCACTCCACAACGCAGCAGTTGATGCGTGTTATAGAGGCAGCCACAAGGGCCTTCAACGAGAGAAGCTATTGTGGTTTGGTGTTGCTCGATGTCGCCCGTGCATTCGACTCAGTGTGGCATACGGGTCTGCTCTGCAAGTTGTACGAATGGGGCTTGCCTGGACCCTATGTAAAATTGATCCGCAGCTATCTGTCAAGGCGCACATTCTGCGTCAGGGTTGGTGATGCCATGTCAACACGACGGCGCATTCGTGCAGGTGTACCACAGGGTTCAGTGCTGGGACCAGTTCTTTATAAACCTGTACACAGCCGACATTCCAGCACCTGTGAATGTGAAAACAGCCACGTACGCCGACGATACGGCATTCTTTACATCCAGCCGTAGCAGAGCCATCGCGACGAGACGATTGCAGGAAGCTCTTCAGCAGAACGATAGCCTGGGCCAGAAGGTGGCGGATAAGTATAAACCCTGTCAAAACGCAAGCGATTATGCTGACGCGACGCCTAGGACGCCGTAGTGAGCAACTACCTCACCCGCAACTTCAGCTCAGAGGTAAAACCATTCCCTGGGCACCAACTGCTCGTTACCTTGGTGTAACACTTGACTGTAAGCTGACATGGCGAGCTCACATCAAGGACATCAGGCAAAGGGTAAGTGCTCGGCTTCCATTCTCTTTACCCTATACTTAACCGGGAAAGTTCGTTGGTACCTCACCTAGGAGTTGCCATTTATTGCTCCTTGATTAGGCCGGTAATTGAATATGCTTGCCCCGTCTGGGGGTACGCTGCTAATTGCAACCTGAGAAAGTTGCAGGTGCTGCAAAACAGAACACTGAAGCGGGCACTACATCTGCCCAACCGTTTCCCCACCGTCGCAGTCCATGAGGCGTCGGGAACAGAGAAGCTCATTGACAGGTTCCGGCAACATGCCTATAAATTCTACAGAGCAGCACATCACTCTGCCAATCCACTGGTCAGTTGTCTCGGCGAATATGAAACTGCCGCTGACAAACATAGCAGGCCATTGGTGCTGACGGAGCGCTAAGGACCAACTAATAATACGCCACCAAGACGACCCAATCAGAAGTGAAGAGAAGACCACTCAGAGAAGACTGAGGGAGGAAATGTCTCAGGACAACAACCCCAACCGACAAGCTTTAATGCTGAGACTGGCGAAGATGGAAGTATTTTTGTCATAATCACCCACATTCAAAAAAACAAAAACAACTCAACACCGTTCAAATCTATCATATCTATCTAATTAAAAAAAAAAGTTATTTTTGGTTAAAGCTAAGATTTGCGTAAAGACTGCATTGGTTTTGGTACTAGTATTCATGAACGAAGCATACACATATGCCAAAGGATCGTGATAATGTTGAATACTCTCTAAGAGCGCTTTTTTGAAAACTGTTTCTTAGGATGGCTGTGTTTCACGCGTAGGACATCGCCTCCAGCAAAGTTTTTTATTGGGCTATCAATCTTTTGCAATACTTTTGGCACAACTGTACAGCAGCTTATGTTAAAAGTTTTTTGTTTTTGATTTTTTTTTTACGGCTTTGCGCTTCGTCGGCGTCATTAGAGGCGGAAAAGGACTGAAGGCAAGGAATGGAAAGGAATTCGGCCATGGCCTTTTTGAAGGAAGCATTCCGGGATTCGCTTGAGTGATTTGGGGAAACCATGGAAAACCCAAATCTGGATGCCCGGACGGGGATTCGAACTAGGGTTGTTGATATTTCAAAAAAATATCAGATTTTCGATCTATCGATACTTTCAAAAGTATTAATATCGGCTCTCGATATATCAGAAAAAAGTATCGATACTTTCTTAAATGCAATTTCATAATTTCAAACCTTGCAAAGATAAGGCTGTCCACTGATATATAGACGTGTGATTTGTTCTTTATCAGGTTTTCAGTTTCGAATGATTTCTGTTAGTGATTGACTATTATGCGCCTCATAAGTTTCATAAAATAGTTATAAAACTCTAAAAGGTTCGAGGCAAATCTTATTTTGTGTATTTTTAAGATTGATAAGTAAAACAGTTGAGGCATTTATTTAGGTAGAAGGTTTCATAGCATGTATTATGGCCAAGTTAGATAACTTTTTTTCATATGATTTTTTGTGGTATTTCCTTTAGTTTTGTATGTTGATAGCTTATTCTGAGTTTTCTCATTTTTCTTGCTCTCGAATTAGCAACTATTTGTTATTTACACTTTCCTCTATTCCTGCTAGCAATAATACACTAGTTGGACTAACCCTGGACAATCCACACGCTCATCTCAAGCAATGGGCTCGCGTTCGTTCGTGTTGGACGAGCGATGCCTTGCCTACACTGTTGTCATCATCTGCCATGGTACATATAAAATTAATTATAGAAACATAGTAAGAATTAGTTAAGCTTGCTGATCTCTAACAGAAATTTGAGAGACATGGTGTCATTCGAAGCCCATATCCAGATTTCAGTATCGATATATCGTCCTAGAAAATATCACTCATAAATATCGATATTTTCAAAAATAATATCGATATTTTCAAAAATAATATCGATATTCGATATATTGATATATTATCAACAGTCCTAAATCGAACCCGTGTCCTCCCGAATGCGAGACCAGAACGTTAACCGTTCACCCAACACGCTCGGTATTAAAGTTCAGGGTAAACAGACATTGGACGACGTCGCAATACGCTTCCGGCGATTCTGGTGTAAATCCATTTTATTAAAAGCGTCCGTTTAGCAGTGAAAGTAATCCGCTAGTGGCGGCTGTCGTATCTGTTTTTATAATGAAATTCTTGCGCCGTTCGCCGAGCTGAGCGGGTGGGGTGGCTATCGGTTTCCGATGCGCCGCACTAGAAGCCGTCACCAACCGCCATCGCTCGCTTTAATGAGCGAACTTGCAGCAGCCGCACCCCGCCGTCCAAACGACTTCATTGCGCCACACAAACGTGTCACCGTTTCACCTTCGTAATCGAAAGCCAAGATCACTGCTCATTCGGCTGAACGAATCGTTTGCGAACTTTGCTTGTTGTTCTTCCGGAACGCAACAACAATTTAAGAACAACGTAAGGTAGGTTGAAAGAAATTGCAGTACACGAACATCAAGATAACTCTGACATAAGTGAATGAAGATTATTCCGGTGTAATGAAACGTTGGAACACGAACATTCGCTGGGTTAAGGTCACATCATTTAATGGTTAAATTAGCTGGTGGTGATGATGTAAGAAGCGATGTAATGGTCGTGGGTATCTTCCCGGATGAAGTCGGGAAAACAAACGTTTAGAAACTGTTATTTTCAATCAGGTGTTGCATACCTTCAGTTATAGCATATCTTTCATCGACGGAAGCTTACAACTGATAAAACAACAGAGACATTTCTAATTTGATTACTCCTTCCAGATGGACACAAACAACGATTACAAGTCGAATAACAATCCAGGACAAAATCAAATTAGTATGCGAACACAGACAGCATGACGCGCGTCCGATCACGTTTTCCTATTGTGGTCTAGGCGAATGCTGGTATGGTCTCTAGGTTTTGCCTCGGATGTTCACATTTCTTAAGCACAACAACACAAATGTCCCACAGCTCAAAGAGGAAACGTCGTTTACGTCATATCAGTGTTAAAGATTATTGAAATGTCAACAAGTCACTTATTTCATTTCACTTTACCTCATTAACGACAAGGTCACAGGTACAATTATTAACACTCCAACTTCAGGTTGGTAGTTAGAAATTTTTGCATGTAAATTATTTTTGGTCCAGCGTATGCGGAGATAGTAAACCAATTCTTTTCTTCCGTGCGTCAAGGCTACAGATGGAGGACAAAATAATACGAACACATGTGAAAAAGTATGACGTATTTCATACCTCCAGTACAGCCGCGCCACCTGCAACAGAAGTTTGCCACCTAGTGAGCGTGAAGAGGAAGGTATCAGTCACCTGCGTTGACATGCGTCTATCGCACTGTCTGCGATAAGTTGAAATGTCAGACCTGTCAGAATTCCAAAGAGGAATGATTGTCGGAGCGCGTTTAAATGGAATATCTGTTGCGGAAACATCAAACCTTTTGGGGTTTGCAAGGAATACGGTATCAGCCGTTATGACAGCGTACACGAAAGAGGGTAAGACGGCGTCTTCAAAGCACAACAGTGGCCGAAAGTCAAAACTTACTGATAGGAATAGACGGGTCTTGAAGCGCATAGTAGTCCGAAAGCACAAGCAATTGTTACTCGAGATAATATCCGAAATGAACAGTCATCTCCAGGATCCCGTTTCAACAAAAACTGTCAAAAGGGAACTTCATGCTGCGAACATTTATGGCAGAGTGGCAATTCGTAAACCCTTGGTGACAGCAACTAATGCTTTTAAGCGTCGCCAGTGGTGCAGAGATCTCAAAGGCTGCTCTCCACAGCAGTGGCAACAGGTAATATGTTCAGATGAATCGTCATTCACCCTTTTTCAGACGACCGGACAAGTTTATGTTTGGCGAACGCCCAGAGAAGCGTCCATCTAGCCTTTCGGAATTAGAGACCGTTCTGCAGGAGGAATGGCATAATATACCTTTAAATATTGCCCATGACCTTTATGCATCTATCCCACGTCACATTAAATCTGTAATTCAGTCCAACCCCCTATTAATAAAGATTTTCCATGATTTCACAGGTGTTCGTATTATTTTGTCCTCCCCCTGTATGTGTAAGTGTGTGACTGATCTTTATTAGTGTTGTTAAGTAGAGTGTGTGGTTTTATGCAAGTATTACTTGGGTGTTATACCCAACATCAGTCCATTCGAGTCTAGTCTTACGAAGGACACAAAGAGAATAGCCAAGTTTACGTCACTGTGTTTGATGAGCTAGTTAACTTAAGCAATATAATAAAATTCCTGAGAGGCAGAATCGGTGTTACTAAAATGGACAGGATGATGAATGAAACGAACAGACACACAGGATATGATAGAGAAGGCCACTCTAAGGTGGTATGGGCATGTTAAGGGAATGGAGGAGCAGAAAATCCTCGAAATGAAGATTAGTTATAAATGACGCAGAGAAACACCAAGGGATGGATTGCTCAGAGGAGAGTGTGTGAAAGAGAGGAGAGAGCTGAGAATAGAGAGGTGTGCGCAAAGTCGACCCAGAGACTAGCTAGAAACTGTTGATGATGATTATAGTAGGCCCTCATTCCATATTCACTGCGAAGAAGTTTGATATTTAAGTCCGACGCTATTCGCATCAAATCTTTTGATCAGGAATTGTGCATCATCGCCTACACTACTGATCAAATCCGAAATTAATTATGAAAATTACTTCCATCATCTGGATTTGAACCATTTAATCGCTTTTCAACCGTCAGTCATCTTCATGGAGTGTCAGCAATCTCAGCAGAATTCGAGTTAAAAAAAACTGTGAAAAGTCGGGCAATACTTCAGCTCTCACAGTAGGACAAAAAGGGATGATCAGCTAATATGAGCCTATCATATTACGGAAAATCGCGTAGAAACACAATATTATTGGTACGACTGAATTTAGCTTTCAATCTGTACCTGTACGGACCTCGTACGTCCAGTATGGAGGCGTTTAAAAATTAGTGACGCCTCTGTGGAGTAAGCAGCCTTTTACAGAAATGAAGCGAATTGAGGTTACCTCATACGCTATATATAAAAAAGGTTTTTTTTCTGAATATCTAAAATGATTAGTTGTGCTCCTCACTAATATTGCAGAGATTCCAACTGCCGTATTTGGTTCATTATGACGTTTTAAATCAAAATTATAATTTTAAATTGAATGATCCGCATAAAATTTGAATACGGTGTTATATTTGAAAGAGAAGCAATCAGTATTCAAGTGATATTATTCTGTAACAGTCAAGAATGAAAATACAAGCAAAGGACGAAACACAAAAGCGGAATGAGAGCCGATACTCAGGCTGTGCGAGTTAAGGAGGCAACACACTGGATCTGGGACGTAATGTGCGACGCAACCGGACTCGAGATTTGATTCACACGTACATTCCATACTGATTAGTTTCCCGCAGTCAAGGCAAACGATGGTACGGTCCCCAATCTACACCTCATAAACTACAAATTTCACAAACAAAAATAAACTTATCACGCAGAACATAGTTAAATGTATCACAAACAGATTGAAACATAATATTTCTCCTATAGAGTAGATGCTACAGTTATCTTTTTTATGGCTTTACGCCTTGTCGACGTCGAGGTCATTAGAGGCAGGTAAGGATTGGGGCAAGAAACGTGAAGGAATTGAGCCATGGCCTTTTGAAGGAAGCATCTCGGCATTTGCCTGGAGTGACTTGGGGAAACCTTGGAAAACTCAAATCTTGATGCCCGGACGGGGATGCTATAGCGATCACAAATAGGATTAAATCAGAATGGGGCACTATTCTCCCATCATAATTACACATCGGCACAGATGCCGGTGGTTTCGTGGATTGAGTTGTACTTATTTTGGAAGTAAACGTTAACCGACGAACTAATTTAGAATGATATGACAACCATCTTTCCACTATCAACATGTCTAGTCTCCAAAAAAGAAAACTTTCAATCATCACTCGTTTACCTACGGGTCAGGAAGAACCTCCCAAAACTGAATATTTGTAGATTATCACTTTACCAAATGGAAGATTGTGATTGGCAGTACCAGAAAGAAGGACAAATGAATTTTGGTGAACGATGTTGATGTTACTAAGCTGCCATTGTTTTAAAATATTAGCCAGATTATACGATGTTCTTTAGACTATAAAGAGGAAACTGGTTTAATTATAAAGTGTAACAAACGAAACGACAGCTGAAGTTCGTAAAACAGCTGATTCGAGAGCTCGAGTATTCACACACTTCATTCATTCAGTAGTTCAACCACCAGCATCATTGAAGAAACCTAAGTATAAGTAAGCACAAGAGGGTGACATTGCATTATTTCTCCATTATAATTGATTTTCTTTGAAAAGAAGACGTGCAACCGTCAGAAATTTATGGAAACGCATTTTGACGTAGAATAAGCTTTTAATCACAGAGCAACCCCTTGAATAAATAATTCAACGTAATTTGCATTTCAGTGTCACTGATATTAACATACAGTATGGTTGAATGTAAGTAAGTGGCAGAAGTCAAATTAATCAAAATAGCTAAGATCGGTATGAAACGTGAAGAAACACTGAAACTTGGATTTGAAAATAATGGGTTCGATACAGTACTTTGAGACAGTAAAAACTGGCAATTTTCGAAGTGTTTAACATTTTCAGTCTACTGCTGTAATAATAATTATAGTATTTTCATTTAAACTAGTTTCAAAACCAAACTAGTAATTTTTGTTACGAGTACACAATCGATTTTGCATCTTTGTCATTATGGCGCAAGAATCAACCAGATAGTTTTCTTAGTGATTCTTTCAATTCATACAGTTCCTTGTTGAAATGGTTGTCAAGCCATCATTGGTATTTTATGATGATTTCATCTCCGTTTGCAGCTCATGATTTCTAATACAAACAGCGATTCTGGGTACTTGACCGCATTTATATGATAAAAAATGTTGAATCTGATATTTCTTCATTACGACTTCCATATTTTATTTATTTATTTATTTGTTCGACGAGGCTTACAACACTTTCATTGAGAACTGTTGCTGTTCATAGAATGTGTACAAGCTTCTAACATATATGAAATTTATTATATTTCATTGGTCAACTTTCTTAAGGCTGACGCGCTGCACGCTGGATCGGGGAGGTACAACGGGACCTGGCACGAGTCCAGTCTCCTGCGTACCGGCCGCCCTGACTACTGTTCTTAAGCGGTTTTCCACAGCCATAATGCCGGGAGGACCCCCATCATCATTAACTACACATCTCATAAACAAAAAATACACTTACCACTGTCAGAACATGGTTGCACATTTCGCAGACAGATGGCAACACACCACTTCCTCCATTAGTACGTAATACGACCTAACAGGAAGTATAAAACACCTCGCGTCAGCAAGAGCATGCGGCCGAAAAACCAATTCCCCAAATTTGACCAGCCCAATGACAAATAAATCTCATCAAAGTGTAAGTTACCTGCTTTCTTTTTGCTGGTATGAGCACTTTAGCTCTTCTTGATATATAATATGCCCGTCGTCAAGCTGAAATACTAGCTATAGAAGTTGCACATTATATTATTTCACAGCTCAGAACAAAATAATACATATATATCACTACAGGATCATTTGAAAACACTCGAAAGCAATTTTATTATTAAACACTTGGTATATACTACATTTCTTTACATTACACTACAGAATAACAGACTTCTACTTTCCGTTTTATACCACCACATGCTCTCTATAGCTTAGTACATTCTAGCACGCTCTCTCGCCATAATAATCTTCTTTTCCAAAGATATTCATTGTCTTAGACGGCCAGAGTTCATAGATATTCCGACACTTCAATATCTTTTATTTTACACACAACTTTAACACATTTGTATCAACAGCAAGAATAATATTTAATTTTAACAAACATATTCATCCAAAAAAAAAGTAAGGGACCTTGTCACGTTACAAAAGGCAGCCGACCTCAACGTTGGGCAAAGGCGGCGAAGAAAGTCAACTTTCTAAAGCGTCCCAGTTTCATAGTCACGTGGTGGCGTGAAAGTAGATGTAACTACCCATCGTCAATACGATTAAATCTATTTCGGATTCCAAACACCACAATTCAAAAAGTAATGCCTGAATATACTATCTAGATATACCATGACAACATTCAACTAAAGAACAAAGCATTGCTTTAACTTTCGGGCATCGTAGTATTTTTTTCCATTTCAATTGCTGACTGGACCCACATGCATGTCAGTCTAATGCGGTGTTTGACATTTACAACAATCGGTAGGGTTACACGAACTTCACATCATATATTTGCATCGGAAATTACTTGCAGTTACCGATTTTTTTATGTGACACAACAAACTTTTTTTTGTATGTTTCACAACCTACGCTCTCTTTTCCCCCCATCCCCTTCCTCGCAGTCATAATGTCAAGCGGGGGGCAGGAAATTGATGGGCGCTGCGCTCAGCAACTGATGGTGGCGGTGGCTTTTCACCCGCGACGCGGAAAACGGCTTTGGGTTATTTCACGTATCTCCGCTTCGCGGAAAATAAATGCGCGCCGGCTGAATAGAGCCGCAAATATGGGTCGACATTCCAGGGCTACAGCTGTGACATTCCGCGTCACGACTCGTGTAAAGAGAACAACACGCGCGTGTGCACATAAAAGTTCTCGACGACCTCAAGGGAATTTCGAAATACTCGAGAGAAAGTTATCCCAGAAAATACAGTCGGCAACAACTACACAATGACCCGTCCACATTCATGTTCTCCAAACCAGTTTTTTTCAGTACCGAGTGTGTGAGCGCTATCGCTCTGGCTCCGCATACGGGAAGACGTGGGTTCGAATCCCCGTCCAGTCATCCAGATTTTGGTTTTCCATGGTTTCCTGAAATCATTTCCGGCGAATGCCGCTATAGTTTCTTCGATGGCCGAATTCCTTCCCGTTCTATCCCGCCTCTAATGACCTCAATTTCGACAAAGCGTAAAGCCATAAGCAAAAAAGAATGTTTTCCTGTTCACACAGACAGTAGTCAATATCATTGTCGTAAGGAGGTAACAATACTTAACGGTTTTCACAGTCCGATTAACAACTTGACGAGGCTAAAGCATAAAGTCATTCACGATTTTCCTTGGTTATTTCATTTATTAAATCAATCCGCTGGACTAAGTGCAACAGAGATCCTGTATTTACAAGGTACGCAATACATTTAAAATAGGTAAACAAGCTGTTAGTTAAGTTACATGCAGAAAGAGATGATTAACCAATTACTATAAATATAGTTCAAATTTTTATAGTTTAGCTTAAGTACTGATTTGGAATCACACAGTTCGGGCTCCACATAGATGTAACTAAAAACGAATGTGAAAAAAAAAAATTAGCAGATACTGAATATGAATAAATGAAAATAACACTGTAGATATAACAGAACATGCGCTCTCATCACATTCTTAAATAAAGTTTAAACAAATTAATATAACATCATAGTAACTACCACTATCTTGTTACAGACGATATGTTTTGAGATGCAGCTATGCTATTATCTCCTCCCTGAATCATAAAATTGTGCTCCTGAGAGAGTATTTAGTTTCTGCAAGACGGTTTATGTTATTTCCACGCTGAGAATTTTGGTCGTTGTTAGCTAAGTTTCTCTGCGCATTTTAATGTTCCGTATAAACGAAGGTGTTTTAAAATAATCTGAAAACTTGATTTTGACGGAGTGGCAATATATCACACAGAGGAAGCTCATAAAATTGCAGGGAGGATATCACACATTGTCCATTAAAGAAAACTTGTATGATATACTGTTAACAGGATGCAACCGAGCGTGGTGGTGTAACGGCTAGCGTTCTGGCCTCGCATTCGGGAGGACGGCGGTTCGAATCCCCGTCCGGGCATCCAGATTTGGGTTTTCCATGGTTTCGCCAAATCACTCCAGGTGAATGCCGGGATGCTTCCTTCAAAAAGGCCATGGCCGAATTCCTTCCCATTCCTTGCCCCCCATCCTTTCCCGTCTCTAAAGACCTAGTTGTTATAGGAGACGTTAAGCAGTTAAAAAAAAAAAAAAAAAAAACCAGGATGCATACATAATCTTCGACAGATATCGATACTATACACGTCGGTTTTCTATTTATAAAATTTTAACATTTAAATACAATACGTGAGTCGTAATACATCGCGTCACCGGCAATATTTCCATTCTGTTAAAAATCGATATTGAGATTCAGCTAACAAAATTTAAAATCCCATTATAAGCCATGTAAGATTTAATCACCGGGGGGAGGGTTGCTTTGACTCTTAGCTTTTGTATTAAAAATGAACTTACATACTACCATAACAATGGTGACACAGGTATCACAACCACAACGTAAATTCCAGTATGCTGTAATTAACTAAACTATCCGTTTTGTGCTAAAACAGTCATGGCTGAATGTCATTCATACCAGTCCCATGAATACTTGTTCAAATATTTCCCGTGAATAAGCAATAACATTTTTTAGCATGACCATTGTCTGCCGTTAAGCAGCTATAAGATACCAATCATCACTATCACACTATCCTAAAACTGTGGTTCAGAACACATTATCACAAATAATATCACACTTGGTAAGTAAATCATACCCCTACTTTGCTCTGAGCACTCTTTAAAAAACTGCCACCTAAATTTATTACATTCACGACTCATATAAATATTCATGCCAGTATTAAAGCTTCAAATCGGAAACTATAACTTAAAATAATTACGAAGTCAAACTGTATGTATCAATTCAGTTGATCGATTATTTTCGGGTACTAAATTACAGTTCGATTTCGCCATCCGAGACATTACATAATGGAAGTTGCTGTTACAGTGTGCTGTGATTCTGTTCTCTGGTGTTATCTGCTGGCCTCTGTTCCGTATTGAACTTGATATGTTATCTGCAATACCCTTTGTGCAGCTGAAACCGAAGCCATAGCAGATGTTACATTGTCTGACTAACCCTATTATCAATGCATGGGTTTAAAAAAAATATGGTTCAGTTACAAATATACAATGTTTATGATCTTCTATTCTAAAACTTTTTTAAATATTTTGAATGAAAATATGGCTACATGCCCCGATATAAGTTATACTACATAGCCAGAATCTTTTCAATATGATTGTGCTAGCGTATATCCTTTGAACCTCGCCTTAAAGTCTTGTGTTCAAATTTGTTCGTAAACTCTGAGGTAAAGTTCATCTGACTTTGGCTAAACGTTCAGCAAGGCCAGGCTACTGAATTTTAGGAAATTACTGATCACCCTACTACCAATCACTAGGGACCTGGATAGTAATAAGGTTATTAGAAAGTAACTGGTCACAAACTGAAATAAATAGGTTTACATACCAAATTAGAAGTATATAACGAAAATATTCACTAAAAATTAACTTCTACCACCTGCGATGAATACAAAGTTCCATAATAATAAGCTAATTTTACCAGCGGAGGTTACTCATAAAGTTTGACAACAGTAGGCAACATAACGATTCAATCAACATGTTATTTCTCCCGTCTCTTGGCTGACAGGCCAGCTGGAACACAGTGGTAGGATATATGCTTACTCCCATGAAATTTATGCCAACTGATTAACATCAGCTAGCGAAAAATAACCAAATTATACGAATTAAGGTTTTAATACCGTTTAGAGAATGTGATTGATCCAATATGACTTCACCCATGTGATTTTGAACTGTTTCAAGCTTAACGATTCTCACTTCCCACATATATGATGTTTTATGATAATTACTGTTCGTAAAATACAGTCCTCATATACCTCTGCTCCTTGACATAACCAGCCACTTGTGTCCAAATTTGGAGCAATGAATCCCCGGATTGAAACCTAGTTATCGAGAAGATTTTGATAGGCGTTAAATCTCTATTTGACTCCTCGTAACATTTTACTTGTGTATTGTAGCAACGCTAGAATAATTCTACGATTCGGTTCCACGTATAAAGGTAAGACACATTACTCCTGTAGGTTTATTGAGTTAGATTTTTCAGTTATGACAAAAGCAACCCATACAGAAGGAAAAACTTTGTCAGTATGTCATTAAAATTATTCCCAATGATTTTAATTATTGAATAAAATAAGAATGCTCTAAAATCGGAGTATTTTTAATTAAAGAAGAAAATAGACTAAAAGACATGTTTTTACTAAACTTTGCTCTGTTTTCACGTCCATTTGGCTTAGGTTACCGGTAAATTAGGCATGTTTAGTAAGTATATTATATCTTCAAATAATATTTCCTACAGTAGAAGGAAAAGTCCCCGCCCCGTTGGTTCAGTTGGTTACAGCACCCTAACGGTGACCGGTGTTCACACGGGGGTAGCTGGTTCGAATCTTGCTGGTGGAAGAAATTTTCATTTATCTGACAGGGTAGAGGGTGGTGCACTATACCTAGACACCATGTCCTGAGTTAAATCCTAAACCTCTCCGGAATACGTATCAAGTGAGGACATGCTGCAATAATGATCGTCATTCAACAGTCAGTCAACCTTAAGTGGTGTCTTTTGGAAGAGTAGGCCTGAATGGGCCAACACCGGGTTTCTCTACATTGAACACACACATCATTATAATCACCCACACTTATAACAACAGATGCAAACACACAGTGGGGAAGGAAACGGGAAACCACCCCAGCTCATCTTTCCAACAAAGTTCCGCAATAGGGTATGGAATCATCATAAGAAGAAGAAAGGAAAGCCAAAGTCTAACAAAGGTAATAACAAAAACTGAGTTACTCAAAAGAAATTAATTAAAATTTATATAAGTTTTCTCATGTTATAATTTTCATTTGACCTGTCCATCATACAACATTTAGAAACAACGTGAAGAAAATAGTCAGAAATGCATGAGCTGACCGCAAACTTATGCATCCGCTAATGAATTTAAAGTTAATAACAATTACTGATCTATTCTACTGTTTACGGATTATCTAACAATATAATGAAGAGTTCTGTTGTGACCTTCACTCACGTGCCAAAAGTAAGTATTATACAGTACCACCAATAGAGCTGGTAAGTTCAGCAACTCTTCCAGCTATCGATTTTTCAAGCGGACAGAAGGCCTCTGGAGAGATCATGAACATCACTCGGATACCCCTGCTTTTCTTTTGGTCGCTATGGCTGATGTATTATCATATAAAACTTAAGCAGCAGTCTAACATTCTACCTCAGTCAATCAAACATTAGTGGTCGATCATTTGCGTTTGGTGCATATTATGGATATACAATTTACACGACACAAATAAAACAGCCATCCCAGCTATGATAAAAATTGAAAAACTTTTGAAAATTTTTTCTAATACTAAATCATCTCCCCCTACCCCCCCCCCCCCCACACCTCTTTCTCTGATACTATCTGTTATGTAGCTAGAAACTGGAATCTCATAATAATTGTAATAACAAAATAGAGTCACTGAAGTGCATTTTCCATCTTCAAATAGCCGCTTCACAAATTATTTTCAATTATTTTGATTTCCTGCCATATTATGCCATCCTGTTTTTAAACATACTTCAACAGTGATTAATTTCGAATGCTTCAATTTTCTTTCTTTCTGTTATTATCGACGTCCAATCATTACGGATAAGAACTGTGTCAGGAATATACGCGTTTAGAAACTTCTTTAATTGTCTTAAGACAATGTTTGAAACAGAAGATTCTGAATTCCTTCATCATTTGTTTGTATTGTTTTGAAGATAATTCTTTTCACTAGTGCCTTTTGCTTTTTGAATCATTCTGCTTCAACAATCAGACCAATTTTTTCTTATGGCTTTACGCCTTAACGACGTTATTAGATGCAGGAGGGGACTGGAGGCAAGGAACGGCAAGTAATTCAGCCCTGCCCTCTTGAAAAACTGTGTAAAACCGAAATCTGAATGCATGGATCAGGATTTGAACTTGGTGTCCAGCAAACACGTGGTCAAAGTGTTACCTTTCACCCACCACAGTCTGTCACCAGTTTTAATTTTACATCCTAAAGAAAATAATTCTCTTATTTCTACTACTCTGATCCTATTTTTACTAATAGTCTTATTGTTACCGTTTCTGCTTAATTAAATTACTTTTATCTTCCTTTGGCGTATATTTAAAATTATTTGTACAGTATACAGAATAAATACTTTATGTTACATCCTATGACAAGGATTTCTTCATTGAGCTTGCTGAAGCAGAGTTGGTATTGGAGGCAGGTTTGGGAAACGGTTCGGCGAGTCTGCACCCAGCAGGTGCGCGATGAAATATTTCTGGCACTCTGACGTTATTGGCAAGTTGTTGCTATAGAGGAGAGCAGCAGATTGTTGAATGAAAATAAAAGCAGCGGAAGACGGCTGGCTTAGAGGGGGCGAGAGATACGCCTTATTATTCCAAAAGGAACGCCAAGTATTGCGAAGCATGTGTGTATACTTGAGGAGTTTCTCATGAGACGTAACTATAAGATGGAGAATTGAATAAAGCAAATGCTATAGTAACGTCGCACTGTGTCGTCTGATAAAATAATAATCATCTTAACATGGTTTATTAATATTCTTCTGGCAGAAATGTAACATTTTAAATATAAAAAAGTGAGTGTTATATCCGGTATCGACTCACAGGAGACTACTATAAAAGGAGGGGGAAAGTGGGGGGGGGAGGGGAGGAGGGAAAATCGGTCCTAGTTCCTAACATTCAGGAGAACGGGGTCAAATCCCGTCCGGCCATACTGACTGCGGAAAACCTCTGACTGAGGCTTTCCGTGGTTTTCCGCAGTCACCTCAGGCGAATGGAGGGATGGTTCCCTTCAAAGGTCACGGTCGACTTCCATCCCCTTCCCTCCCGTTTAGGTTAAGTAGGCTGTAAAGGGTCCTTGTAACCCTCCAGCAGCCCGCCTGCCAGGCTCTACCTTGCAGGAATGAAGCCTAAAATAAAAGTCCACCCGCATTCAGGATGTGAAGTATGTTTTGTGGATGAGAGGAGGCATGTCCTCCGTAAGAAATGAAAGTCCCGTTAAGACGAACTTTCCCATCTGACAGACGAGTAATAATAGTAATTATAATTATTATTCACCACATTATCGCTGTCAGCAGAGAGAATATGAAGCCTGTTATTCATCTGGAGGGTAAAAAATTAAATCAGACTGATAATTTTCAGTACCTTGGCAGTATAGTGACCTCTGACAGTCGATCCCAGAACGAGATTACCAATAGGGTACAAAAAGGATCTAAGTTCTATCCAGTTAGACACCTTCTGTGAAACAAGCATATTCTAATTACAGCCAAAATGTCACTGTACAATTCATACATTACAACGTACAGCCTGGAAATATGTATCACTATCAAAAGAGATTCAAACAGACTCCAGGCGGTCGAGATGAATTTTCTGAGATAAATGGTACCGAAAACCAGAAGAGACAATATCAGGAATGAAGTAATCCGCAAACAGATCCCATTCAATGAAACACCTCGTGAAAAAATTGCCAAAGCATGGTTGCAATGGGTGGGACATGCCAAGCGGATGGATCCAACAAGAACAGCGAGGATATGGTCGGAAAATGAACTGTAGGGTAAAAGACCAAGAGGCCGGCCCAGAAGGAGATGGATTGATCTCGTGAAACTGGACCTACAGGAGAAAGGTGCATCATGGTTTAGAATCCAAGAAGATGAAACATACTTGGACGGACAAAAGTGGCGAGCGCTCTTACACCGCACCCGGGAAATTGGTGACGGATTAAGATGAGGATTATGAT
This sequence comes from Vandiemenella viatica, assembly GCA_031002005.1. Lineage (NCBI taxonomy): Eukaryota > Metazoa > Arthropoda > Insecta > Orthoptera > Morabidae > Vandiemenella > Vandiemenella viatica. Next base: position 37,888,045 of record JARYHS010013631.1, on the reverse strand, counting down.
TATGATGAACACCTAATCTCAACACTACGGGTGCCTTTCAGGAGTTTTAATGATTGTAAGCTTTGGTTTTACTTCCGCATGCTCTCCATGGTGACTACTAGCATATTATACCTATTGCCGGGTCATACTAATGAAGGAAGTGAAGTGAAGTGAAATGTGTAACTATGTTCCGTGTGTGATATGTGTACTTTTTTGTGACATTTGTAGTTTATGAGATTGTTGACCGTTGCGGCAAACCGGGTAAAAACCGCAGTCAGGTGGTCCGGGTGCGTGGGGCCTGGGATTGTACCCAGTTTCGTTGTAACTCCACGACACAGCGCAGTTAACCATACAGGCGTGCTATTATACTGTAACATTATGACATAATCAATTTGAAAGCATGTTCTGAATTCCTACGGCAACACATTTATGAAATTGTAAATTATACATTAAAAGTAAATCATATATAGAACAGACTCTTAATATTTATTAATCAATTAGATAATAATGTTTTGAACCAATAAAGGGAGCGAACAAACCAAGCAAAATAAAAAGAAGGGCTAATAATGTTATGTTATTAGTAACTGTTACATCAAGATCAATACTAGTCAAATTCAGTCAAAGGTGGCATATAAATTTGATCGCTTTCTGAATTTTGTTTTTATTCAAAGGAGTGATGAAAATCCTTTCTCACAAAGATTTTGATGGTTCCGGAACACAGTTAACTATTCTTTCTTCTGTATCATGATGTCATTCCAGTATCTGTAATCTTGCGGCTTGCCTGTCTCACACGTTGAGACTCGCTGGCTTACAGTATTGCAGCGTGCACCTGAGTCATCCGTCAAATCAAAATTATTTACGAAGGTTTTCTGTTCGTTGAACCATGAATCCTGCTGCGACTTTGAATCGGAAAGGAAATATTTTATATGATACTTGAGTGTATCTAAAATTCCAGTAGTTAGTATTAGGTAACATTTCCTTTTTAAACAGACTAGTTCGTTTTAGATTTTCCATAGCACAGAGGAAATGTTCCACTGGTAGAAAATTTCGATTTGGTATTCCAACAGATATTTGCGTTTTAGGGTACTTATCATTTATTATGCCAGTTATTCGCATTTCCTCAGTGACCCCCTGTGTGACACTGATAATGTATTAACGATTTAATTTTCATTAAATTTGGTATTTACATAAATGAGTATGTTTTAATATGGCCTCATTCAACTTTTTACTAAGCTAAATTACAAAAATCTTAAAAATTAATAGGTAAACATTCATAAACAAAATTTGAAAATTTTGTAACGATTGTTTAGTTTACCTAGTGTCACCTTTTCGTTTAAGTCTACCAGCTCTCCTTGTTGATCAAATACATACGTTTTCGATAAATATGTATTGCTGGAATAATTTTAGAAAAGAAGAGTAAGTTAAATTGTCAGTCACCTTAAAAGCAACATGTGGGAAACCGACATAGAAGTTGCATAATATTGTAGTTTTTAGTGGAAAGTATCCATAAACCTTTACAGCTATTAATACGGGGAACGATTTGATTATATGCCTTTAAACTAAGAACCATATAAGACATGCAAAGGGGAGCATTTAGCTCAAACCCAACCAACGAGAGGTGAACTTCTGCCTGGTTACTTCTCATCTGTCAAGGTACACAACTATGGAGGAAACTCCGGCCAAGGTATACACTGAGGACTCAAAAATAATGCCAACTTTTTCGAACGAGATAGGAGATAAAAATTTTTTTTTAAATTTTAGACAATTCAACATTGTGTTTGTATTATTGAATTTTTGTCGTTTCGAATGACTTCTTATTTCACTCATTCATTAACATCTTCTACTGTATAGAATCTTAAGATTTCAGATAATCATCCTGCAGGATAGAATATTTACGAAATAATTTAGTACAGTAGTGTAGCAACATTTTCCAATGTGCTATCCGGATATGTTGATATTCCATGTATAAAAAAGTGTAAAGAATTACGATTTATCGCAGAGCAAAACATGTATAATTTACTCCATGTGCTGTACGTAGAGCCATTAATAATGCAGTCTGGGCTATCGTTAGGACATGTTTTCCCTTAAGGGACGAAATTTTATCACGTAGGAATGCAGTTATATACGTAACAATTGTAATTTATAGAAATGTATGGTTGGTATTTCTTCATTTCATTGAAAAACCTGCTTGTCTAATTTCTGAATTCAAAATACTGTAAACAAAGAAAAAATTATATTTTGCTAAATTACCTAACAAAGGACCTAACTCCGTTGATTGACAGCCTAAGTCCCTGGACACCTACAGCGTTTCTGAAATCCTGATTGCAATTATTAAACGGTTTCCTATAGTAGTCTAAGCAAGTGTTGCGCCAATATGGAACAGGTGGTCCGCTGGCAGAATTTTAAAAAAATAATTCCGGTTGAATTAAAAATATCATAATACAAATTTATTTAGTGAAAACTGTTCGCATAAAATGAATACAGTACTCATACTGTATAAGGCTAGTATAAGCAATGACCCAAACTTTGTAAAAGCCATGAATATTTCAATAACCAGACCAAAATCTGATATATATGAGGATATTACTGCATAAATACGTTTCCACTAGCCATCAAAGATATCGACTGTTTTAGAAAGGTCTTCTAAGCATATATTGTAGGTCTTCCGGGAACTCTGTACATGCCGAAAACAATTGGTAGGTTTATTTGTAATATACCCATAGGCAAAGAAACGTAGGTCCATATACGTTAGTGAACCAGAGAATTATTTTTGACATTCTTTCTGATCCTCTTGTCGAAAAAGGTGGACAAACGCTGCACTAGGCTAAAACTTAAAAGTCTCAGACATACACTTTCCATCAAAAATGGAATAAAAGAAAATAATTTCCATAAAACTTACAAGCTACGCAGAGAGAGGTGACAGCAATGAGCTACCTCCATTAACTTACTGACCCATGAGCTATCAACAGGATATAAACCCGAAAGAAAAATAAATGTACCGTGAAATTACAGCGATAAAACTGATCGGAAATCTGCCGACGAGGCGACATAGAACACGTGCCCAGATCAACGACCGAGGCCTCCGTTGAGCTTTGCGGTGCCGCGTCATTGTCGCACTGCAAGGAATTTAATAAGCGCCTCGCGCGTCGAATAGAATATTGTGTTTCAGATTAATGCTGCGCGCTGCGGTGAGCTCCATCCAATTAACTGGTGATTACAAAAGCCAGCCGCGGTGGAGGCTGTGGCCGACAGGTGAGTGGCGGGGCAGGGCGCCCGGTGGTTTTACACCTCGCCGACAGAGAAGTGGTTGACCACCAGCGCACAGTAAACCAGCCTTAAGACACCCGCGCTCTATAGAGAGTGATGAGGGTTTTTAGCGCAGAAACGAGGGCACTGGGTCATAAAACCTTGATCTGATCATTGAATGAATATGGTGATGTAGTATATGACACACATTTCGGCTATCGAGTTGGGAGCGTCCATAAACTACGTGGATCGGCAAACCGGGAGGAGGGGGCGGGGGAAGAAGATCGTTAGAAAGCTACGCTGGGCTACATGCGTGGGGGTGGTTAAAAGCCAAATTACGTAGCTTTTCATTTGTTTTATTGGCACATTTGAAACAAGGAACACAGAACAGCATGTGGATATTTATTTTCTTAATTTAATTACCTTTGTATTTTAGATGCGTGATATATTCACAGTGCCGGGAGTGTGTGCTTGTGATTTAAAGTCAAAGTGCTGGGATGACAAGTGATCAGTGTGTCTGATGAACTATTTGACATTCGCTGGGCCAATATTATATACTAGCCTCGTACCCGCGACTTCGTACGCGTGGATTAAGAATTTTTTTGCCAGAATTAAATATAGAAAGTTGTAGGTAACGAAGAATTGGTCCCAAACAATATCGAGTCGGCATAATATGACAGGAAAGCTATCACTATATCATTCTACCGTCGAACCTGCCTCTTGAAGAGAATCAATTTCCAACATATTTCTGTCACAATTCGATAAGATCTCAAAATTTCGTGACTACAACTGTTAATCATACTGGAAAAAATATCCTGTGCCCTTCATACAGCTTTCCTTACAAAATTCCATCACAACGATATAGCCATTTGGTCGTCATAACATCAAAAGACAGAGACTTACATCCCTAATTATAATAATATTACTGTGGTTCACACTTACACACTGACTGCGAACTACACCTGAGGGATCATTATAACGTAAAAAAGTGTACACCTACAAAATTGCAAGACGACCTACGATTTGCCTCGCATTGCACCCCTAACTTTCTAATATCTACAGTTTAACATTCAATCCGAATAACCTACGGCCCAGGCCTGACTCTTACGATGAAAAACAATTTTTAAAAATCTTAGCCTCCACGGATATTTGAACCGGAGACCACGACGTTCGTAAGCAAGCTCTTTAGCCACTGAGCTGCCTGTCCACTACACGGAAACACGGCCTGGAGACGTCCACATCCAACGTGTCTGTCTATCGCCGTATTTCGAAGTTATCAGACAACATGTGTTATTTATACAGATAATTTTTCAACCAAATGTAGACAGTATTTTTCTCCTTGTTTCAAAGGATAAGTGTGCAAAGTTTCATCGAGATCGGATGAAAACTGTGGATTTGTATGAAGAACAAACAAACCAACAAACAAACAATCAAACATACATTCATCTTTATATACAAAGATTAAGAACTCAAAATATTTTTTTCTTTTTTTCGCTTCTGGCTTTATGCCTCGTCGACGTCGGTGTTATTAGAGGCAGGAAAGGGCTGGGGACAAGAAACGGGAAGTAATTCTGCCGTGGCCTTTTTGAAGGAATAATCCCGGCATTCACCTGGAGTGATTTGGAGAAACGATAGAAAACCCAAATCTGGATGCCCGGACGGGAATTCGAACAGGCGTCCTCCAGAATGCGAGGCCAGAGCGTCAACCGCTCACCCATCACGCTCGGTGCGAGAACTCAAGTTCGTTTGCGGATGTCACACGGGATCCTTCACCCTCCCCTTTCCGCCGTGACAGTTGTTTTGGTTCGGATCGGCAGCGTGCCCCCATACTGCAGATTGAAAAAATAATCTTGTTCTGTTTAGTGACATTCAATCTAGTGGTCGCTGAAGTGTTAGTTCAACTTGTGAAGCAGCGGTATGCAGCGAATAGGAATGTTTTTCCAGCTCGTTTTCAAACTGAAAAAACGGCTTCTATGAGCTATGAAAATGTTTTAATCAGCACAAAGAATTATTCTCTGGCAATATAGAAAGAAATGAGACAAAACTGCATCAAAAGATAACTAAAATCTCGATGGCCAGACGTAAAATCTAACCCTCGTCTCCCCGAATGCCAGTGTCCACTGTAAACCACTAACCCACCAGACACCTAATGCCTTCACTGTTGAATGACAGTCCTGGTTTCATACGGTCACATACTTCACAAGATTGCTTTGTTCTCTGTTTAAAACAGTATATGATCTAAAGGTAATCAGTCTTGTTGGATTTCGTAAATTCTGGCCTCCATGCTAGTCTTGTCTTCCTCACATTTCTCTACTTTCAATAAATAACGTTTGTGTTTTTTACTAACCGAAACTTGCACTTTTACTCAGTAACTATACAATATTTACGGGGAAATAACTTCATCTATCATGCAGTTTGCATCTAAAATATAATAGCCACTCAGTGTGGATAAGGTTATAAAGAAATTATTTAACTTTCTCGACGATGAAATGGGAAAACTGGTTGAGTAAGTACTACATATTTGGCTTGTTAACACTAAAGCAAATAAAACTGCCTTTAAAGGAGATAGCAGAATATTGGTAGTCTGGTGACACAGTAAGTTCAGCATCTCCTGCAGATAAGGCTGTTGAAATGTTGAGCCCAGGAAACGAAGTTCGGTTGTATACCCGCGAAATCAATACTCGGAATAAATCTAAATTTACAGCCTGATGTGTCCACGATGTCGTTAAATATCAATAAACTGAACAAAGGTTCAAACACCCACTATCACTTTCCTGGGTGTGGTGTTACTGTGCTATAACCAGTCACTGCTCACTTAGGGTATTGGGGGGAGGAGGGAGGGGAGGGGGAGGCGAAGTGTTGCCATTATTAGTGAATTTTGATAGTTTTTGGGTAACAAGTGTTCTTATTTTAGGCAGAAATTGCGTATGATTCATTTGGATGATTAAAGAACCGCCTAAAATACGAAAGTCAAGACGACGGGTACGTTAATTCCGATATTCGAACCTGGGAACTTAATTCTCGCCTGACCCTTTTGGAGCCGCTTAGTAAACGCGTTTAATCTAACGGTTTTCTCATAAATCTGCAGTTGTAGTCATCGCGATACAGTTTGAGAGTAAATTATTTTCACGCAGGGACATAGATTTGGAGAAGCGTCAGGCTACTGTTTGTGACTCTCTCTCCAAAGCCGCAATGTGGCAGAGGAATGTGATTGTAGTGCTGCGGGCGGGGATCGAACAGCAGACCCGCCACACGCTGTCCCACTGCGATAACGAACTTGCGAACGTAGTTACTGGTTTCCAGTTAGGCTACAAATGAACCACGGATTTGCAGCCTAATCGGATTACGAAAAGCCGAACTGCGGGCCGCCTGCCTGGAATTCATTCCTACCCCAATAACGCCGCCTCCCGCCTTCGCTTACGTCCCGAGTACGAGTTTAATTTTAAGCGCCCCGGAAATCTCAGACCCTTTCAATCGACTTTATTAATAGCATCCACCGACGTGCTTATCTTTTACGCCGTAAGTGAGGCCAGATTGCAGGCGTCCATTACTTTCTTAAGTGTCTGTCCTGAATTGAAATTTAAATTACAATTTGAATTTACGGCTTAATAAAAGGAATAAAGTGACGAAGTTGGTAATAATGAATAATCCACGACAGCAACTACTAACATATTACAGCGTTACGACAAGAAATATCATTTGTTTGAGGGAATGAAGCGCAGTGACCCTGCTGCCACCCTGTGGCCACCATCGAGATCACTCTGTACGGCGGAGTGGTTAGATCGCCATACGTGATTCATGGTGTGAGGAAACGTATAGTCCCCTCACACCTAAAGTTTATTGGTTTAGTATTCCCTTTTTTCTTCTTTATTTTTGTTTGTGTTCTATATTTAACATTGTGCTGTCGATTTAAGTTTGAAGAGAAGCATTGCAAATGATTGTATTTAGGATATCGAAACAGTTTGTATGTAATTATCTTTGAAGTAATCTGTGAGCGAAGTGAGAGTATTCTTTGGTCAGTCCAGGATAGAAATGATGGCGAGCGGAGGCATGAATTGGTGTTCCTCGCTCGAACAGTAATTGTGTTATTAATCGAGATAATAAGAGAGAATATTGAGTGTTTAATGATTTGTTGAAAACATAATTTGTGAAGCAAATGATGAGTGAAATACATAGAAAACTGAAATGAAGATCTCCTTACTTATCTTTTTATCTCTCTAACAGCGAGGTCTTTAGAGACGGAAATGATGAGGGGCAAGGAATGGGAAGGAATTCGGCCATGGCCTTTTAAAGGAAGCATCCCGGCATTTGCCTGGAGTGATTTGGGAAACCATGGAAACCCAAATCTGGATGCCCGGATGGGGATTCGAACCGCCGTCCTCCCGAATGCGAGGCCAGAACGCTAGCCGTTACACCACCACGCTCGGTATACTTTATTGTATGTTGTTTGAATCATACAGACCAATTAAGTAGCAGAAACTGCAAGATAATATTCCATGGATTCTGTGGTAGTATCCACCATAGGCAAATCCAGGAAGCATAAAAAGGGCAGTTTCTTACAATGGACAAGCTTCGAGCATAGAAGTCGACGATTATTGAGGTATGAGTCTCATTATAGGATTATTACGGGAAAACAGCGCTAATAATTACAGTATATTTACCTATTTTATTACAGTGGGTGACTGAAGTCATATGCACCAATACCTGCACAAATAGGAGTATTTACACATACATAGAAACCATTGGATATATCCTCAAGTAAACTGGCGCTATGCTTGAATTACGGTATAACGGCTTAAATACAGATAAAACTGGTGCAGCGTTATCTTTCTAATCACCACCAATATTATAGGAATGAGAAGAGCAAGCTTGTCGTCATGGGTACCTCTTAACCCAAACACGACTTTTGCGATCCATTGAAACATTTGTTACTCTGACTAACCCGATTGATCTACACATCCAACCCTTTCTGCTGGTTTACTGTCAGACGTCTCTTGCTGCTGAAGGCAGACTCGTTGGGAGACAGAGACCGATGGCTTCTCGCCTCGACTCCCAGCTGCTTCAGCGCTGCTTATTGACAGTGAGACTAAGAAACAATGACAATACGGCATCGAACTAGCTGCGCTGAGGGTTTTACTGGGATACTCCCACTCTGTTCCGGCTGTCTGGAGAGAATAAATAGTATCATCAACGTACCGCATTCGGACATAATGACAGCTTGCATTCTTCTTTCTGCGAGTTACAGCTGTCGGATTGCTGATTAGGGTTCTGCTTTGCTGGTCGTGACTTCCTTACTTTTCCTTAACTTTGCTCGCTCACCTGTCCTCGATCCCAACTCGAAGAAATAAGCAAATTTACAACTCGATTTTTTTTTAACTGCTTTACGTCTCTTTTTAACACCGAGGTCTTTTAGAGACGGGAAAGGATTGGGGGCAAGGATGGGGGCAAGGAATGGGAAGGAATTCGGCCATGGCCTTTTGAAGGAAGCATCCCGGTATTTGCCTGGAGTGATTTGTGGAAACCATGGAAAACCCAAATCTGGATGCCCGACGGGGATTCGAACCGCCGTCCTCCCGAATGCGAGGCCAGAACGCTAACCGTTACACCGCCCCGCTCGGTTACAACTCGATACCGCTGATTCACTACAGAAAGATGGAGCAATGCGGCCAACAGTGAATTGGTGCCAAACACCATCACGGTGGTGGAACCACCTAAGCCAACGGGACGGACAAGCACTACTAATACATTTTAAATTCACTGGACTCAGACTAAACGTTTTGTATCCAAATTACAAACATGACTCATCTGTTTTACGAAGGATAGTTGTGGAGTTAACAACAACTGAAATGGAACAACTAATTAGTAGAACGTCACCAGCTATTCAACAAGATTAGCATTTTTATATCAGAGTCTAATATATATACATTTCCAGATTGACTATTTTTATCTACGGTGGCTAAGGTAATTGCTGTGAATACTCCAGTTCAAGGCCTTTAATGAATGTTCGAATCAAAACACAATATGTCATTTACCTTACCACATACTCAAAAGTTGAAATATTTTCGTTTACAACTCGATGTTTGGGCAATTTCGTCAAATCTAAGATAATTTTCATTTCATTTAGTTTTAAAAATTATATGAATTGAGACACTTGTATGCAAATCCGATTTTAACCGCATCTCCCTTTGAAATAATAAATTGGTAACGTGATTTACATTTTTAAAATTAAAATCCTTACATCTTCATATCTGTTAGTGGCCTTGAAGCTCGTCATAAAGCCGTTGATTAATTTTCCGTCCTTTAAATCTGGAGGACGCCGGTTCGATCCCGGTTCGTCAATGGAGATTACTTTTCCATGGATTCTCGAAATCACTCCAGACGAATGCCGCGATAGTTCCTTCAAAAGACCATTGCCGAATTCTTCGCCGTTTCCTCCCACAATTCTATCAAAGCTCTAATGACATCATCGTTGACGACCAGAAAAGCAACCTCCCCTCCCTTCTAAAAATAGCGAAGAGAAGCGAAATTGTTACCAAATTATCAAGGAAATGCCCCCGGGAAATACAGGTTGCTTAGTTGTATTTCGTCCAAATTTACACGTATTTCTGCGCCAGTTTTGAAGTACTAGGCGTCACCATTTTCTAATAAAAATAATAGTGAGCTGTATTCTTGGCTGTTTACCTCGTTCTCATACATATGAACATGTGACGCTAATACATGAAGTTGTAAATACCGTTGAGACAACAACATATTATGCACTGATGCTATTATTTCAGAGTGAGGTGATAACAGTGTCATTTCCTTTCACCACAGATTTTAGAAATGCAAATATAGAATAGGTTTGGCGGCTGATTTAATCTCTCTTGTCTCTTGGCGTGTTGGAACCGTCGGTACTGGCACTGAGCCATGTTCACCGTGACGTGACCAGCTGATTACTGATTGATTAACGGATTACAGGAGCCTGGTACATGTACACTGGCGACCAGTTAGTGTTTCTGTGCACGGCGAGCGGTATTCACGTATAGAAACTCTTTTGAGTTGTTTAATTTTTGAGTCTCTCTAAAAATAGTATGTGCGAAAAATGTAACAATTCTGTAAAAATAAAAAGAGTTGATCAAATGGTTCTAAGTACCTGTTAGAATATTTTAAACAAGAGTCTATCTGCGAACTGATTTCCGGTGAAAAGTAAATGTAATATATAAAATGTCCCTTAGTTCTGTTACTTTTAATAAATCAGTACCGCTGTATGCAAAATTTGTTCGTTTCAAAAGGCACTTTCCTTTGAGTTTCTTTCCAACAATTTCGTTGTGGCTTTAACAAATACAAATTGTAATTTTAAAAAGTAAAAAAAAAAAAAAACACAAGTCGATCTTCGACACAAAATGCAATCAACCGTCTTCCCTGCACAACACTTTCAAAGCATAAAGTATTTGCTTAGCAATCTTACAGAAATCAAGATCAGAGTTTTCTTTTGGAGTTTGCCAGTGTTGTGCTACTCTTCTGTAGTCGGTACTCGTAACAGTTACCAAAAATACCAAACACGGAAACGCCATCGCAGTGCGCATTTCATCGCCAAACTCGATGCGGCCGGTTGAAGAGTATGGAACTGGCTGAGAATATATTCTCAAATTTCATCATAAATAAGTATATACACGTTACTATGCACCAAATAAGCGTAATATTTTAAATTTTCATTCCTTGTATTCTTTCTAGGTACTGTGGTAAAAATAGAGTCAGCGAATATGCCTTCATAACAGCGTGATAGTTTTGTGTGAATTTCTATACTCAACTAGACGGGGCTTAATTACGTTTACTGTATCTGACTTAAAAATACAATTTCGAATACATGAAAAACATGAAAAAACGAAACTTCAGGAATATATGAACAGTTGAAAGATATCAACACTCCCATTCATAGTAATAGATTAAAGACCGGAAAAGCAATAAAGAAAAATAAAAAAACAACTCACAACAAAATGAAAGATAAATGAATTCAGAAAAGTTGAAAAAATATATTTGAAATATAACTATTTTTTCACTTAGTTTCAAATTGGAAAGAACTTCCGTACCAGAATAGAATAAAGAATGAGGTTGCAAACAAATAAAGTGGATCAAGGAAAAAAAGGAATTACACCAGTCAGAAAGTATTGTTGTTAGAATTTGTCAAGTAGAGGAATAAGATATTTATCTTTTTTTATTGGAAAATAAAGGCATGAGTAGGCTTCAAAATTCTCAGGCGCAATTAATTTTTGTTACCGGTCTATTTTAAAAGCTCAATTACTGAAGTAGCTGTACATTTTCTAAAATATTTTCCATATCCTTTATTTCAATAATAAATATTAAAAATTCTTGCTTGTAATATATGAAAAATACAATTAAAAGCTTTAATTTTGTGTTTCCTTTAGTATATATACTAAGACTATTTTATAGAAATTTAGAATTAATTAGTACATCCTAATGGTTGGGATGGGTGCTAATATCTGTAATAAATTTGATTGTAATTGAACGATTGCTCTAACGGAGCGAGCAACAAGGCGTGTATTTTAGGAGCGTGGAGCCGATTCCGCTACCTAATCTGAAAATATGACAACCATTCATTTTAATGGCCACATTCGTATCCCTGAATGTTGTTAGATTGCAGAAATATAATTGCGTGATGCTCCACTCACACGTGACTGTTATTTCAGGAAAATTTATAGAATAATAATTACAAGTGTTGAATGAAAATCAATACTGACATGTGGAAAAAATAGATGTAACAATAATTTAAAATTAACGATGTGAATGTAAAATATCTTATTACAACTTTGAACAGAAAAGATTATCCTAAAACATACTAGCAAACGATTATTGCAAAAAAGACAATTTGTGTAAATGCTTCTGAAATCGTGAATATCTGCAAACTAATCTTAAAACACTTGAATACGTTTGAACGGATATTGGCATACCTTTAATGTTCAAAAACTTGTTTTTCACGATACATAAACCATTTTAGATATGGAATAAATGCAGTGGTACCGTGATTCAGAGAAGTAGTAGCAGATGTGAACTGTATAACAGAATAGTAATAGATCACCAAAAAACCCAAATATCAGAATACCAACCGAACGAATAAATGGTTTTTGATCTCTCTCAAAGAAGAAAAAGATACTTCTGGCACTCTCTTTCCTACTAATCTTAGCTGATCTCCACAGACCACTGTTATTCCATCTGGCAGAACACAGAAGTAGGCGGGGTGACTTCGTTTTATTAAACTGATATTTCACCAAAAGCTATTAAGGCATTGTCTCTGTAGAGTTCACGAAGATGTTCATCCAGGTCTCTGGTCATGTGTTCAAATACGGGATGTGAATTCCCGTTTCCATGGTAAATAGAAGTGCCGTTTCAACTCAGCAGATGTCATTTTGTACGGCAGGGAGAGATATGAGAGCTAGCTCCACAATCGTATGTATCAACTTTGGTAAGCTCTTTCTTAGTGGTTATTTGTTTAGGATACATCATTGTTGAGCTCTCAAGATATTGTGGTGCATTTCCACTGTGTTTGCCAAATTAGCATTATCGGTTTACGTGTTAATGATGTTGCTGATGACATCATAAAAAATATTAATAAATAACATTCAACGATAATTCAAGTTGGTACACTTGCAAGGCCAAAAGCTGGTTGACCTTGGCCATTCTAGTACGGTTAGCCAACATTAATTGTGGTTTTCGTAGTTTTGATGTGCAGAAACCTAACCCATTCGCCGTTTTTCTGTATGAAGTCTGGGATACTGGTTTCAACATCAGGACCGGACAAAGGTTGGTAATGCTGATCAGCTGAGCCATACTTCATGAAACTAAGGTAATTTACTCAAATAGTAAGTTAAATAGCGTGATGGGCCAAATAAAAGGAAAAAATTCTGTTTGCAATATTTTATTCATCATGAAAACGTCTTTAATAATTCATTTATTCTTTATTTTTCCTGTATAGCGTTTAAATATTCATTTTTATATAACACAGATGGCTGAAGCTGTCTTCAGCGATTTGCTGTCCACACTAAATTAGCAGTATATGATTAGAGAATTGTTATGATTTCATTTGAGTCAGCTTCTCTTTCTTTTATTAAAGATGAATTCCTAACTGTCGTATGCGCCTTAAGATTTTCTGAACAGTATACCTAAAATTTAGTTGCCGTGAATTTCTAAGTTTCAATCTAATGAAAATTTACATAATATTTCTTAAACAATTCTGTTTATTAAAAAGATATATGAGTATTCAGGGCAGTCCTTCAAACATCTCTTGTAAGATTACTTGGGCTTATATTTCAGGGCTTTATTTGAGAGGTTTTGAGTCTTTTGGGGGATAATAAGTGCGTGACGAAATGTTTGGATATATCGTTAGGGAAAACTGTTGCAACAGAAGGCTTTAGTGTAAGCACCGCCTACTAGACACGCCAGCCAGGTTGCACTAGATAAAATTTTTTGAAAAAACGAGTAAATAGTGTTCCGTGGCGAGCATGGAAGCCTTTCGTCGTATAACAGTAGTACTGAGAAAAAGTGGACCGATGTGAATAGGTAGTGGGCCAGAGAAAGGCGAAGTCTTTCGGGAATTCTTGACGGCTCAGAACATTGTCTGATACCCAGTATTAACTTCTGCATCTCAAAGGGCGACGGCGTATACTCGTATTGCAGTGTTGAGGGCCATTTAACTTCATCAGTATTTAGATACTATTCAGTCGGGGCTTATATCAGATTCCAATTGTTCGTTTCACTGCAGAAAGGTAGTTTCGTATGGGGAAGACTGCGTGACGCTTACTACAAAAGATTTAAATTGTTCGTTATCGCTCAAGAAAGCGACGTTAGTCTTTTTAGAAGAGTGAATATAGTGAGATGCCTAATTTTAAGTAAAATATCTATACAGAAAAAATACGAGTGCGTATAACTATTCAAGGATATAAAATTAGGAATTCATTTGCGAATATTCGTAGGGAACGTCTTTCAAGTAAAGTTAATATTTTGAACTGATGAGTCAGTATATGACCAAAAATTTTCTAAAACAGTTTGATTAACATTATGTACGGTAGACCTTCCTATAAAAGATGAAGTTGCCTAACTCTCTATTAGAATGCAGTTGCTGATTGTATAATACTTATGATTCCTTAACTAAAACGATCTATAAATAATTAAGTCGGTTTAGAGCCCAAAAGGAGTATTAGTTTGAAAATTTATATCACTGTGTTACGTGATCTCTGACTTATTGATCCAAGAGCAAACTTACAATGCATACTTCAATAAGAGAAAAATTATTCTAAATATCAGAGACGTTCATCAGCCGACCGAAGTGAAAAATTTGACGCAGGTGGGACGTGGGACGGGTCGGCGTGTGTCCTGTGGCCGGGGAACCTGGACGTGCCCGAGTGGATCAACTTTGGTATTGGAAATATTGATCGAGTTCAGTTCTGTGTCACCGTGACCTTTATCCGTCCCACTGTACCAATAGCAACTCGTACGATGCAACCATTTTCCGGCTACCAAACGATCTTAAACCCCACTAATGTCTGTTCTAATTAGCGTTATCGCCATTTTTATTTTTGTTTTGTCCATACAGTTAGAAAGTGATAAAAAATATTCGTTTTGAAATTTAGACCAATGTTCAGAGTCTCACATAAAAACATATGCCAGGAGTGCAGATGGCTGCCTTCGGAAAAACTTTAAACTGGATAAAGTCACCTCGTCGCGACATAGACCTAGGCCTTCGACAAGGTGAAATACTGTACGTTAATCAGGTAGTGATCATTAAATTTGATTGATGACTATACACCAGCTAGCTACCAAGATCCCGTTTTTTTTTTCCAGTTAACTGCAGAGAAAACACTGAATGCTTATTTTTTCTTCATATATGACTTCCATACCAGTCTTTATCGCTTCCCAATCAGTATATTTTTTGTTTTAATTAGCACTAACTGCAAATAACAGTATATGATTAGCAGTACAGTTTTGTCTTCGTCACATCACGACATTAAAAATCCAGGTCCAGAACTTCACTCAATTTAAATAAGAGAAATGGAAATTGATCACGCGTTGTGGTTGGTAAAATTGAAATGTAGAGTAATAATACTTGGCTGTTATTATTAATAATTTTTATTGTTCTGGAAAAGTTTGTAATGTCATAATTTGTAAAACTAATAATGATTTAACAGTCTTCCCTGTTTGTCGCGTTCTATTAAAAAAAAAAGTGTTGGGTTATTGTGTGACCCGTTAGTAGTAATTACTATAGAGAATAGAGCGCAGACATCGGATACTCTTATACTTGTATGGGTTCCTACATGTAATGGCTGTCATTAGTGAACAAAACATATAATGTAGATTTAAACGAAATACATACCTTTTATACGGCTGGAGTTAGTTGCTTTGTGAATAAAATATATGATCTTCCTCTAAGCTTACTATAATAGCGATATCTATCGATAGAGAGCGAATGACTCTCCATTTGTCCCTGCCCTATGCAAGAAGGCCAGGCAGTGTAATTCTTGGATATTATTTCTACGATCTCGTACTTTTACTTGTTGAAAAACAATAAATATCAGCAGCAAAGGTCTCCTTGTATTATAATATTTCACTGTTTCCGGTAACTATTTATTTGCTACATACAATTTCATTCACTCAGAAGAATCAAGTTTATTTAATAAATGCCTTATTACTCTTAAAGTACATTGCGTTGTTCAAATAAACCTAACAGCAAGGAAGTATTCTGCTGCTCCGACGCTTAGTTTTAACCGTATTCAATTCAGGGACCTAATTACAAAATCGAAGAAGCTTGCAACTGTCAACCAGGGCTTTCAAAGAGCGACGAATGGAAGATGGATGGGTTCCGATAACGCATTAAACCACTTGGTGCTGCAAAACATGGCGGCAATGGGGAACAAACTGTTGTCACCGTTGCTCAGGTAGCTACTGAACTGAAAACATCACACGTGCACACAAGCCTGGAAGATATGCGGTGGTAATATCAATGCAAAGCACTGCACTGCACTGCTCAGTCGTGGTAAGGACGATCACCTTAACACAAAATATAAGAACCTATTAGTCGCCTCCATCCCAAAAACAGGAAGCCACTACTTACTTTAATAAATATTAAATCGTTATTGTATAAAGAAAGAACCTGCCAAAGCTGCAGAGAACATGCGGCAATATTTTAACCAAAACAACACCACATGCGGTAAACGGAGAAAACTGTATGAAATTAAAACAGTGAAAGTAGGTATGTATACTAACTAGCGCAAAAAAGACATGTAGTACATACAAATAACATTTGCGAGACAGCAATAATTTAAACATACAATGCCAGCTGACAATCTTACCGATAATAGTTGTGATAAGTTTTGAATTGCCTATGAAATTTCAGTTTTAACGAAAATGTCAGCAAACTATTTGTAAAAAGAATATGAGTAACTGTATTCGAATTTTGAGCGGACTGAAATGTTTCAGGCCAGACTTCAAGTTGTTCCATTTACGTTCGTCAGTATTTTCTGCGCAATTAAAACTCTTGAAAAAACTAAAATAACGATAGTTTACTACAATTGCTACGACTTTTTGATTAATTACTTCGTCAAAGTCTAATTTATCAGAGCTGGCAGACGAGTGCTGGCGAAGAAAGAGAAAGGATACGGCCATGGCTGAATAAAGGTAACGAAATTCATAAGGGGCACTTCATCTTATTAGTAATCACTTCCAAAGAATTCTTTGACTTACAAAATATAGTGACAAAAACATGCAAAATATAGTGATAACAAAAGAAGAAATATATGGGAGGAAAAGGAAACTTGTTAAAACAGCCAGGTATAATGTCATACATCATATTTTATTTTTTGTTATTTTATAATTTTCATCACTTTCTTTGCACCCCGCTTGTAGTTCCCCGTGTTTGCAATTAACCGAACCAGTTTTGGATGAAAAAAATATTTGTGAAATTATTACGATTCTTAATGACATGTGGTACAAAATAACAGCCTGTTTAAGTCAAATGTTGAAATTTCTGTGCTGTAAATATCGTCCTCGTTTTCTGCTACCCGGTTCAGATATCGTTAGTCAAAACGTTATGAATACAACATGTGACTAGCATTACCTTATTTATGTTACTAGGTAACATCAACATTCTCCTTTCATTGATTCGAAACCTTCTACCTAGAACACCGAAGCCGTTCTCGCTCACTCTCCTTACTTTTCCTGAAATTGAAAGTTTGTTTCTCTTCATTTCCGTTTATCTGATTTCCTGGAACAGGCCTCATCGCGAAAGGGGAAAAGATTCTTTTATCAGTTCATACAAAGTTAAAACCAGCGGTGTTTAAAGTCAGTTCCGTGGATGAAGTTGTCATCGTGCAAATTCAATTTTCCTCAGCTGGTGTCTGCTGTGACTAAATATATTAACATCTGAGTTTTTTTCATAATCACGAGACGACTACAATAACAAAACGGCATTCAGCAAGGGCTAGTAAAACTAAGAAAAACATTTCTTTTTCTGTATAAAAATAAAGAGAAGCGTAATTCCGTAGAACTACTGTCTTAACATGCTTGCCATCCAATGTTCCTACGCAATGCGGGTAATCCCATTTTAAATTAAACCCATTGCCTTTTGCCCTTAATTTTCTTTTTCTTCAATGAACATCTAGGGAAAAGAGCTTTTTGTCTGATGCATCAATTTGCATTTCAGAAGTGTCTGAATTAATCGTCGAGAACCGATGGAGGCGACATCAAAAGAAATGCGACTCGCTGCGTCGTAATGTGCGTTGCAGCATTTTAGCTTAATGCGACGCGACGTGGCGCGGCCCGCCCTAGTGTGTGCTTACCTTAAGGGCTCTATCCTCTCAGTTGCCTCGAATGATTCCAGGTATTCTTGGAAAAACGTATCTTGCCAAAGGCCAGAACTGAATTTTACTCTCACTGACTGACCAGGCTCTGTCATTGATCAGTCAAGGATTACATGCTTTAAATACCGTTAGTGAAGAGGGTATAAGTATAATGCGCCAGCGCAGATGTGCCTAAAACACGTCATAACTAGCATTTAGTCAAGTGAATCAAGTGTTCTTGAATATTGATCTGTGTGTCGGCAGAAGTTTTCAGCAGTGTTAAGCTCCTTGGTGTTACAAAATATCGGCACGTCTCCTCACTTGCATCCATACGTAAATTCCCTACTAAGAATAGGTTATCATTGTTAAAGTAATGACTATATTAATAGCTACCAAATTATCATTTGAACTTTAGGCTCTGAAAATAGGCTACGCTGAAAAATCTCTTTCATTGATCCAACCCATTCATTAATGCGACATTCCAATTAATATCTAAAACCCATTTATTGACAGATGTTCTAAGCTAACCTAATCTATCAATAATTTTATTAGGGAGAAAATTTACTGAGCATTCTCCGGCAGATAATTCAACATTAATGTAGAGGTTTGACAGTGTCTCATATCCGTTAAATTTTATGTGCTTCCAACATTGACACCAAAAATACTAAACTGCGAACAGCCTATTGTATTTTCATTGTTGTGCAGTTAATACTATACCATTGAAAGTCTGGCCACAACCAGTCAACTTCTATACAGTATACAACATAAATTAACACACACAGGAATCTTCATCTCACGTTATTACAGCGAAATTGAGTTAATTCTATAGTGTTATAACTAGTAGTATCAAACGACGAAAATCAATACGGACTGAATTTCTGTAATAACTCAGCGTGGTTTTCGGCAATGCAGTTTTTCATTAAAAGCGCTGGGCTTATGTCGAAAGTTGTTTAAAGTCGCAACTATAATATCGGACTTTTATTTGTGTTATTACTAACAAGACTATTTAACCCATGATACATTCATATTTCGATTAATCTTTTACGAAAAAGACGAAAAATGAAGGACATTTTCTTTTTCAGTGTTAGAAAGTAGAAACACTGATATTTCTATCATTTACGGCCTCATGGATCCTGATTACTATAAATTGAATGAATCTTTGCTTTTGTCTGTGTTACATGTTACCATGCCATGCTGCAAGAAAAAAATTCTAAAAAGAGATAAAAAAAGTGAAAAAAATTGTCATGAACTTTCAAGTAATCATAGACTGTCTGAGATTTAGTAAAATGAAAATTCTTTGCTACATGTTTTATGCATGTTGAAACATGCTTAATTGAACTAAAATTGACAGAACGGCAGTATCAATAATTAATACGAGATTGCAAGTATTACTTTGTGTGTAAACTCTAATGTGTAATATTAATTAATATTCAAACCCTACAGGAGAGAGAGAGTAGGTTATTAAACTATAATTTCTGGTTTTGTGTAGGTTTAGAAGTATCCTAATTGCTCCAAGGGAAGACTGGGGATTACATTCTGACAACGGCACCCCTACCGACCAATAGTATAATTAAGCACATTCCTCTTCCCTCCCAGGACGTCAGAAGTATACTCTTACACACGATAGTAACAAATAAATGCAAAAAAATATGAAAACACTCTAAACCAACGTAATATTATATTGCCCCAAACAGCAATGAAATTATAAATTACGATATTTCCAGGCTCTCTCTCTTCCATTCCGGTGGTTCAGCTCATTTTGCTGTCTTGGTCGTCTAACTGTTTGTTACTTAATGGTTTTCATCATTAGTTGCATCGAGCGTTGGTAGCTAGTCTTAGTCAGTTGTTACCCTCAGAACATGTGTGAAGACATGAAGACAGCTTAACCTGGCGCTAATTGCTTAGAATATACGCTAGCAGGGAAGATACGATTTTAACCATTCAGCTTAACCACTCCGAAGTAACACGTTATAGCACTTACTCAAATTGACCTAGCATTCCTCTTCCAACAAAATTAATAGAATTTTCGGATTTCGCTTAATTTTCAAACATGGACTTTAATTGTTTCAGTTAATTGCTGCAGGTGTTCATGGAAGTTATGCATATACACAGACGGAAAAAAAAATCCCAACACCAAGAAAAAATTATTGTAGAGTAATGAAATTTGGACAATGCATTTGTCAAGTTAACATGTTTAATTGATTAAATTTTCAAGATCACAGGTTAATTTAAGCTCAAGAAAATGCATTTCAAATGTGAAATACTGTTAAATTAATAGCCGGTGTAACCTCCAGAATTTTGAATGCAAGCCTGCAAACGTGAATGCATTGTGTCATACAGGTTTCGAATGTCACTTTGTGGTATGGAGTTCCATGCTTGTTGTACTTGTGCTGTCAATACTGGGACGGTCAGTGCTGGCTGTGGATGATGCTGGAGTTGTCGTCCAATGATATCCCATACGTGTTCAATTGGAGACAGATCTGGTGATCTCGCAGGCCAAGGTAACATGTCGACACTCTGTAGAGCACGTTGCGAGACAACAGCGGTATGAGGGCGAGCGTTATCCTGTTGAAAAACTCCCCCTTGAATGCTGTTCATGAATGGCAGCACTACAGGTTGAATTACCAGACTGACGTACAAATTTGCAGTCAGTGTGTTTGGTATAACCACAAGAGTGCTCCTGCTGTCATAGGAAATTGCTCCCCAGACCATGACTCCAGCCCTGTAGCGTGCATTCCACTGACTACAAGCCATCGCCGTTTGCGACTCCAGTGGTGTCAAGCCAGAGCTCATTGGAGGACGGAGTGGAGATCTGTTGTGTTTTCTGATGAAAGCAGGTTCTGCCTTGGTGCCAGTGATGGCCGAGTGTTGGTCAGAAGGAGGCCAGGGGAACGCCTGCAACCAAACTGTCTGCGGCCTAGACACACTGGACCTACACCTGGAGTCATGGTCTGGGCAGCAATTTCCTATGACAGCAGGAGCACTCTTGTGGTTATACCAAACACACTGACTGCAAATTTGTACGTCAGTCTGGTAATTCAACCTGTAGTGCTGCCATTCATGAACAGCATTCAAGGGGGAGTTTTTCAACAGGATAACGCTCGCCCTCATACCGCTGTTGTCTCGCAACGTGCTCTACAGAGTGTCGACATGTTACCTTGGCCTGCGAGATCACCAGATCTGTCTCCAATTGAACACGTATGGGATATCATTGGACGACAACTCCAGCATCATCCACAGCCAGCACTGACCGTCCCAGTATTGACAGCACAAGTACAACAAGCATGGAACTCCATACCACAAAGTGACATTCGAAACCTGTATGACACAATGCATTCACGTTTGCAGGCTTGCATTCAAAATTCTGGAGGTTACACCGGCTATTAATTTAACAGTATTTCACATTTGAAATGCATTTTCTTGAGCTTAAATTAACCTGTGATCTTGAAAATTTAATCAATTAAACATGTTAACTTGACAAATGCATTGTCCAAATTTCATTACTCTACAATAATTTTTTCTTGGTGTTGGGATTTTTTTTTCCGTCTGTGTACCTTCCGATAACATGTACATTCTGATTTTGTGATACGTGTTTGGTGCGATGATTTCGAAGTGTTTATTCAACTATTTGAACAAAATGCTTAAGTATTGATGTGAAATTTGTGTATAAACTATTCTAAGTTGACCGTGATAAATCAGTTAACTACGCAGTAGATCTCGGCTGAAATTATAAATATCGTAACATTAAGACAACTTTCATCCCGATTGAAAATAGTACCATTAATACAAATTTTTGTAATATTAAGAAAAGGTTAGTGTACTGGTAAGCAGACGAAGTAAATCTTCACAAAAGATAAAATAGTCACATTTACATTCCACAGACCATTCACTCAGTGTGAAACCTTTTAGTTTCTTGACATTTTCTCCACTTTTTTACTTCCATCTGGAGTCTGTTACTAGATCGAAACAATGAAGAAGTTCAAGCAAGGATAATCGTACATTTCGCCCGTGTAATTGCACAAATCCTGTATGTCACTTGAAATATATACTCATTAACGAATCAAAGTAAACTTTAATGATTGAATGATTGAATGAATGAGAATGATATTATAATATCAGTTCGGTGCTGTCAGAAACACATTTCAGTAAGGTATAAACTTTGAACTAACTGATTAAGAAAATAAGATGCGAGGATTGAGTTCATAGCGAATATGTCTCAGCTTTCTCAACCAAACACGCTAGGCCACCATGTTCTTTTTTTACTTGTGGCTTTACACCTTGTCGACGTCGAGGTGATTAGAGGCAGGATGGGACTGGGGACAATGAACGGGAAGGAATTCGGCCATGGCCTTTTAATGGAAGCATCCCGGCATTCGCCTGAAGTGATTTTGGGAAACCATGGAAAACCCAAATCTGGATGCCCGGACGGGGATTCGAACCGACGTCCTCCCGAATGCGAGGCCAGAACGCTAACCACTCACCCACCAAGCTCGATGACGCCATGTCGCCAATAAATAAAATAATGTTTGTATCTCGTGTGAGGAAAGCGGATGTAGCATAGGCGACAATATGAAAGGATCTACTGTATAATTTCCTAACCTCACACACTCACCTCGATAGCTATTGGCTAGAGAACGGTGACGTCACGCGATGGCCTTCGCTCGCAAATTAACAGTGACCAGAGGTTCTTTTCTAAAAAAAATAGAAATTAGAGGGTATGCGCACAGCTCAATAGCTAATGAACTGCTATGAAATTAATTACCAGAATATATTCATTAAGTATGCTTCTCGTAGCGTTTCATTCTTAAAAAGAATGGATATACTTTACTGCAAAAAAAAACGTGGAACCACTTTTCAGAAACATGTTGCTAATGAAAGCAACATAAAAAACAAAATTCTACAACCTCAAGAGGTTTTATTCAAATTTTTCACAGTGTAACCTTAGGTTGAAACTCATTTCAAGTTCATATTGGGCCAGATCAGGTCAATCTATTATTACCTTTTACCCTAAAAATGGAAACTATTCTAAACCCCTGACTAGACGAAAAAATTAGTCACGGTCCTACACTAATAAGCAATAAACAGTTACCACCATACGTTACTCGAATATGCCTGAAATAACATCGAATCTCTAGCCAATTGGAGGGCTATATTTGCAGAAAGCTATTGCGCCAGTTAAAAAATTTCTGATAATCCTCCTCTACTGATACTGCAAATTCGTAGCAATGAATCATTGTGTTTGCTATCGATAACTACAGTGGAACTTTCTGTACCCTCCTAGCGTGATTACTAGCGAATGAGGGAAAAAAACCGCAAATATAATACACGACCGTCGCGGATGGGGGCTGTTCTACGGCAAAACTAGTCTCCGAACAGATATCAACGTAAGTCTGCGTCAAGTCGGTTTAGTCACGGAGTCCGCCGACTGAACTAAAGTTCCTCTCAAGCAGTAAAGTTTGCTGACGCAGCATGGAGCTTCCGGTGAATCTAAACAGCACAAAAATTTCACAACCCACAATTACAGTCATATGAGACCGCTCTTACAAATCCGAGTTAAAATGAAGTATATTCACAGCACTGATTATGCCGCACACCATAAGAGCGAAATGCGCCGGTGGAATATAAAACATTCACCACAACAGTTGTTTGCAGACTGCATTTTATTTATAAAAAATTGTTGATCAGAAACTGTGAAAAATCATCTGCGACCATGTTTGTACTGTATCAACGAGTTTGAATGCCGGTGGTTCAAAGAGTATTTATTATTTTTCACTAGACCAGCAGGGTGGTGAGCAATTATTAATCACCTTATTGTGCACCAAAATCATTAGTCAAATCCCAGACTCCTCCGCTGTTAGTGTGGACTAAAACCATACAACATTGTCGATGGTGATTGGTCAGTCGTATGGTGACGTTGAACTTGCAACCTTAGTATTTCTGAGAAGAGTAGGCCTGATCTATTCATCGTTGTTTATTAATAGAATAGCCCCAAAACCCGTCAAAAATGTCGGGTTTAAGGGAATGTTATGGTAATTTATTTCTTTGCAGTTGTTTAACTAAATAGAATTGTTATAAAATAAGGCTCATTGTAATTTATCGTCCCTTGTGCTGTAGCAAAAAGCTTCAGTTGTCAACTTGGTCTAGGCTGCATTTCAGCCTAACCACAATCTCCGCTAATATTGCTGATAGAAAAGCAAAGCTTAATCAGTGTAAATTAATACATTCTCTGAATCGCATGTCAGTGTCATCATGCATCGCGATATAAGCTTGATCCCAAATCTTCACAGGTTCTTACACCGTTCTTTCTTATTACCTATGATGAAGATCGATATTTTAACGGCTGAGACAGCTTACATCGGCTGAAAGAATGACCCCAGTGACAACGAAGGATGCTAAATATAAATCTTAACAACTTACGCTATGCCACATAATATTTAATTGTGGTTTAGGCCACATATATCGAGATCAATTTGGAACTTCTTTCATTCGAACCATGTAATGATTTTAGTAAAAAAAACTAATATTAATATGCGAATTTAGAAGCAATATATACTTTTCTTTCATTGTTCTGATAATTCATGTCTTAGAAATTGCTTAACTAAATAGAATTGTTATAAAATAAAATTCAGTCTAGTTCCTCGTGCCTTGCACTGTAGCAAAAGGTTTCAGTTTCCATCCGGTTCCAGGTTGCATTTCAATCTAATCTCGTACTACGATAAACTTGCCGCCAGGAGAACAATACCTCAACTCACGCATATTAATACATAAACTGTATCGAGTTTTAGTGACAATAATGTATCGCGATATAAATTTGATCAAAAATTTTCAAGGGTTTTTACACATTTCTTTTTTGTTATCCGTGATTCAGACCGATATTAAAACGTTTGAACAGCTGACACAGTTGCTGCAATAATAGGCTCAGTAATACTTCACAGTGGAAAATAAATCCTATAAACTTACAATACGCCACATAATATTTGTTTCAAGTGTAGTGTAGGATGCACAGATCGGGATCAGTGTCCAACTATTTCCTTTTAAACGAATTAATCATTTCAATAATAGGACACACTTTAAATTATTCTGGAAACTAAATTATTCATGCCCTCTGCTGTAACGTCAAATGCCAGTTGTAATTCTGACCCATGCTAAGTAACAATCTAACCAAAACATTCGCTTCATTGATGCTCGAAACGCAAAGCTTTTATGTTAAATATCTATGGACAAAGAATTTAAGGAATACTTCTATATATCAAAAGAATATTACGTAAATATAAGCATCTAATGATTGATATGTCGATTTTAACGCAATACATACTTTTATTTCAGTGTTCTGTCAGTTATTTATTCGTGGATGCTTGGAAATGTTATTAAATAACGTCCATTACCAAGAATAATGGCGCAAATCGTGACGTCATTGCGCGACGTCATAGATTGACGTCATGCCATGACAGATAACGTCATATATTGACAGCTTGCTTATTATATTAAGGGATAAAACAGAACACACTATAGCTGCTGCGTAAAAAGTAGAGGTGTATTTTTATGTTTTCTTTTGCTGCTGTTCTATCAGCTTACTTTGTACATTAACATTGATTCTATCCTCTACTTAAAAGATTTCCATAGTTCATTTACGGCGTTTTGGATATTTAAAACCCGCTGGAAAACATTTCCGATAAGCCTCGTAAAATTTACTGTAGAGAGCCCTATCACATTTTCAACTTGAAATAACGTTTCAGTGAGCATTACATTTAACGAAGGAAATAAATATTCGGATTCTGTTGTGTATTCTGTGCCTTATTTTTAACTGTGACAAATAAAACGAATGAAAAGCTATGTAGCTTAAATCGCATTTCTCCAACCCTCCCCCCCCCCCCCCCACGTCGCCCATCGTAGCTATCTATCCAACCCCTGCCCCATTCGCCTCGACCGAGCCACCTGGTATATAGACTCTCCGAAGAAATAAATACGGAATCTGTTATTAAAATCGCAGTGGAAATTTTGAAATACCTCCTCCGACTGTTTGCTAGCAGCTGAGCTGTTTTTGCTGTACCGATTGCTGAGTTTGCGTATTTGTGTTTCGCAGGTTGGCCACTGCTGACGGCGCTTTTGGTGGCAGCCCTGCCACCGCCGCTGGGCTCCGAGCCGCCCGCCCCCGCAACTGCCCCCGCAGCCGCCCCCGCCACCGCCTCCGGGCCCCCCGCCGCCTGCCGCCCCTCGCAGTTCACGTGCCATAAGAGCGCGCGCTGTGTGCCGCTCAACCGGTTCTGCGACCAGCGTCAGGACTGCGAGGACTCCTCCGACGAGCCCAGGGGCTGCACGCGTGAGTTCACTGCGGTGCTTTCTATCAATGAGAATTCATTGACTGATGCCACTGCTGATTTGTTAATATTTCTCCACACTCCATCTGTTCCCAAAGCTTCCTGTAACAGAAGATATAGACAACCCCGGCTGGATGAAAGATGACGCGCAAGCATTGCTCTACAAGGGTCACCAGTTCGAGTCCAACGTAGAGGAGGCGGATTTTAATAATTGTTCTATCATGCCCAACTGTCTCTACAAGGAAAGACAGATGTTACAATATATACATTAAAATCAAAACAATACGGTACCAAATTTATGGCCACTAAAATTATATAACTACTAGCCCGTACCCGCGACTTCGTACTCGTGGATTAAGAATTTTTTTTGCCAGAATTAAATATAGAAAGTTGCTAACGAAGGATTGGTCCCAAACAATATCGAGTAGGAATAATATGACAGGAAAGCTATCACTATATTCACTGTACCGTCGAACCGGTCTCTTGAAGAAAATCAATTCCCAACATATTTCTGTCACCATTCGATAAGATTTCCTTATAAAATTGCATCACAACGATATAGCCATTTAGTCGTCAAAACGTAACATAAAGACAGAGACTTACTTCCGTATTTATAATATTACTGTGGTTCACACTCACACACTGACTGCGAACAACACCTGAGGGATCATTATAACGTAAAAGAAGTGTACACCTACAACATTGCACCCCTAACTTTCTAATATCTACAGTTTAATATTCAATCCGAATAACCTGCGGCTCAGGCCTGACTCTTATGATGAAAAACAATTTTTTTAAAAATCTTAGCCTCCACGGAGATTTGAACCAACAACCACCACCTTCGTAAGCAAGTGCTTTATCCACTAAGCTGCCAGTCCACTATACGGAAACATGGTACGGAGGCGACCATATCCAACATGTCTGTTTATCGCCGTATTTCGAAGTTATTTATACAGATAATTTTTTAACCAAATGTAGACAGTATTTTTCTTCTTGTTTCAAAGGATAAGTGTGCAAAGTTTCATCGATATCGGATGAAAACTGTGGATTTGTATGAAGAACAAACAAACAAACCAACAAACAAACATACATTCATCTTTATATATAAAGATTAGTATCACTGAGGATGACAAAGCTATATTAATCTCTAGTTTTGTTATGTTCATCCACCAAAATTATTTCTGATTCCTTGAATTTGTGGGTACACTGCTTTAATGTGTATTAACAATAATTTAAATTGAGTTGACACAATCTCTTTTATAGCAATTTTGCTCCTAAGAATACAATTGCGCTGTCTTTTCCGTATTTTTTTCCTCAGCCATCCGTGAATTAAACTGTGTAATAAGACGTGATCAAGCTTCTTGTAACACTTTTCTACAGATTTAAATATTGCCGAAAGGTTCATATGTTCAAACGCATAAAAAACGAGCAAATGGCATGATAATTATCTGGCCAAATTCCTGCTCGCGCAAATTATTATTTTACGAAAAGTTTGCACCCAATTTTATCTACGCTCTGTTCGTACAGTCAATCTCTTTACGTTGTTTATGTTGTTCAATTAAAAAAATTGTTTTCATTGGTTTCTTTGATGTCTGCTTCTCGTAGATTATTTCACAAATTTACAGTTTTCAATCTTTTACGGCTTTACGCCTCATCGACGGCTAAGGTCATTAGAGGCGGGATGGGACTGGGGACAACGAACGGGAAGGAATTCGGCCATGGCCTTTTTGAAGGAAGCATCCCGGCATTCACCTGGAGTGATTTGGGAAAACCATGGAATTTCTAAATCTGGATGCCCGGAAGGGGATTCGAACCCGCTTCCTCCCGAATGCGAGGCCAGAACAGTTTTCAATCCTTATAAACACTAGACACAAATGTATTACGTGGTTTTCCTGACCATGTACTTGGTGACAGAACAGGATGCCTGTCGAAAATAATTTAAAATTTTAGTTAAATATTACTACAGAGTAAGAAATAAATGCTACTATTGTGGAGGTGATAAATTATTTTTTCGTCAGTATTGGCCAACGGTCATTATACGTCAATTGATAATCTTTAATATAACAATCCTATTTTATTTGATGCTACTGGCAATGCATCAACAATAAATTACCTTTACGTCGGGTTAAGTAGTAAAATTTTACGTCTGCTACCGTAACTATTCCCGAGTCCTTGTTCGGATTTAACATCAGAGCCTATTGCGAAGATTTTTCTGTCCCATACGTCATATTTGTAAACTAAGAATACCACGTTACTGAGCTTGTTTAGTAATTATTCACTTTGTATGCTGCTGTTGCACTCAATCAAGCAATATGGAGCTATGCGGAAATCGATGACATAGAGTGCGACTGCGGAGATGAGACTGATCAGCACATGCTCCAGTGTCGACTGTGTCCAGCCTCCTGCTCTGTATGAGGCCTCACAAAATGCACAGGAAGTGGCCAAGTTATGGTCTTGTACATTATTATGTTTGTAGTTGTGTAAAAATATGTTTCTGACACGAAATAAATAAACCCTACCGAACATATATGAGGATATGTGAATTATCCAGATGACATCAGTGCTGAGGACAAGTATTTAAATTGGGAAAATACCACCACTAATACAAAAAAACTATAAACACAAACAAACAAACGATTTATGTTGTCAATAATTTTTTTTTTTTTTTTTTAATGGCATTCGGCAACGGAGGCCATACAGCCAGCTCAAGGTATAATTGCTTTCAGTGTATAGACGCCACAGGACGGACAGGACATTCACACAGACACACAACACTTAACATCCATGCCCACGGCCGGATTCGAACCGGCGGCCTTCGGCACGCGGAGTTGTCAATAATAACTATCAGAAGTGTAGTACTTTTGACGTCCATTTGACGTTTAAAAGCCATACAATACGAAGAAACAGACATGGTGATATCTCTTCTAATCCATCGTTTTGGTCATGACCGAACATCGTGGCCTCACATTGGAGTCAACTTAATGGACTCTGCGATCATTAATAGTAGTCTTATTAAAACACGGTGAAGTGATCTTCATTTTATCAGTCCACCTTTACTTACTCTTGCTCCGGACATTCTTCAATTTATTTATAAAGATCCGGCTGCGTTATTTCTACGTCCATCAGTTTTTTAATTGTGTTGCAATTTTTATGTGTGATTACTAATAGCAAAATACAATTCTTCCGGGTTTCCTATCTAAATATGGCCACAAGTACGTTTATATAAAAATTTAAAATTACTTTTTTCATCAAGTTTCATTAACTTGTTTATATATATATATATATACAGGGTGTTAGAAAAAGGTACGGCCAAACTTTCAGGAAACATTCCTCACACACAAACAAGAAAATATGTTATGTGGACATGTGTCCGGAAACGCTTACTTTCCATGTTAGAGCTCATTTTATTACTTCTCTTCAAATCACATTAAACATGGAATGAAAACACACGGCAACAGAACGTACCAGCGTGACTTCAAACACTTTGTTACAGGAAATGTTCAAAATGTCCTCCGTTAAGGCCGCCACACACGTGCGGGAAACCCAAGGGATTTGGACGCAAGGGTCACGGCCTTGCGGGATCCCGCACGTGTGTGGGCACTTGCTTGAGGCCGTGGCCGCACCCCAGTGCGGCCAAATCCCTGCCGAAAAACAATTCTTCATTTCCTCGAAGGCCGGGAGGGAGGGTGAGAAGCTCAGCGTGTGTCCTGCGGTCAGTCGGCCTTCCGGGATTTCTTGTGAGTGCCTGCATGTGTTGCGACTTTGTTTCTCTGTTTTGTTTCTAATGTTCCGTTTGGTGATGTTCCGTGTTTATAAATATGTATGATAGTGAGCCATGTCTATAGGAATTGAAGTACCAGGAATACAACGACACAAACAAACGAGAAGCTACCTACGCCAAGCTGGCATAAATATTGAAGGAGAATGAACCAAATGCAAAAAAAAATAAAAAGAATCAATATTAAAAAAAAACAGCAACATTAAACCATCAGGAAATGAATCTTTGTGAAGTGATTTGCTGAAGAACATTAAAAAAAAAACCGTCTGCAAGAAGATCACTTTGACGTTGTTAGCAAAACCGTTGCCATAAAATTACGTGGCCTTCCGACCAATCAAATGCTAATAGCAGAAAAAATAATTAATGACACCCTGTTTCAAATCGAAATGGGCTGTTTAGGAATGTCTTACAGTGAGCAATGGTTACCTACTTCTGGCCTGTACTATTCTGCAGGCAGCAGTTCTGGATATTTTTTTATCCAGGAACCTCATCGAATAGTCTCAGCCCACAACCTTTTCAAGCAACACCAGCAGGATCATTATAAACCATCAGCAAATTTTGATAAATTACCTCAAAACAACGACACAGCAGCAATTGTTCTATCAAATTATAATGCAAATGATGTTATGTGATTTGAATTTGAGTTTACATCACATGATCAACTATATTAATTACAACATGATTTTAAACTAATACTAGCTGACCCGGCAATGCTTCACTATTGCTGGACTTGAGTAGGCACATAGATTAAATGAAAAAATATTTACATATAAATTTTAAACTGCTGTTTCATTCATTTTCAGTTGAAAAGGGTGAGAGGGGATGCGCTTTGGAAAACATATGCAGGCAGTATTTTTCTGTTTGTTTCAAAGTATAAGTGTACAAATTCTTATCTAAATCGGATGAAAAATGTGGTTTGCCTAAATTATGGGGTGAAAACGTAATGGGGTTGGAAAGGGGGAGAAGGGATGAATATTCGGAAACCATACGTAGGCAGTATTTTTCTGTTTGTTTTAAATTATAAGTGTACAAATTCTTATCTAAATCGGAAAAAAATGTGGTTTGCCTAAATTATGGGGTGAAAACGTAATAGGGTTGGAAAGGGGGAGAGGGGATGAATATTCGGAAACCATACGTAGGCAGTATTTTTCTGTTTGTTTTAAAGTATAAGTGTACAAATTCTTATCTAAATCGGATAAAAAATGTGGTTTGCCTAAATTATGGGGTAAAAACGTAATGGGGATGGAAAGGGGGAGAGGGGATGAATATTCGGAAACCAAACGTAGGCAGTATTTTTCTGTTTGTTTTAAAGTATAAGTGTACAAATTCTTATCTAAATCGGATAAAAAATGTGGTTTGCCTAAATTATGGGGTAAAAACGTAATGGGGATGGAAAGGGGGAGAGGGGATGAATATTCGGAAACCATACGTAGGCAGTATTTTTCTGTTTGTTTTAAAGTATAAGTTACAAATTCTTATCTAAATCGGATAAAAAATGTGGTTTGCCTAAATTATGGGGTAAAAACGTAATGGGGATGGAAAGGGGGAGAGGGGATGAATATTCTTAAACCATATGTTAGCAGTATTTTTCAGTTTGTTTCAAAGTATAAGTGTACAAATTCTTATCTAAATCGGATTAAAAAATGTGGTTTGCCTAAATTATGGAGTAAAAACGTAATGGGGTTGGAAAGGAGGAGAGGGGATGAATATTCGGAAATCATATGTTGGCAGTATTTTTCTGTTTGTTTTAAAGTATAAGTGTTCAAATTCCTATCTAAATCGGATAAAAAATGTGGTTTTGCCTAAACTATGGGGTGTTATAGGGAATAGGGGGTGACTTTTTGGAATTTTTTTTTCACAGGAACCTTCGCAGGCGCACACTCGAAAACTCTCCAAAGTTTCATTGCAATCTGATAAATGGTACAGGAACGCATAGAAGACGAACATACAAACAAACAAACATTGATTTTTATATATAAGATTATTTTAATTTAGTTTTTATGTCATTTAAACTTAATTTTATGTTGTTGATGTATTTACGAATGGGAATAAATCAATTACAGTAAAAGTCCGGTTATCCGAGTTCCGATTATTCGAGCCACCTGGTTAACCGAGGCAAATTTTTGAAATATGATAGGAAGCTTTTATGAAGATATGGAACTACAGAAAAAGGCTGCTTCAAGTTTTACTAGGCAGCTTAGAGAGAGGTAGCAAGCACTGTGACAGATTCAATAAAGAAAATCGTAACAGCAGCCAATGCGTGAACATCATCGGATGCTGCCATCGTGAAGCCAACTCTGAGACTGAGAAACCCTTGAGGATTTTAACCCCCCGTGTGTGTGCAGCGCCACTTCGATGAAATCCCTGCGGTCCGTTTCCCCTGCGGCCCGGCCTCCACGTGTGTGGCTACCTTTAGCGAGGATACATGCATCCACCCTCCGTCGCATGGAATCCCTGATGCGCTGATGCAGCCCTGGAGAATGGCGTATTGTATCACAGCTGTCCACAAGAGTCTCTACATTTGGTACCGGGGTTGCGTAGGCAAGGGCTTTCAAATGCCTCCATAAATGGAAGTCAAGAGGGTTGAGGTCAGGAGAACGTGGGGGCCATGGGAACGAAACTAAAATGAGCTCTAACATGGAAAGTAAGCGTTTCCGGACACATGTCCACGTAACATATTTCCTTTGTTTGTGTGTGAGGAATGTTTCCTGAAAGTTTTGCCGTACCTTTTTGTAACACACTGTATATATATGAAAAAACTGAGAACTACCCCCGAAGTATGGAAATGGCGATGATTGGTTTTACAAGAGGGGTCAGGAAAAGGGCCGTCTACATTCGTTCGATAACCAAAGTGACAGCCATCTTAGAAAGATTCACGACCCAAAAATGGCAATGGTTTGGTCATTTTGCTCGAAAAAGAGACGACATATGGAGTACGGCAGTTCTGGTTTGGACACCAAGGAACCGGAAAAGAGCAAGAGGATTACCCCAGATCGTTGGGATAAGGACTTACGACGAGTAACTGGCATGAACTGGAAGAGAATTGCCCAAGATCAGTCAGCCTGGAAGGAATTATAACAAAATTATGCAGCATTAAATTGTAAATAATAGTTAATCTGGCTTAAAGAAGCTACATCCTGAAACAGGGATTGATATATATATATAATTCATTTCATAGGGAGACATGTAAAGATCTTAAAATGTTTGGGTTGGCGCAAGTAGGGATTGCCAGCTATTAAAGTTATGTCAGAGAGTACCACACCGTCTGATGGACGCTAACTTTAATTAAAATTGCATTTCAAAACAGATATACGTAGAAATCATGCAGCCAGATCTCGAATATTACTTGTTGCATTGTAAAATCTCACACGTTATCACGTAGAGTACATAGGCTACAATGTGACTCCAGACGTAAGTCAGTACACGCGTGATTACTTTCGTCACAGTTGCCGGTACAATGTGCCGCGTTCTCCGCTGACATTGCAATCATCCAAGCAACATGTGCTCAATAAATGACATGGTCAATATACAGTGTTGTGCCACTGGGATGAAGCAACTGCATTCCAGTCAACTATGCTATAACCAATACTAAGATACACCTTATCGCTGGAAATTGACATCATGAAATCTGTTAGCGCAGAATTAAATTTCAAGTCCTGTGTAGAACTATTTTTACCACAAAATTAATCCTCACGTTATTAATGTGATGACTTCTGTTCAGGGGTAAAGTAAATTCGTGTGGTATTAGGAGAGATTACTTTATCCCTGTGTAATAACAACAGATGGAGCTACAAAAAAAAAAAAATCGTCAACAGAATGGCCAATTCCTAAGACTATAACTTTTTAATGTAATAAAAATACTGGTATGCAGTGAATAAATATCTTAAAAATATCTTTTTGCGAAAAAAAAAATTTGTCATTTTAACAAAACAGACGTGAACCGGTACAAATGATATATTTTTGTAAATGTTTTTCAAAACGGCAAATGCGAGTTAGTTTCACAAAAAAAATAGAGCCAAACGTAATTGTAATGTACATGTTTGTGAAGTTTTATTTTGAAACTGTTGTCTAGACATCACAAATGATTAAAGGACAAAATACGCCAAAATATGTCTTATATGTATGAACTAGCTAAAAAAAAAAAAAAAATTACTTTCTATGCACACCACCTGAGAATCGTTTTCCTGAATGCATTACGATATAGCGATATGTACTCACTATTGGTTAAATATGTCATCCAGTGCTATTGTTTCTACTCGACTGACTGATTGTAATATTACTATTCTTTTAGAATGCGATAATCGTACAAATAAGTGTGTGATTGAAAGCTACAGTGCTATTACCACCACTTAGAAAAACAAAACCAAAATATTACCCTAATAAATTAAAATAAGATAAGGCACGTCTTTTTAACTCATTACATTTCTTTTGTATCACTGTCCGAGTTTATTTTTTATTTCTTTTTAACCGACTGTTTCTGTTAGTGTTTCTCTTTACGGATACGCTCTAAGTATTGTACGCTTCTTAGCTGAAAAGTACCAAGTGTATACAGGAAGGTCACATTTTATCGCAGCAGAAATCGAGACGGCACAGAAACAAGCACAGGCAGGAAAAAATAATTTTTTTGAACAACGTTCATCTTCATAGAATATTAACATGGCAGCAGCTACTGAAACTGTGCTTCTTTGTTCCACAACTGAGTGGCCGAGACAGGACACTCAACTACTTGTTTACACCCGTCTTGCCAAAATATAATTTCCATATTGTAACGATTTCTTTCGTTACTTAAAAATTATCAACTGGATTTCACCGTTATTTAATTATTCCATACTATTTTTTATTTTATTCTAAATAATTCTGGGATAAAATTTCTGTTTGAAACTACGTAATATTTATTCACAAAATGCACAAAAGAAAAAAACAAGAAAAGAACACTAAATTACAATTTTGTAAGTTAAATTTGCTCCGGCATGGGATACCTTGAATTTATTTCTCAGTAAAAGAAACGTAAAAATGAACGACTGTGTGCGGATAAAGCAATAACAGGCTCATGAGAAAATTCTCGGGTCGTCTCGGGTGTAGTCGCATGAAAATGTCAATGCAGTGATAAAGTTTTCCTTTTTTTTATAAACACATTACCGTGTTGTTGCTTGGTGCTGGATGAACTCTTCCGTCGACTAAAATGCAGTACAAGATATCAGCCTCACACTGACCCTGAGATGGGCTGACCCCTGACGTGAAACACTTTTTTTTCAGACTTTACACAACACACATGAACTTAAACTTCACGCTGCAGCGCATCACCCAAAACCGTCTTCCTCTCGTCTTCTCCGCGCGACGAGTCCCCTCTTTTTTTTTCTCTCCAGCCACGAGGTGCCTTGGCGCGCCACCCCAGCTGAGCCAATGGGGTTCTTCATCCGGTGGCCAATTCCGGGTATTTGATGGAGGACCATGGAACAAAAGTGGCGTCTTAAACACCTGCACATAGATGGCAGCTGCTGCCTCTTTCACACCATACTCACACACACGGTGACGCAAGGTGGCTCCACCTTGACAAATGTAGTGGGTACCATAACACTACATAGCCCTCCCTTGTTTGTAGATTTTTTTTTTTTTTTTGTATATATCAGGCTGAATAAATGGTATGTTTGAATAATAAAAAAAAAATCACTTGAGTCTAAATTATCACAATTGCAACTTCCCTCATATTTGTCCGTGATACAATTCACTTGGAGAGTCCATTTCACGTGGTCAGATCCCATGCCAGATTAAAACACTATCATACTACTTATGCAAACACAATATTACAATAAAATAACCAACGAAACTTTATCCCATGTTAAAACGCTAAACCGAAAGTAACACCTAATAAAATACTTCTTCCCTCAACGGACTCTACATTCCCTCGTCAATGTTAGGATGTATTATCAATATTTATGTACCAGCCATGATGTTACAAAACAAATTGAGCCATCATTCATTCATGTTCACTCACACAGATATGTCTAACATCTAACAAAAATGTATGTGAAAACTATAAACTAACAATGACTTAAAAGATATGACAAATAAAAGGTTTCAACATCATGAAACAAAACATAAATTACTAAAATATATAGCAAGACATGGAAGTAAACAATCCTGGGATGTGTTTTTTTTTTTTTACATCGTGTTAAATTGTTTATGAACAAAGTCTGTATATCACCATGGTTTTTTTCACCAACAACAGCAAAATTACCCATTTTTTTCATTTACACGATGTATTTTAACCATTAGATGTTCTCGAATGAACAATTAAACTAACAAAATCATTAATTGGTGATGCAAAACAGTGAGTATCAGTATGGATAATTAAAAAAAAAAGTTCACCAGTATTGAAAAATTCAGAGATGAGACATAACATAAGTTTGGGTTATTGTAAGACACAACTTTAATCCCAGGCGTTTTTTTTTTTTTTTTTTTATATATATATATATATATATATATATATAACAAATGCAATCAAAATAATTACTTCATTGAACCTAGTTTTTTTTTTAATACTTAAGATATATCGTTATACTTCATTAAAATTATGTATACTTCAAATTAATATCTTCTGCTGGTCAGAACATATAACCTTCAACACAAATTTACACACACTGATTTCATGTATTTGGTTTTTATTTTTTTTTAGAAAAGAAATCATATGATCATAATCACGTCGTATCCCAATTATACCATCCATTATTTGAACCAATTCTCCTATTCTCTCGCTTTGAACAAAAATTTTCCTTCCTACCATTCTGGGCTTTTTCATTTTGGTAAAGATGACTACTTATTACCATAAATACATTATTCGAATTGCCAATCTCCACAGTGTCACCTTGTTACTATTTTTTTTAAAATACATATAACTTCAACTGCTTGTCATTTCTCGTTAAACCTTTAATTCCATTCATTTCCTTGTATAAAACTAACTTGTCCGGGGTGGATCGTAGACTGATGTGAACAACCATACCACTTTTTTAAATATAAACTGGAGCTGCCGTGTGGGCGCACAAATAGAAATACATTTTGCCACCTCTGGTCTCACGTTTCTTACAGCCAGCCATTACTTCAATGCTACTTCTGAATATCGACGACGACTTCAGACATATATTCTGAATACACAAATTAAGATACAAATCTTCTCCCTTATAAAAAGAAACACTACGTCATCATCTCCTTACTCAACGATCGAATAAACAATTGAAATTAATGCTCCATATTAAACTCCCCTGAAAACCCTAGAAACTTCACTTGTGGATTATTCTTCCTTGCTGGCTTTATTTGTTAATTATTTCCCTTGCATATGATCTTAAATTATTGGTAGTACTCGCATCCAAACATAGCCCTTATTCACCGAAACAAACTATTGCCTTTTTTTCCAGGAATGGTATATTGAAACTTTTCACTTCATTGCTAATCTCTTAAATCCTACTCAGAATACTATGCTAGCAGAATTACTGATTCTATACATCCTGCCCAAAGAGGATAAAAAAAAACTTCAAACTCAACAAATGATTCCGGACGTTTTCAATCGGTTCCATGAACGATACTAAACGATTTTATATGATTCCCGATGAAGGCTATATTTTCTTTCAGAACTAACCCTGTTACTATCTATATAATACAATACTAAAACTAATTGTCTTAATACCTAAACAAGTAGATCTCTTGATCATTTATTTACTTTTTTTTTTTTTTTTTTTTTTTTAATCTCGAGTGTTTTCCACGGATCCACGTTTTATTTTTGCAATAGAAAATTTGAATGTCTCCTAGCTTCTTGTATTGAATGGAACTCTGATCACAATAATTGCTTTCTGGCTCCAATAACCCAAAAGTGTACAACCCCTGTCTGTAAATACTAATTGGTGTTTCCTTGTTTCCAAAAATGTTGTTCTGAAGGTACACAGCTGTGATCTCACGGCGCATAACTGTTAGTGACCCCCACTGACAAGCATCTGTTCACCCTCTTTCTCGGAATTTCGCAGCTCTTGGCACGCTCGGAACTTTACTACAGAAATACCTATCTGTTCTGTTGTCTTCAGCCAGTTCATGTACCCACGATCTTTAGATTCATCGCCCAAAACTTTCGCTTTTCTCAACCTGAAATAGTGTTTTACAATCACCGTTCCAACAGGCAATAATTCTCGGCAAATGGGTTTGATCGGTAAATCAGCATCAGTTCCCACTTCAGTTTGCGTGTATGTTTTTACATTTTCTATAGTTCTATCATTTTTAAGTTTGTTTACTCCTACTTTCCCCTCCACCACAGGAGGGTTGTTCTGTCTTGGATCTGAAATGGCAACTCCATTCGTTGCGTCCAACTCGTTGGTTAGCCTGGCAGGTTGTGTATTAAAATATTTGGTCATTTCCCCTTTAAATTCTGATATTTGTTGTAATCAAAGATTGCTGAGACTCTTTAAGCTCGGAAAACTGTTGTGTTATGAAGGCTTGCAGCGTGGCGAACATTCTACCTTGTGGGTCGTCCATTACGGTTTGAGTCTTTTTTGTATTTTTTTTTTTTTATATGACTCCTTAGCGACTATGTGTAGAAATACTGCCCCTCCATTCAAACAAAACTTAATTTTTACTATAATTTTCACGACCCCCAACCGGTATAGTTTCCAAATTGACAACCAATTCTGTATCCATTTTTACTTTGTGTAGATACACTTTTCTCTTTAAAGCTTACTCGCTATCCTTCGAGATCTTACTTCCATACGGTACTCCCATTCTAAATTTGTTTTAAACCACGTCATGTACTTCTCTTCTGCAACATGAATTTTTTTAAAGACTCTTTATACAGCAAAACAGACACTTAATCTCCGCGAAATGAACATGTTTATGACAACACAAAAAATTAATTCCTCTATCTTTACAAACAAACAAAAAAACACCAAAATAACAACGCCGTTCATGACCAGACATCAATAATCACAATCAAACACATCAAACCAAATACCATTAACGAGCACTGAACACATATATACACTTTCAAAAGATAAACATAAGTACACAAAATATTTAAACAATTTGACAAAATATTTCTCGGCCTCTGCAAACCTTTTAAAAAAAACATGTTTTTAACAACACAAATAAAATTAATGATGCTACAGGTTAGTCATAAACATATAGAAATCGGCTCCGTCCTCATCAGGCTGAAATCATTTTTTTTTTTTAAATTGAAAATACATTCATTATTAAATAAAAGAAAATGTTCACTGCATTGTTTTTCGTAACGCGACTTTACTATTGATTGAAAACGAGCCACCAAGCTGGGCGCCAAAATGTAACGATTTCTTTCGTTACTTAAAAATTATCAACTGGATTTCACCGTTATTTAATTATTCCATACTATTTTAATTTTATTCTAAATAATTCTGGGATAAAATTTCTGTTTGAAACTACGTAAATATTTATTCACAAAATGCACAAAAGAAAAAAAACAAGAAAAGAACACTAAATTACAATTTTGTAAGTTAAATTTGCTCCGGCATGGGATGCCTTGAATTTATTTCTCAGTAAAAGAAACGTAAAAATGAACGACTGTGTGCGGATAAAGCAATAACAGGCTCATGAGAAAATTCTCGGGTCGTCTCGGGTGTAGTCGCATGAAAATGTCAATGCAGTGATTAAAGTTTCCTTTTTTATAAACACATTACCGTGTTGTTGCTTGGTGCTGGATGAACTCTTCCGTCGACTAAAATGCAGTACAAGATATCAGCCTCACACTGACCCTGAGATGGGCTGACCCCTGACGTGAAACACTTTTTTTTCAGACTTTACACAACACACATGAACTTAAACTTCACGCTGCAGCGCATCACCCAAAACCGTCTTCCTCTCGTCTTCTCCGCGCGACGAGTCCCCTCTTTTTTTTTTTTTTTTTCCTCTCCAGCCACGAGGTGCCTTGGCGCGCCACCCCAGCTGAATGGGGTTCTTCATCCGGTGGCCAATTCCGGGTATTTGATGGAGGACCATGGAACAAAAGTGGCGTCTTAAACACCTGCACATAGATGGCAGCTGCTGCCTCTTTCACACCATTCACACACACGGTGACGCAAGGTGGCTCCACCTTGACAAATGTAGTGGGTACCATAACACTACAATATAGGTTACCATTCTTCACGTTACAACGTGTCTTCGATGAAATTATTGTTTACGATTTATATTATAATAGATACCAGCGAATGAGTGTTGTAGATAGGGAGCGTCCATAAACTATGAGGAGTGGTCTAGGGGAGGAAGGATTGGCTGGAAGGCTGCACTGCGCTACATGTGGGGGGGGGGGGGGGGGGGGTTTCCGAGTCAGGCCACGTAGCTTTCCATTCATATCATTTTTCACACTTAAAATGAGTTAGAGAACACACAAAAGCAAGTGAATATTTATTTCCTTTATTTAATTATCTCCGTATGTAATCTACAATTGTCTGACAAGAGAAAACAGTACAAATATCTTCGGGAATCAAAAAGGACAAAAGCTACGAGTTACGGGGGTGGGGGGAGGAGGGGGTTTCACAGGAGGCCAAAATTTATCTACGTGTTTTATGGTCGCTCCCCATATCAATTGTTTTGGCGTCAGTGTCTCGACTCTTTGGTACAATCTCGCGTTTTCAGCTACGTTGAACTGTTCTCTTCATCGTAACTTCCTGAATTATCAGCTTCACATATTCTAATATTTGTCTTCCTTTATCATTCCTCCTCTCAACTATTTCCTCCACTAACAAGTTAAAGAATCGCGCATATCTTAAAACGTGGCTGATCATTACTAAGTTTTAATGTTTACTGTTGTCTTTAACACAGTCAGTTCACTAAAGAAGGAATTAAAACAGCTATTACATGGTGTTTCATGAAACATAAGTTCCGTTTAGCAAGAAACATTAATGTAAGTTCGGTTTAGCACCACTTGACATTTTAATACGCTAAGTACCGAAATCTAGTTTTAATATGTTTGGGTGAAAAACGATTTCAATCTCTGTCTAAAATCTCGATACAAAAGTTCTTTACTTTTATGATTTAATACATACTAATAACACTGGGACTCGATCCGTCGACGTTAAGCTCATTAGAGCTGAGAAAGAATTGGGGATAAGGAATTTTCTCGTGGCCTTTTGAAATAAACATCCTGCAATTCGTGTAGAGCGATTTCGGGAAACTGTGGAAAACCTACATCAGAATGATGGTACTATCATTTTCCGATATACCACGCCTGGTGCTCAACCGTTAACCCAGCCATCTCGGTAGAAAGTAAAAAAGGAAAATGCCAGAAAACTGACTTGAATGAGGAAACTGTTCTCAAAGATGCCCTATTAGCATACATGCGTATGTTAGTTAAATGTGCAGCCAAATCGTAAGATATTCTTTTACTCTGAGGCCACCGATATATTTGGCACAGTGAACCATTGACAGATAGTAGGCCTATTGTAGCGTTTTTAGTCGCGAAACAGTAACAAGAGCGACGTTAAGCCGCTTGTAATAAACAGAATAACAGAAAGAGGGGTTTATCTAAATTGCAACATTAATTGCTCAGAAAACACGCGAAAGTTTCAAAATCGGATAAACATATTACATTTCAGCCTTTGAACGCGCAAATGGTGAAATAGTAATTTAACACTCCATTTTCTCTCACTCTTTCTCTCTTGCTCTTGATTGCAATTAACGTGGAAAAGCCATTAGATCCCAGTGGAAGTTGTTTTCAGCTCAGCAACAACTGAGCCCTGCAACATGAATCGTACATTCATTGCTATAATTTACGAAGTAATTATCAAATAAAACATTCTTATTTACCCTGTTAATCTTAGACGTTTGCCGATTTAAATTCATTTATTCCACAGGGGATTCCAAAACAAAACGAATCATTTATTTTAGAAACAATCGTTGTACTTGAATTACGATGCGCTTAATACGCTAAGTAATCAAGCAATTATTGTGTTACCTTCACTGTCCTCCAAAGAAGACAAGCACCAATTGCTGTACACCTCCTCGGTTTATTGTACGTACATCCCGTTTTAAAGTCATGTAAATCCTTTTTATGAAACTGGAGAAGAATTATGTTGCAATTTACCAAGTCCAGTTGCGAAATCGTGCCATGTAATATTACTCGGAATAATTAAGCTTTGACTTATTAATGCATGAAGAATTACTTTGGTGAGCAAGTAAGTTTCACTCCCCAGTAGAGATTTACTTAATAGCTTCTCCAATAAAAATCACATGTAATTTAGATAGTGAATCTGCCGTTCATAGATTAAATTCACTTTTTTATTAAAGCGAAAAAATTATAAACTTATTCCGTTCGCAAGCTAGAGACCTGAGAGACATTTCAGATACCGGAGCAGAGCTCCCCGTCGCAAACAACTTCCAGAAGGTATAACATTACATAAAAATCTATTTCGTTATTGCGGACGATATTCTTGTTTGTGTTCCCTGAATCTTTGTCCACAAGGAGAATCCACATCTGAACACGATTCGAGTGGAAAAAAATCTGGGTGTATAAAATTACAGACGAAAATTTTATTTATTAACTACCTTTTTTTTGTCAGCACTTAGTTTTTAGACTTAAATTTAATTAACTTTCACTTACTCTCTTTTTTTAGTGCTATACTCTCTTTACTAATTGAATAGCGATATTTAAAACTTGTGAGAACGTTTTTCTGCCATAGACGAACAAAAGGATTCAATTTAGAGTAACAGTCTGTGAAAGACAAATATTAATTTTTATCGTTAGCCACTGTCAAGAGGAGCTTACCATTTTCACTGTGACACCAAATAATTTTTTTTTTTTTACCTTTTTGTGCTGATGCCTCTGTTGAAATCGAGGTCATAGAGCTGATAGAGGGATATGTGCACGGAACTGGAAAGAATTCGGCCAGATACCTTCCGTCATTCGCCTGGAATGATTTCGGGAACCATGTAAAACTGAAATATGGATGGCTGGTGGGATAATCGAAGGGGAGGAAAGAGCGATACTTTCACTCACCATACTCGGTATGAACAAAAACCGCAAAGTTTCTTGTTTCTGCTAACGTTTAGTTTATTGTCATCATTAACATCCAACCTGAACCAACATATCGGTAATGCAAAATCACGAATAATGCTGATATCCGGAAGTTTGAAGTCAAGGTAATTAAAAACTAAATCTAGAACATGTTCCTTGTATAAAAGATGTCAGTTGACGTGTAGACATTTCTTGTAAATAACTATTTAAGATTGAATTCACATCGGTCTATAGTATGTATATCAGTTGCACAAAACAATTTCTTCCAGAACTTTTGTGAAAGTGTTTTTCAGCAACACCATATATTTATGAATAAAATTGGCATTAAATTTAGTATTTAGATCCCAGTATTGAAGTAAATTACTGTTTTGAATCATCAAAGCGTATCTCACATTTTTTAACTCTTAAATAATATCGAAGAAATATTTTGCAATAGTTGTCCAACAGAAGTAAAAGTCTGCGTTAATTTTATTTTTCTACACAGAACGGTCAATTTAACCGTATAGAATACCACAGCAGTGCAGCGATTTTGTTCCACATGTAGAAAACTGACCACATAGTCACTATCACGCACGTGGAAAACGTTATAACGCTCGAGGCCTTTGAAATTTAGGACTTCATACAAACGTTTTGGACCTATTAAAATGTTGCTATCTAATTAAGCATTAATTTAAAATTATTACTACCATTTCTGTACGAAAACAGTATACAGATGACAGTGTTACTCAATTAAACTTTCTGACAGTGTGAATACGGGGAATTGTTTATTTAATAAATCGGACCACAAGTTAATTTTGGAAATTATTTTCAGCCATATGGGTGGAATCCGGTGGGTGAACGGTAACACTATTACCTGACATTCTGTGGGAGGGGCTTCAAATCCCCCAGCAGTCATCCCGATTTCGGTTTTCGATGGTTTCCCCGAAATCACTCGAAGCAATTGCCAGGATGGTGCCTTCAAATGGCCATGGTAGAGTTTTACCATTTCATTGTCCCAAATCGCATCCCGCCTCCAATGACCTCGACGTAGACGAAGCGTAAAACCACAAAGGAAAAAAATCAGCCATTAAGTACGCACACATACAACAGCACTTTCTCAAATTCAAAACGATTAGTGATGGTTAATGGTCAGTCTAAATGTGAATAAAGTCATTAAGAGACGGCCCTTCGATATCGAAGTAATATGGTTGTCCGGCTCAGACACTGAACTTAACTCCCTATGAATGTGCTGAACTTTCAACAACAGGCACGTCAGATATTCCTCTTTGGTTGGAGACTAACG
The DNA here is from genome assembly GCA_031002005.1 of Vandiemenella viatica. Lineage (NCBI taxonomy): Eukaryota > Metazoa > Arthropoda > Insecta > Orthoptera > Morabidae > Vandiemenella > Vandiemenella viatica. Next base: position 37,843,596 of record JARYHS010013631.1, on the reverse strand, counting down.
CTGGGTGTTCGCGTTCAGCTTTGGCTCCGATTGGTTGCAATCAACAGCAAACAAACAAACCTTAAAACTATAATGTGATATATTACTTTTTATCAGCTAGTGCAATGATATTGTATTCTGTTAAGAAAACATTAATCAAATGAAAATAATGGACTAATTTTAATATTTCACCTCAGGAAATTCGATGTTAGTTCACCACATTTAATCTCTCACAGATTTAGTTAAGAGTTGCAAACAGGGCAAAATCTAACGTAGTCGCATGAAGATGTGATCAAGAGATGGAAGACTTCCTAAACAGAATATTACTCTACCGTATTTTTTTCATCACTTGGATAAAGGATGTACTTTTGTCACAGATGATAATATTTATATCTGAAAGTAAAGCACATAATTTAATCATAAAGATAAATGAATTATTATAGGGGACTTTAAAGCATTCTGCTTTTACTACTTGATAGAATGAGGCAGTAGGTACATTAATTTGCGAAAATTGAGGCTTATGAGAATATATTTACTAAACATGGTCGTCAGCTGTAAATGGAAAATGGAAAAACTCGAGATGACTTCAGATACAAGCATAATAATCCCATTCATCGAGTGTCGTGAAAGTAAAAATTGTTTTTCCCACAACGTGGAAACAAAATCCTGTTTGTTTTCTGATATTACAGACACTTGCTTTTTAAGCAACACGTAAAATCTAATAGAAAATGTGGATACTGTAGGTTAATATTGATGTAGTGGAGAATACCGGTTTAGAAACACAAATTAATTGTAATGATGAAATTTTATTTTCCGATATTTAAACGAATTTTTACTAACTGATCTTGACGGTATTTGAATTGAAGTAACGCATTTATGCGAGCACTGTTCGTCAAATTATACGCAATTCCATTCACCCGTGACATTGAACTGGTTCAAATAGGCCCATTTCATTTTTTTCCTTCTTACGTCACTGAAATTAACTTTAAATCTCTAACGGAGAAAAGTTTAGATGTGGTCTTATGAGATCGATTTGTTAGCTCAGTGGATAAGGCGCTCCCCTGTTAAATTTATGGTTCCGGCTTCGAATCCCGTTGTGGCCAGGTACTTTTACGGGCTCTAATTTGCTCATATTAGGAAGACCATGTCGCTCCGTAGTTTAAATTCCACATTAAGCTGTTGATTCGAAAAGAAAGGAACTAGCCATACTGCCTCTGACATACTGGCTTAGTACGTCTCTTTCGTAAGGACACAACCAACTTTTGGGTTGTGGACTAAGTTTTTTATGGGTTTATGGTGCCTTGCGGACAGGGTGTTTGCGTTGTCACCCTCGCTGGCAGGTAAGGGAGGCGCGCGGCCTCCGGAATGCAGATTAGAGCGTCGCTGCAGCCCCTTCATTAGCGGCTTCGCTGGTATCTGCACTGCGGCCGGCCAACAATTCGCACAGTCAGGCGGAAAATTGAACTCGACGTTGTTATGGCGGCTGTTTGCTTGCACCCAACAGATAAGCGCAGTCTGCAGGGGGCCCCCACTGTTTAGAGAATGTTTCTCCAAATACCCTGTGGTCTGAAGCCCATAGAAAAGGAAACAAGATGATAAATTTGTTTTTAATATGCCTCTAACAAGTCCCTTACCCCTTGTTTCGTTTTGAGTTGTTGTTGCATAGATTTTTGGGGCGCAATAGCAACTACGTGATTTACACCCTTGCACGAAATTACCAAGACAAAGCTATGAAAAAACAGAACAAGTGACTGCAAAAGGGTTACACAAAAAAAATCATACTAATTCAAAAATTAAAATGTATTGTTAACCTTGAAAATGTCCCATTCTTGTAGCCAAGTAAATTACTCGTTTGCCTAAAAGTAAATTGATCACAAAAAAAATAAAAATAATAATAAAATGTTTATTTCGGTACCTGCACTGGATTTTCTACAACTCAGAAAATTTCAAGACGTTACTAGTATTGTGGAATCGTTACCTGATACGACACAGTATCATAGCTTATTGGAAAGTTTTTTTAAGGGACAGAACGTTTGATAAACAAACATCTACGATTGGGTTTTTTCGCCATAGACGACGAATCACTATGTTCTGGATCTATGTTTCTGCTCTTCTAAATTTTACTTTTTGTTTCCATTTTTCCGAGATTATTTTTCAGCAGCGTTAGCATTTAACACTACACTGTGACTTTAGCTCATAAAATATCTTAATTCTGACTAATACACTTGTGCGCACAGTCGTTTGGAAACTCTTCCTCGTGTTGTAAAATACTATCTCTGGATTAACAGCTTCATTTTGGGTTCATCTAATGAACATTCGTTTTTGTTGTAGGTAAACAAAACCATGTGACTGTTGCTCATTTTAGCAGAGCTTAATGAAATTTTTATTAGCCTACTTATATACAACGAAAATTATATCCCCAACTCACGTAATTTTTTCAATAGATGACAGATGTCATTTATAAATTTAGTATATGATCGTATCGTAAATCACAGTTCTGTAACCCGGTCATCTGCAGATAATACAAATTGATACATTCGTTACCCCAAAAAGCTGAATGTTATGGATTATCAAATAAGAAGAGTTGGAGAAATTTCCGTTCACTAGATATATACACTCTTTTAAATATGAAGTCTATGTACCGCTAATGGAAATACACGAGATATTATTTAACTTCTGTTTTTTTTTTTTTTTTTTTTTTTTTTTTTTTTTTTTTTTTTTTTTTTTACAGTTCTATGGTTTGCTTTGCGTTCCTATTATAGTACGAACTTGGATAAATGCAAATAAATTAATTACCTTTTACGAGAGATGAACAACATTATCATACCGGAAATGAATACAGATGTAGAACGTTAAATTGCTGGTCGCAACACGCCTTAAACATATGCAGGTTAGCCGCTTCGCAGTGCAAACAATGCTGGAGAAGTATTGAATAACCCTAACCTTTGTGTTCCTGTAACCATTCTTTGTCCATAATTAAGTCTTGGGTTCCACGTCTTAACTGCTGAAATCGACGGCCAGTAAAGGATATAGGTAAACTGGTGCAGGGGCCGGCTACGTAACGTATAGTTGGAATATTTTGGTAGACTTATATTTGTTCTTGGCTTTCTTATTTTACTGGTTCATCGTCATCCACTCAGATCTTAGCTATTGTTGCATAATTCGTTCCTAGTTTTTATCTTATTTTGTATTTACTCTTCTTACAAAAGTAAGCATTATATATACCACAAAAGGCGAAAGCTTTTCCTTCAAATTCTTTGCTTATCAGAATATGCTCAAGTTGTTTGACGATAAAACCTTATATGCTATTGATATCAATTTCAGGAAATACAAGGTAAAACCGGATAACATCAAACAGAAGATGACACGAGCACTCGTCACACCAAAAATTCAAAAAATGTAATAAAATAGCTTTCGAAAATGAGAATAATTTCTCGAAACGCGTCAAGCATATCAATAAAATAAAATAAATTAAATAATAATTTACTAAAGTAACTGTGTCGCAGAAAATTATTTGCATACCTTATTATATTAAAACAGTTACAGACTTTCACAAAGTCCATATATCATGGATAAAGTAAAAAATAAAAGACATTAACATTATTCAGTCCCTATCTTCAACAATGTTTAGTACAGCGTAATCAGTATAATTCTGAGTTTCCCGAATTTGAATGAGTCACAGACTCTCAGACGATGAAGTCACGAGTAGCCTGCACCTCCACTTTAAATGTGGCGATTTAAATAGATATGTACTAAATCAGTTTTTAAAGTGGAACGCTTTTCGTACTAAAACTCGTGCTAAGGAAATTTGAATTTATTAGATGGAAAGTTATCATACAAAGAGCATGTTCCCTCCTGCTGGATATCACAGCTTTCTACCCTTTATATTTGCAGACGTGTTCCCAAGTAAATAAATTTATATAAGATTCTGGGATATGAGAGCTATTTTCACTCAAAAACACTTGTTACAGCTACGTTACTTCAACTAATTTCATGGTCATTAAAATAGGACGTTACCACTGAACGTTTAGAGATAAATAATCAAACTTTGGGGACTATAAGTCAAATAAAAGGTATCGGAAAATGGTTCATGGCATATCTGCAGGCACGAAATTTATAGACCGAATATTAAAAACAATCATCACCATTTGCACGTTCAACTTGCCTATTGATCGTTCCGTACACAGACTTTGTTTTAAATTTAATTCTATAAGAAAAGTTAAACTTTTACGAAATCAAGACAAGTTATTTTTAAATATAGTCCATTATACATTTTACGGAATAGTCTTTTCAATGATGTTTGAGAATGATTCAAACATAAAAAAAAATCAGTTGAAAATATTATAGTGGGTTTTTGCAAAACAATTTATATTTTCAAAATATGTATTTTCATGGCATATATAAATTATCTGATTCACGAAACTCTCCAGTGAATGATTCATATGATATTTTTTAAATAAAACTATGTTCTGAAGTATTAAATTTGATAAAATCAGCCGTTTGGTTATTTTGAAAAAGTCATAAACTACAGAAAGATAGCAATTGGTTTCCTCTAATTTTTAACAAGTAAATTTTTTTGAATTTTTCAGATAAATTATTTTGGAAATAAATTTTTAATGGTTTTTCTGCAAAAGCATCCACAAATCACGGAATAAAACGGAAAGTCGTAGAGTTGCATCATTACATTTGATACCCACGAATATTGGCTAAAGGAAATATTATCAAGTGCCTTCCATTAAACCACCTATAATTATTTTCATCTCACCAACATTTTTCGAATATGTGTGTTATATTCATGTTAAAGTTAGATAAATTAGTGTGCAGCTACAAATTTCTAAGTGAAAATTTTCAGAAGTTATGAGGGTGTGACAGACGAATGAAATGACTTAATCAATAGTGGTTCCGTTCTTTTTGTTTTTCTCACAGAAGATAGGAAACCCTAAAAATAGAACAAAGGGCACCCACATGATAGAAGTGAAACTGATATAGTTAGCATTTTTTTCTATATAGGAATGAATGCAACTACCTAAGTCCGCATATCCTAGAACAATCATTATAAACAGAATTGAGCTAGTGCTAACAGAAAAATCAGTTAACTTACTGAAATATAATCAGACATAACATTATTACTCATTCAAAAAGTAGATTTTATCTACATAAGTCCGTATGGAAGTTCCATTTAAGGAATGTGTATTAATGATGAAGTAGAGGCCATTTCTATGGTAATCTGAACAACGCACACGATCAAACTTACTAAAATATTTCCTTTATAACTAATTAATACTGTTATGTCTCATAATGATTTTAATGAACTGGATAAACTGATTTAATTACTTAATATGTCCATGCAAGAGTTATTTTTTTAAAAGCTGATTAACTACACTGCGATTTGAAGGTTTAATTTTTACTTTAAGTCTGAAAAGGTTTAATAACTGTGGTCATAAAGTCATATTTACAATTATTTATGTTATCAAGGTAACATAATCGAACATTGTAGGCATACCTTTCATGACTGTTATCTATTTCAATTTACAAGCAGGAAATTGATTTAAATTATGCCGTTTTCGTTGGCTATCAGAATCAAACATATATTTAAATCGCTTTTTAATATATAAGAGATACATGTGCTACAATTATTTCACCAGTTAGATGATGCAAAAATTCAAATTACGAGTTATGATATTCTTTTTTTATTTACTGTCAGCCGATATATGAACATGATGTGGACAAAGTCATGCATGGGAGATGCATTAGAAATTGCTTTATTTACAGCACAAATGTCATTCACACTGTTTCCATTTAATAAAAAAAAGTCATATAAGAAATGCTATGGAGCTAAGAATGCAAGAGTTTATAAAGGCATTTAAATAAACATTTGCCTATAGTCGCATAATCGTGATCCCATATCGAAAATGTTCAGAAATTTTGACAGTAAAGACGTTTTGTCGCATAAGGAAAGGGCCATCATACCGCTTAGATAGCGCACAGACCTTAGCGGGAGAATACAAAAATTAGTAGCTTCCTAAAGAAGCAACTTAAAATCATAACAGAGTTATCGTGGATGTTTCTCTTGACTTGAACACTTAAAAGAGCATAATAACTAGTGCCTTGTTTAGTCTTTAAAATACTTATTTAAGAGCAGAAAATATTTTCTTATCAGTTATCCTGCAAGTTACGCCTACATTTGCGTTTTTAGAAGTTTCCTGATTCTACATCGAAACAGTGCTTGAGTATAATTATTTTATACTGGAAGTCGCGGGTATAAATTTAACCGTCATACGACATTTAAAAATCGGCACACTCCGGTGAATCACTTTTAATTAAGTTTTTTGATTCCACTGATAAAAGTTACAACGGCGTAGCTAAAGCACAATACGAATCTAACTACCCCAGATAGGTGGTCATAAGCGATAGCAACAGTTGTGCCTCGCACCGTACAGTAGAAAAATAGTTTTTTACGATTCCTTTCACAACGGGATGTATCCAGTCCTCTCTGCTGCTTAAAATGAAACTACTGTTTTTATATCTTTCACAATTAATTGAGATAAAGAGTATGAAGTGTTTATTTCAAATACGGGATTCCGTGATAAGGTTTACGATTATATTTGAGAGCAGTTCATACTTCCTCAGCTGCAAATGTTCCAAATGTTTTCAAATGTTGTACCAGTATAAGTTTGGTTCCTTGCAGTATTTACGCGGTGTATGAATATAATGAAAACAATTTTTGTTTCCCGCGGAAAAGTAAAAATTTCTTACAATATGAATTTGGCAGCCATTCACACTGGATCTGCACCTATTGTTTTTGCTCTCGTTTCGTGAAATTTCACGAAACAAAGAAAAAATTGAACTGTCTCTGAAGCACTCTAACTATTCGCAATTTCTATTTTCACTGTCCTGTTATTTATTTACTACTGGATTTTGATTGTTTTGTGAATCAGCCACTTTCATTTGTAATTCAACACCACCGTAAAATTTTATACCTAAACCATTTAAAAGCCATCGCTGTAATAGTTAGCAATTGTGTAATTTCATGTAGTCCATGAATTTTAAATACAAATGATAATAGTAATACCACTTGTTGACAGAAACAGCCAAAAAAAGAATTCAATACGATTCGCTGCAAGAACTCCTTTTTCTTTAGTCATTAAACCAGTGGTGGTGATATTCTCTTGAATTGACGTAAGATTTAAACAAAAAAGATAAAATTTTCAGAAGCTGTGAGAGAAGTTTTCATCACTTATGATATGTTTGAATGAGAAAATTGTAAAACTTTTTCCCGTGGGCTTACATCACTGTCATCATATAAACGAATAATAAATGTCCATTTGTACTCATGCAGGAAAATGATATAATTTTTTCAGTGAGTAACACGAGAACTACTGTTACAAAGCGAGACAAGGATTTTGGTAGCATGTAACAGACAATATAATGTAGATTATTGGCATCGGTGATTCGATAAGCGCTTCACAAAAAGACCACGCCACACCAAAATCCGAATTAAATTACACTTGCCGCATCTATGCCAATTCAAAATTTTGTAAATGGGATTAAATGTTTTATTCTCTTTATATTCCAATAAACTATGAATGTTGATGAAATTGTGGTAACTATCGTAGTAATTATATTGCGTTATTTGACTCATTGAAGAAAATAAATTTAGGTAATTGGACTTCTAGTTCTGTATTACAGTTAAATTTAATATCTTTTAATAGCACCATAAAATTTTTTACCATAATCGCATGAGTGTGATAGCAGCAAAAACATTTTCGATGTGTTATGAGTGTAGGTTTAATTACCACCATATTGATGTAATATTGTACGGATGTAATTTGGCTAACACAACCATTGATCGTAGTATGCGTTACATTACAAGAAATAAATTCTTAATCAAATATTCGTTGTATGAAAGCGTTATAGATGACGATGACCTGCATTACTAACTGTATAACCTAAGCGTAATGCCACTGGGAGATACATAATGGGTTTACTATTTCGCGCCTAATTGATTATGTAATAGGCTTTTGCACGATTCTGTTCTGTGTGTACCCTACTGAAAACTGGAAACCATTTCACAGCTCTTAAACAATATGTAAGTAGAGTAAAATTTGTACATATTTGTTTAAAAGACCAAATGATATAAAAAAGATTGAGGCATCTAAAAATCTCCGTACAAATGAAGTCTGTGTTACGAAACTTGGCTAAATAATTTTTGCAGCACAGTTTCAGTATATTCAAATAAAACAGAGAAGAAAATCCATACTATCATAAACCTGTAACCTAGCAGTATCTGTACCTTATATTTTTATAACATTATTGATGTCGACTATTTGGAGTTTCCTTAAAGCCAAAATAATAGTTTCTGGAAAGATCTTACACAAAAACTACTGCAACAAATTTTTACTAGGTTTACACAGTTTAAAGGTTGAGAGACTGAGTAAAAACAATGAGATCTCACTATGACAACCGCTGACTGAACAGAAAATTATAAACCTTCTGAACGTTAAAGTTGTACTTTCATTGTCCCTAGGATTTATACTTTCAAGACTACTTTAAAGACGTGGCTTTGTCTATCTAAGAAGAATAGCATGTTAAAATTAATAACATAAGAGAACTGAGTTCCTTTCACTGCCATGTTCGTTTATGTATTATAATATTTCGATATTGTATTTAGTTTGTTTGTTTTTTTAAGAAATTTCTTATTTGTCTCACGATTTATCTTATACGCGTATCGATTTGAACTTAATATGTTACGAAAATTTAGCAAATTAATTATTATATTTTACATGTCAACTATAAAACGCTATCGAGCTGCTTGTAATCAACATAGATGAAGAGAACATGAAACCTACTAAATTCCAATATTGCTTCAAAGTTAACAATGGCTAAGAATCCAGAATTGCCAGGAGAATGTATCTAACTGAAATGTTTGAAGCCTTACAATCCGCATGATTCAAACATCATCAACATTCGACAGTTCGTTCATATCTTACTTAGTTCAAAATACCCAAGCAAACAGAAAACAACACAACACATTTTTTTATTCTAAGATATACGATAGAAACTAAAGTTTTCAAGTAAAATGCCTCTATGTTTTAAAAGAGTTAAAACAACATTAAATTAATTCTAACATCACTAGAGTAATCTTGGAATAATCTATTACATAAAATATGCTCAATTTTCAGTCTCAGAGCATGCATATAGCTTTATTGTACCATTTAAAATTTTAGGCATCGGTGGAAAAGTACAGGTTAGTTGAAATTTACTGCTGAAAATACATATATGGAAGTAAACGAAACTAATCGCGCGAGGAACCTCTTAAAATAAGACACTAAAACTTGCATGCTTTACAAATTTCACTACTCTTTAAAATGTATAATTTCCTGTATCATTAGAATTCATACCTTCCCTAGTAATGTGACTAGTTTATGAGCCCGCAGCTTCTGGCATAAGGATAAATCTGCGTTGTTAAATTGATAAATTATTTTAAATACACTGTATTTTTCTACATATCTGCCTGCTTTCCCTCGCAAGGTGATATTTCCGGACGAATCACACAATGTTATCCTAGAAATGATAAACAAATGTGAGTTTTGCACTATTTATGTACTCTTAATTTGTGATATGACAATAAAAGCTTGAGTGCAATGATAAACCCTATAACAATCAGCAACCATTGTGCCATAGTATAGTTTTAACTATTTTTTAAATAGTTGCCTTAAAGTGAATACATTTTCTTTGATAAAAAAATTAGTGGTATGGTAACAGGATTCCTATTTACGCTTAGCATCCAAATTAAAGGAGACGTAGCCCTCCGCACATACTGTTAAAGCCACTAGTGCAGTATTAGTTCAGACTGACGGCGTCACAAAATTTTGTACCTGGGTGTAGATGGAGCAGCCAGCATCCCAATTTGACCAATTAAATCTCCGAAGTGTTTCCGCACATGGTACTCGTTTGACAGCAGACTGAGAGGGCCTGAAGAGCGATTGTGGTCGTTCTCCTTCAAGGAAGAATTTTCGTATGCAGCCGCTCTGCCCGCTGTGATATGAAGCGCGCTATTATGTCCGTGTTCCGATTCTTATTGTGTGTCCCGCGCCTGAATGGCGCCTATCCCGCCGCCTGCAGGTCGGCTATCGCGCCCAGCTTTGTCGCGGTCGCTCGCGCTTTGTCGTACGGAGCTGCCGACTTAATCTGCGGGCAGGCGCTTCGCGTTTGTGAATACGTCCCGCGGCACAGCAGTCTAAGCGGACGCGATACTGTGAATAATTCTCCCGCCTACATCAGTGAAAGCAGTGCTTAAGTACACCTTGAAAGCCTTTGGGTGTTAACATTCATCGCTGGAAAATGTGAGATGAAACTCCTCTCTAAACGTACCAGTAATGCAGTCGTCGTTTTGCACTCTGCAAAGAGGCCCGGGTTCAACGGCGACGAGTGCCTCTTCTGGCTATGGTGAACGGTGTATGTACTAGGGTGGAGAGCGGCGCTTGTCAGGATAGAGCAGTGGAAAGGGAAGGGTGGAAGTAACATACTGTAAACAAGGCTCAATGCATCAAAATGAAGCAGTAGTATTGCACACACAAATTACTGGAACATTATTTCAGCAATAGCTTTTTTTTAAAAAAATATACGAATTTACGAATCTCCACAACATCTGAAGTTGTATGATTAAAGTTTAACTCACTGAGAAAAAATTTAAATGATTCTCTCTTAAACGTTTGTGTACTCGTGTATTATCTCAAGTAAACTAGTACAGCCAAACGTGACATAATAAGTAATTTTCTGGTTTATAGCTGCAATAGTTTTCTCTAGTCGTTAGGTGAATTCAAATTAAATTCTCACAATTTCCTCCTATGCGTGTTGTTAGTGTTTTCGTACAGTGTATTACTGAGAATTTGCACAGCTTCGAAACTACTAATTACATTACAAGAATTTATATCGATAGCAGAAAACCCATAAAACGTTTTTGTAATAAAATGTTTTGATGCTTCAGTTTAGATTTCGAGGTATTATTTGGATGGGTCTACGACCGTAAAAAAATTTAGCAGGTTGAAGGGGACATTCTCCACCTGCCAGAAACTGGTACTGACCTGTTGAAATTTGTTTTAACTGCTTCGTTATAATGTAATCTTCACGTTTTGCATTCTCCTTTTTTCGAAAAATCGCCAAGAATCAAAGTGCAAATGGCGAAATATGGAACGCTCCGCAACCGCGAAATGTTAACAGCACTGCAAAAATTAAACAAAAATTGTTGGTACAGGGATCATATCAACCTAAACAGGTTCGATTTGTCATAGTGGTCTTGGTTAAGTTGAAATTCGGCCTGGACCAAGATAAAAAAGTTTACGGGAAATTCGTTCAGTGGCATCCATCTCAGAAACGGGGCATTTGTTTACAACTGAAGCAATCGATTGTCTTTGACTGCTTGTATCGGTACTTATATAGTGAGCGTTGTTGTATTACATCTTGGATAAATATTTTCTATCTGTTAATTTCGTGTGACTTTTTACGACGGAAGATATCTGAAACAGTGAGAAAACATCACAAAGGATTTAACTGACGTTTAAAGAGATTGTCATTAATTTTGCAGCACCGGCGGCGTATAATCTCTGCGCGTCACTCTCATATTTCGGCATTTCTAATTTAATTTAATTCGTGTAATTTAAAAAGTGTAGACAACATTATAACGAAGCACTGTACTTAAAACAAATTTCAGTAGGTCAGTACCAGTTTCTGGCAGGTGAGAAAGTTCCCTTCCTCCCAATTTAGCTTTTGTAATTTTATAATTGGACGGAATAATAACACCCATTTAGAAAGCTAAAGTACATATCCATATGACAGCCTCTCTACTGCTTATGGTGCCATTCAACATGTTACACTTAATACCCCTTATAGGGCCTACCAGAGAACGCGAATCCGCTACAAAAAACATTCCTCCGCGCTGAATTACAATGTCAAAATACTGCGGTTATGAATCGCAAGAGGTTTTATTTTCAAGCAGTAATTAGATTGTAACACGCCATGGAACAGCATGACACCGATAAACTTAATTATGAAAATATTTCTAGCGGTGTCTCGCGATTAAATACTGCAGTATTATGACACAAATTCCTCAAGCATTCGCGATCTCCAGTAATCCCCAGCGTATTAAAAAAATAAATAAAAATTATGAATCTTTGAACTTTAAATATTTGATACGTTATGAAACTGGTTTATTTTAATAAATCCTGTCTCATCATTTAGTGCGTAAATATTGCGCTGAATAAAGCAGTTATTTAATAAAAATTAATTTCAGATCCATTCTGTCTGTTATAAAAGCTCATGGTCAGAAGTGATATGTGGCGAAGCAGTAACATACGCATCTTCGCCGTTGTCGATAATATTCACATTGTGATATTCCGTTGCGTTCAACTACTTTTTACGTTACCGAAATTTAACGGGGCACATGGCGCAGCGAGCAAACTCTCTGCTTCATTAGTCCGTCGCCGCCAGATCCAATCTCGCTGCTGTGAAATCACTTTCAACAATTACGCATATATTTTTTTAAATGCCGCTTTCGAACTTCATTATGTTGTTCGCAAGCAAAGTCATATTTCAAAAATAGAAATATTTGCAGTCGCAGGTATGAAATACAAATGACTTTACTCGCCCGTTACAATAGGGAATATGCATGAAATTCAAATTTACGTCTAGTATTTTTATTTTGAAACTTTATTAGCGTAGTATTACCGCTATAACGTTTTCTTCCTATTTATTCGATTTTTATTTACTGATTTTAATTAATCAAAAGTGCTAAAAATACAATGGAAATGGAACTTCGCAAAACACAACGCTATTGGTCGAATCGAATCGTGACGACCAAGTACACGATATTATTGTGAACAAAAGGCGTAGTTGCGATTGTGTTGAAGTTTATATTAACATATCAGCATAACTGGTGAGATATTGTATTCTTGCTTTAATACACACACTAAGTAATGACTGAAAGCGGTTTTCTGAAAGCACAGTCGGATAATTTTCCAAAAATTGATGCTTTCATGATGACAAGAAATTTTGCAATAAATCCGAATTTTACAGCCGCTCAGCTCAGAGCAGTGAAAGCTGCAAGGTAATTAAGTGATAGATATTTCAATATTCGCATGCAAATAAACAAAAAATTCTAGATGTCGGGTATATAGTAAATTATTAGCCGTTTTTACCAAATGCCAGCGTGGTCAATGCGGCAGGGTGTTAACTTCATAATTTTCTGACCTGCGTTCAAATCCCTGCAGAATTAAATATTTTTCTCTTCAGAAATTGTCAAGCTTGACCTTTTCATTTTGTTAAAACTTCATTTACGTTCTTTTATTGAGTGAAATAATATTTAAAACAAATCATATTACCCTTAATTCAGCGTCATTTTTTTCCTGAAATTCTTTTTTTTTCGTAATGAATTCACGAGTCTACCGACGGATTGTCTTTTCACAACACAAATCGGCCGCACACGCTTAAAAACTTCATTGTAATCATTCGTCAAGAAACTCTCCATTCTTACATTTTTTTAACTTTTTGTTAATAAGTTGTTTCGGTACGTTTTCAATTGAAATAGTTCCTATCATGCTATTTATTTCATCTTCGCCGTTTCTTTACTTGAATATCATTAAGTGGTATTTTAAACGAAATACATAGCATTGGGAAGATAGTTTTTTCCTTCTTTCTTCTACACTCGATTTGTTCCAAGAACGGTTGCATGTAAATGGTTGAAAATAAAATAGTAGGCCTATCCGTGACGAAAAATGGAGCTCGACAAGGAAATGGAAGAACAAGTGACAAATGCTTATTAACATTGCAAAATTCTTGTATCAGATTCCAGTTTACTAGCAGATTCGCCTCATCACTTAATTTCATTGGGTATGGAGCGAGTCATATTAGAAAGCCATTGTTGATAAATGGGCCGATATTATGTTTGGTGTATTTGTTATAAGCAATGTGACTTGTTTTAAATTTTAATTCGTGCTATAAAAGTATGTAAATGAAGTTTTAACAAAATAAAGAAGCGAAAGCTTGAGAATTTTTGAAGATAAAAATAAGTAAAAATATTTGATTCTGCGGGGATTTGAACACGGATCACAAAATTATGAAGCCAGCACCCTATCCCATAGACCAAGCCGCGATTTGATAAAATAAGGGGCAATAATTTAGTATATACCCGTCATCTAAAATTTTTGTTTATTTGTATGCAAATATTTCACAATCTAGTGAGCATTTTGAAAAACGACTATAGCACACACATATAAGCTGTGTACCCTTCAACATATATGAAGGAGATCGCAATCCGTTCTTAAAATGTCTGATGGTCTCCAAGTAAGATATGATTAGAGTTTGAACAGGTAACGAATTTTTATGTTAAATTTCCTAAAATACATAAATTCTATGTACTTACGTACAAATGATCTTCACAATAATATAAACAACTAGTTGCAGATCTATTCTCATAGTGGTACACCACTTTGTTTCTTATATTCATATCTCGCGGGACCAGAAAATACACTTTATTTTAGTATTTAGTATTTTTGCGCACAGGTACAATACAGTACTTATAACACGGTTTTCGACCTCCTTCCATATCTACATTACTTAGAAAACATGAAAGTTTTGAGATGAAACACTCCACGCTACACAGTACACCAATGCGGTCGTGTACTTACACGTCACAGTGTAGCGCGCCAAAATGGCAGCGTTTAAATCGGCGGAACTGGATTTCAGTTTTAAAGTATTTATTTTGATGTTAAATCTTAATATTTACATCAATGTTACATTTTTTACGTTTATGTACAAATGTAAATAATTGATTTAAAAAAATAAAAAATGCATGCATATACCCTATTGAACAGATTTTCTTTCCCGCACCAGGGTACTGGAGGTCCGAAATGGGACGCCGTCGGTTTTTCCATAGCAAAAGGCACTTTAAAAACTTATTATATCCATAAAGTTGCCAGCAGTGCGATTCGATCCGGCGGCGACGGGTTTAAGAAGTAGAGAGCTTGTTGGCTGCGCCACGCGGTCCTTGAGCGTAGGTAGAATTTGACTACAACGGAATATTTCAATGGCGCATATTACTGCTTTGCCACAGTACGCATCTGGCCATGAGCTTCTATTCCACACAGTATGAACTGAATCTGAATTTTACAATTAGCGGCTTCCCCTTGTTAGCATCAAACTTCAGCCACTAAACTTGTAAAAACACTTATGGAATAAATGAAAATAATAAATTAAAATGGTTTTAATTTTCTCTCTATATAAACTTCAACACGTGTTAACGAAACATTCTGCAGTATTTATGGCACTAATAAACTTTCCTGTGTTTTTAGTAGATTAAAATTTTGCAATTAGTTGTTCGGTGAAATCCAAACGTAATAAGAAGACCTAATAAATACTTGTTACCAAGGCTTTCTACAGCTAGTTTCATGAGTGCATTAAACAGGGATTTCAAACAAGCAACGTTACGTTAAATGCTGATTCCGCGTCATATTTTGGTACAGTATTAGTTTTAATTCTATTTCGCAGTACGGCTACAACAAATTTCTGCCACGTGCAAAGTAACGCAGCATATCCAATTGCTTTTATAGACAAAAAATTCTGGTCCAACCACATCCGCCAGGAAGAAAACAAAACAGTTTAGGTCGATATGATCCATGTACCAACGGTAAAATTGTTTCTAGCAGTATCACGATGTAGAATTCAACCCAGTGTTAAGATTAATTTGCTTGATTCTTAAATTTCCCAGGTAATCTTCAATTATCAAACCAATTTGCACAAAATCATCAAACTACAATATGAAAACGGAAAGAAAGATAAATAAGCCAAATACTCACCAAAGTTGAAGGGAGAAGCACTACAGCTTCCCAAAAAAAAAAAAAAAAAACCAACACACAAAATAAAATTTGACCGTTACAGACATACTGCAGATGGGGGCGTTGGTGGTGGTAGTGGGAGGCAAGAACAGTATCTGTGGTAACGATATGTAACGGAAATAAATTAATCACGAGAAAATGGAAATACGTAGGAGGTAAAAAATTAGTTATTATTATGTTATTTATTTATTTTTACTCTTTGATTCATATTTCTCGCCTCCTATACATGTTTATTCTCCCCTGATTAATTTCTTTCCCACCAGTATTTTTCCCACAGATATTGTTTTTGCCCCTCCACCACCTCCAGTGTATCTGTAACGGTTAAATACTACCATTCTTGAGCTGGGTTGACAAAGGTTTCCCGTGAGAGCTTCGCCCAATGTTTTTATTTCCATAAATAAGTGCACTGCCAAAAATATCGTGTTTGTGTATATTTTTTTCCCCCTGCATCTCTCCTCTCTTTAAACTTGGTGACTATACGGTTTCATTATCTTTCATTGCCACTTTTATGTCGCATCACAGCATTTTTTCCTGCTTCATTAATATTAAAATTACATTACAATTAAGATAAAGCTTTGAAATGTAAAATACAATTTGAAGTGTTTACCCTAAATATAGCTTTCCCTTAGGCCGAAGAGTATCATCTTTGCAGCCCTATTTGTTGTTTGTTTTGGTTCATAATCAACTTGGAAAACCTCTGAAAAATAATAATTATTCTTTTAATACTTGTTTATCCTATCAATATTTACTTAGTCTGTATTCAATACTAATCGGAGCCCTACAAATATCGATTCACAACGCATTTTTTATACAACACACACGTCGATCTTTCCACAGTATTAATACCATTTTACACACGATAATTCATCTATTAAGAGTGTCTTTCAAATATAGTTCAACCTCTCACATCATGTAATATCCATCCTTCATCTTATCTTCACCGTTCAATCTTACCTGTTTATTCCATACAGTCGATCGCTGTATATGGCTTTTAATATTTCATGCAGTAGTACCTCGGCTCAGATATTTACTTAGTGATCGGTATGCTTTATATTAGTATATTATATCAAAATATGTTACCATCAACGGCTTATTCTGTCCGTTATGAAAAAATAGAGTGGTCATTCTTTTCTATATCTTGACTCATTTTTTAAATTATCAAACAATAATATGAATTGTGGTAATGTTCCTCGTACACATTAAAAAATTCTCTACCAGAAACCTACGCATTTCAAACATTCATATATAATAGTGACCACATTTTTATAATAGAATTGTTTTTAAAACTCGAAGCCTTTTACACCATTCAGAAAAACCGAGGCGCCAACTTTAATTAATTAATGTAAAAACAAATATCTATCTTGTTTAATATGCTAGTTGACAATATTGTTATTGTTTGATATAATCTGGGCTTTCTTCCAACAAATATCCGCATATAGTTTCGTGGATTACTTCGCTTAACACAAAATTTGTACTTTAGGTGTGTATGTTCGTTTTGGCGAACTAGGACCACTTTAAGTGTTCGTTTGGCTTTAATTTGCTTGGATGTGTGAACATCCGTGTTACAGCTAGTGTTTTTAGCCCTAGAGGAGATCTACAGTTTAATTCGTAATCCGAAACACGGAAGCGTTTTGCATCAAGCTATGTCAGAGGTGAAAACCGGGTTAGAGGCTTATGAAAATCCCCGCCGAGACAGGGATCCGAACCGGCGGCCTTTTGATCTCCACTCAGTGGTCTTGACTACGAAGCCACCATACCGCTACATCCTTAATATATTTTTGTCCAGTTTTAAAATAAACGCTACAAATAAACCTTTCATTTTTCAAAAATGTTAACAAACCAGTAATGCCTCAGAAGGTCAGCTTCTGCAGATTGTACATAGTTGTATCACCTAAAAAGTCAGTTGCATATAACGTAACATATTACTCACTTTAATAAAATACCACTTTCTTATTTTTAAAATTAGAAACATATAGTTATGACTCGATGAGTGTGGTCATGATGTCAATTTATTTATGCACGGTGTGTAGTATTTCTTTCAAAATTTGTGTTAGAGAAACGTTACGTTACAGCAATTTACGGTTAATTTCCTCTTCTTAGCGAAAATGCTCAGTGAACAGATAATATGAAGATAGAGATAATTATTAACAAACATGAAATATGGTAACGGAATTTACTAATTTTCAGACATTTAATATACCTATAACGGCAATTGAAATGATGAAGAACTATTAGAGGCTAAAGATTAAGTGTTAATAGCATAAATGTGGGTAAATTATCCACCCCCAAAATAATTCGTTTACTTTTAAAGAAAGTGTCCTTTACCATTGATTTTACTTTCTTTCGGAAATATTGGTTTGCAGGTGATATATTTCTGTTGTGACAATGATACATTTGGAAAATCTTACTTTTGCTAAAGTTTAACTACAGATGAATAATTTATTTCGTTAGCATTTTATTTGTCTGTAACGTATCATTAACATTTCTGCTCTCGGTGATTGTAATAACCTGCGGCAACAGCTTTCAATGAGGCACTGCCGCGAACTGTACTAAAGGCAAAGTGGACGAGCAAGAGTGTTCGCAACTTAGGCTGAAACACTCGTATGTTCTGACCAGCGGCCGGCGTGGCACCCCACCCAATCTTGCCAACTTACGGAATGCAATAACGTGCCTTCTTTATTGCAAGCGGCTCCGGCAAACACATCGCGCAGTCCGTCTCCTCTGTATTCCATATTAAACAGCAGACTAGCGGAATTCTGTGCTGCACCAAATTTTGCTTCGTTGCAGTAAATGATGGACCTTTATCTTCTAGCAACCAATACGAATATAACTGCATTTTAAACGGCATAAACAACTTTTCAGCAATATGCACTGTGATGTATAGATGTAATTTATAGGAAACAAGATACATTTCTCTTTGATGCTGATGACAAAGTAAATTCCGAAAGTATTTAGTACATCCCCAATCTCTACAAATAACATCAAAAGTATAGCGATTCATTTGTTCATCACCTCTCTTCGGCTCCATGCCTTTTTTTCATTAATTGATGCAAAAATGGATTCCAACATAAGCGCAAAACATGCTCCATCTGATCGGGTCGTTCCGGCACCATGATGGTTTCAGGAATCCGCCACTAGAATACTTGGTTCGAACCCCGGTGAGGGAAGAAATTTTCACCATTTTATACTTGGCTGGCAATACGTGAAAGGTGGTGCTGCTCGATTCCTAACTACGCAATGGTGTACAAAAGTCATGGATTAAATCCCATTTGTGTTCGCAGTGAATATGGAATGAGGGATTACAACACTGTTGGTGATACAATAATAATAATTCTGTTTGGTCGTTATGACATGGTAAATGTGTTTCTAGTGGATGCGCATTCCGCCCCTGTCGTAGACGCGTTAGCCTAATCCAGTAGTCCTACCGGGTACAGGGGGACCTACAGTTAATTGTGGAATCCAAACCACGGAAGCGTTCTGGCGTATTTCGCATTACACAGCAAGCTGTGCCAGAGGTGACGGTTGGGTCAACGGCCTACAAAAATCCCCGCCAGTACAGGGATTCCAAACCGCGGACCTTTCGATCGCCAGTCAGACACCTTAACCACTGAGCCACCAGACCACTACTGTTCATGGTGATCAATGTGTCAGATACCGAATCAAACTTGGCAGCATACTTGGTGTTTTTTGGAAGAATGGGACTAGAAAGGCTGACAATCGGTTTCACCCACTTTTCTTTCGTAATTTCCTTCATAACTCAAACAACTCTCTATACCGCACACACAAACATCAGTCACTGATACGAACAGTAACATTCGAAATACGCTTCCAGCACTAGGGAAGTGAGGTGGAAAAGCTGTTAAATTTCCAAAAACAGTATCCTTGGATAGGAAACATCTTTAGGAGAGGTGACTGAAGTTCCTCCACGATCTACTGTCGACTAATATCCCTTCACCTTCAGTCCTGCTGGTCATTTGTGCTCCAATTTCCTTCTGACCATATCTCCACTATGTTAGCTATAGTCGTTTACTACTGTCCAGTTGTATTCCGTACAATTTCCGAATTTTTATGTCCATACCAATTACACCGATGTGCGGTCGTAATAGCAGTTTACGAGCCAGCTACGTAGCTTCGCGTTGCTAGTTCGAGTCTGGCTACGGGCTTGGGTGGTTTTAGCTATTATGTCCATTCTGTGTTGTCCGTACTTCGTGGAAGCGCTCTGTTGTAGAAATACAAGCATTGGAGGAGTCACAATAACACTGACTGTGCAAGGTGTATGATCCAGTAACCAGATTCAATTCTTAATTTTTTCAAAAAAATGGATCCTTAATTGTTTTTCCAAATCTTTCTCTCTCTCCACATTCTCTGTCGTCTTGCCAGTCTTACTTGTGGAAAACTCAACTAACTGAATCTTGTTCAAATGTATTATCGTGGTCTACGTGTCACAAACTTAAGTCAAGATAGGTATATACCGCAATATCTTTATAGAATACTTTTTTGCATTTCGATTACTTTACATATAAGTCACTAATAACAGTTTACTACTTACATCCTTTCTTGATTGTGTTGCTAAATTTTTAATAAATGAATCCGTTCTCTCAAACTAAACATTGTCGCAACTGTTTTGTAGTGGCCTCTGGGTAATACAATGCATTGTGGTGGAGATTTTCCAAGTCTAACTGGACCTGTGATGTTAAATAAGAAACTGAGAAAGTCCTTATGAGGGTTTAAGACTTTTTAATAAATAAGTCACTAATTATTCCTTAGTAGAACCATTTTAATGAACACCCATCAACGTGGCTCAGTTTGTTGAGGTGCCGGACACTAGATCGGACCAGGCACCAGCCCAAGATCGCGCGTACTTACCGTCCTGACTGAGGTAATTGGGCAGTTTTCCTTAGCCATCAAGGCCGTGCCTTATAAACTATATATTTCACAAACAAAAATATACTTATCACACATAAACATAGTCTCGGCTGGGACTTGCAAATATTATCACTCCTGACCATTCCTCGTTTAATTTTTGGTACCTTATACCCGTTAAGATTACTGTGTTAGTTTAGTTAGCCACGATAAGATTCGAATTGCGCAGCGAATCGAAAACTCTGTCACTTAGCGGTTGAAAAATCTTGAGAATCTCCCGCTCCTACGATGATGTGTAGTGAAATTAGCCTTTGAATAAACCGACCATTTATATCTATATCTTAGTAATATTTCGCTACGTTCTGTTTTAACTTGCAGCCTGGTAGGAAGTGATCAATAGAGCATGACAGTGCGCCGACCTCCACATAACTATTGGAACAGAGGCGCCGCTACCATCTGCTCCATAAACTGAGCCGTCAATTCGGATATATTGGTAGCCGTAAAGCGCAAGAGCCCACGGCTACCGGTTAGCGTTAAATCAATAGGCAGCTCCATGAAGGAGCATCATTTTTAGGGTTCACTACTCTTTTTATCCGGCTCTCCGATATTAAAGTTTTATTAATATTCCGCTCTCTGAAATATCCCTTTCCCTCTACCATATCTTGCTGCATTCCACAGCAATATTAAAGTAAAAAATTTAATTAAGATTATCTACGAGTGCTGAGTACAGCAGTATAGTCCCATTATGGGTCAGAATGTTGGAATCACAAAATAACGTGCATACATACGAAGGTTCCCATTTATGTGTGTCTCCTTTATCTGTAATTGTATAAGGAGTAGAAGTTGGTATTACAAGATTATAAATAAAGCTTTAATAAGAAAAAAGATATCCCTTTTTTATGAAGTTTTCATCGTCATAAAAAAAAATCAAATGGTGCATTCCTCTATTACAGTGTCCTGTTGTCTGATATCAAATTAATTTCAGCGATAAATGAAAGCTAATTTAAAGATATGAAGATTTATAACCTTAACCATGTACATAGCTTTCACTAGAAATTTATCATTACAAGTTTTCTGCGCTTCCCATTACCTCAAATGGATTTTCAAAACTGTATATTGTCAGTTACTGGATTACAGTTATGGTATTTGCCATCGACAGTGTTGATCAGTAAGAAAAATAAAATACAACTTAGAAATATGAAGGATTATTCTACTTTCTTTCAACTGTATTGCATCCTTTTTAGGGGATCCACAACTTCATTATATTAAAATGTAGTATTAGACGACTCTTTGTGATAGAAAACAACATATTTTACGTGATACTTATTATGAATAATTGTACATTTTTAATACGTTCATAAATATATAACAGAATATTAATGAACTAGTATAGTCATTAAATAGCCACCTATGGGTTATGCGAGTGATTAAATAAGGTATTCTAATCTTGTCTAATCTTGTTATAAACCACATTGTCGTAGGTGAAGATGGATGTCCGCATCTAAACATTTCATTAAACGACGGACCACCACCAATTTTTAATACTAAAGTGCAGGTTCTATTGACAATGGTTCAATAATCTTATATGAACATTACACTTTAATATTCACAAGGCCATCAAAGACAGTTAAGTCAATTAGTACGTGCAGCTGTTCTGAATATCCACTACCTAAGAGCATTGTGTAAACAAATCCAGTTAACACACACTAACGTTTATATCTCTCCCCCTTCTTCGACGAAACTAAATGGTTCACTCACATTCGTTATGTACGAGTTAATACTAAACGCCAATTTCTATCTTTAACATTCTGCAAGTTCGCAAGTGTGCAACATGATATGCTTTCCATTTAACTGTGCGGAACGGAATTTTTAAAAGTGAACTTTTGAGAGCAGTGAAATGAACTAAAATATTTCACTTAATGACTATAATTAATTTCTTAATTAAATAAACTCTGAATTTAGTGACTGATTTCGCACAAAGAATGGGAATAAATTAATTATCAAAAGCAAGAATTATGACTAATCTTCTGAATTTTGTTGTTTTGCATATAAGTCCAAACACAACGTTTTATTTATTGTGAATTGATCAGTTTAATGATTAGGGACATAAGAATTTGTTGTTCCGAGTTCACTCGTATATGAAGCTAGTCTGTAGCTTGTATATACTCAGATCTCACTACCGCATAGATGGCGGCAGATGTTGAGGCAAGGGCGTGTTGTCAAGGTGATACGGCAGCTTACTCCGAGTGACCGCAGTTCAACCTTCCAGGTGTACAGCGCGTCCACAGTGATAACAGTATCGTCGTGGTGTGCTGTCCTAAACAGCATGCCACGCTTTTCGCTAGTGGGCCAGGTGATCGCTGGATGTTTTGTCAGCATTCACTGTAGGCAAAATTCATGAACAGTTTGCCCTTCCGCAAAACGTGATGTCCACCACTCGACTCTTCTTACTTCCATACCTGGAGAGTCTTCTCTCCCAAGGTTCGCCAACACATAACACAAACAATGTTTTTTGTGAAAACGCGCGGGACATTATTATTATTATTATTATTATTCTTTTGGCAGATGAGAAATACCGCGGTTGTCGACTTCGAGAAATAATTATCGTTCCTAAAATGCATGGAACTCCGGGCTGCATATTGACTGGCGTATATTTTTGAATAACATTTATTCAAATTTTTAGTCTGTCACTGGTCTGCCCTTGGTGAACTTTATGCAGCTCATCCGCCTGAGAGAACGTGTCTGGTATCGAATTTTTCGTATTACCAACATCAGAAAGCTCTTGCTTTATTGTCCTTGCCATTAACACTGTGTAGGCAAAGCATTTTTTCTTATGTCTCCCATCTGACGAATTGTCTCTGTTTCATCCTTGAGGCGTTCAAGATTCCTTCACAGCACTTGAATTGTTTAGACCACAATCACTGCACTGCTGCCACTAATCTTATATCACTCAAGTTATAGCTATGACCCAGTTAAACATTGTCCTAATGCGAAAATACATTCAAACTACTCGCAGTAACTATAATTACCTGCTATGGTCGCAAAACTTTTACCCATGGTATATTAAAAAATATAACTGGATTTTGAAATATAATATCAAATAACGCTACAACAATTGCATTATTTAAGATTTTCTGCACATGGCCTCTCGAGCTCACTGATAATGAATGTCGTTATTTTTGACACTTCAGGTGTAAACTTATGGGAAATAAATTTCTGTTTTATTTAGCCTCTTGGTACCAACTCGTTCTCCCAACGACTTTACACAACCCAACGGCTTAGTTGGCTTCTGTTACAGCAGATATATCGAATAATCGTTTCCATACTGAAAACCGCTGGCCTGAACTAAAGTTAATGCGAAAAACTCTGATACAAAGTTCGGTGTTCAACGGAGATTTCTATATATCTACGAATATTTTCAGGACTAAGAAATAAGTTCTAAATTATTTTTAATGATATCCCTATGAGAAAATTAGCCACAATCGTAGTATACCGCTTTTTAGCTTAATTGAAACACGTTACAGCCACCTCTTTTGATCGCAAATTAAACAAATAACCCGCAAAATAATCTCTAGTAATTCCGCCGTGAATGGTTCCAAAGACAGAAGTATGAAAATGCCACGTCTCTTGCCACTGTATCAATTTCGATATGTACCTGCAAAACAGTAGTTCCACGCGGCCGAGAGGAACACTTGTCGCCAACAATGGACGTCTGTATATTTTACGAGCACGCTACTGGCCAGTAGCAATCAGCCTGGGCACTCGCGTCCGCTCGCCTTATCGATACTGTCAGGTGTGGGACTGCCCAGGAGGCAGCGGTTTACTGCGCCACCCACCCCACGCACATAAAACGGCACAGTTATGTTCCAGCCAGGCTGTAAACCCCCGCAACGTCTTACATTATCCAATGGAGCGCCGCGTAAATTTTAATACGCTCATTTGCTTCCTAAGATATCGCCCGCTGTTAAACGAGTAACTGTTGCAAGAGGTGAGTACTTCAGTTGTATAAATAAGAGTTCGATAAACAGAAAAGTGACCGCTAGTAGACGAAACCACTACTAGTACTATTACCGATCGACTGGAAACTTCCTTCAGCTAGTCGGTACAGCCTTTTTGTAGTCAGCAAAATACGCAGAATGTTTAATGTTCAATATGCCTCAGCTACACACACGTTTTAAACGATTCTCGGTAATGAGCTATGTGGGTATTTCCATCTTTCTGTCAATAGTGTAAACTTTTAAGCAAATGTGTTTCACATTATGACACACTTTCATCCTACCCTAAAGTTTTTAAATTCAATTAATTAGTATATATTTTTAGAATCATTTCTTAGTGTTTAAATTAATTTTTTCGCTGTCATAGATTATGTCCTATAGCATTAATAATTATGTATTGTTTGCTTTGCCGGGGACCCATCGTTAAGAACCGCGCGTTGCATTATTATTATCCAAGGACAAACTTGGCTGATAGACGCGAGTATAGCAGCGATCGATAATTCACAGTCGATATGGAGTTGTAGGATGGTTGGGTTGAGGCGAAAAGCCTTAGCGTGTATGAATAGACTTGATGGGAGATGTAACTGTTAACATTTGATTTCGAAGAATTTAACTAATTAGAAAAGTACATTGTGAAGATTTTTATGTTTTAGTTGATTCAAGTAATAAAATAAATTGAAATTCTTGGAACAACGTGTAGTCATTCTGTAGCAATAGCAGCTTTAATTGGAACTTAAAATATTAAGTAATAAAGCATGTTTGGAAGAGTAGGAGACGAAGAAATGCGGCATACAGTTATGTGTTCTAGACAGACGGGGCCATAATATCGGTATATGTAACAACATGTATGCTTAGTAGAGCGTGTGTTTTGTATTGCTGTATTTCTATGATCTGTTGCTGTGAAGCAGAGATTGGGCACTATTCTAATATTCGATCGACCAATATTCGGTTGGGTTACTACATAAAATCGCTTAAAAACTGTTCTTAGGATGGCCAAGATGCCAGTACTTAGCATTAAAAAAGAATCAATGGTAAACTCCCGTAGTGGTAAATTAAATAGGAAGCTATCATCTATGCGTAAATCTGAACAAAAGTAACAACAAATAACGCAGGAAAGAAACATATTCATACACACAATGTGAAGAACAGTAGTTTACGCAAATGTTTATCATGTCATTTGGCAAGTTTGAGAACGGTGCGATCGTATGGAGTATTAAGAGTTTCTAATACAGAACTTGAAACGAGGGCAGCTTGATTTGTTTGAGAGAATTACCGAAAACACTGTCAATGACTGATACAACAAACGAGCCTATGGATGCAAGAAGACATTAAAGAGAATACTGGGTGTGTATATCGTTACTCTGGAGAAGAGGCATGGATGAATATTGGGTGAATCACTAGAATAATATGTAGAAGGGAGGAGATGACCATTGCCATAACTAGCAATTCATTTCAGAGTAACGAGTTGGAAAGATTAAACTTCTAGTAAGAGTGTCGTGGACTGGAGGAAATTTATGAATGGATGAAGCGATCAATTTACGTCAATAACTGAATGATTCTAACGTAAAAGTTGGAGTAAATCGAAAATAATTGTGAGGAGACTTGTAACTTTTGCACCAGCTCCACTGCAATTAATATAATAATATACTCCTATTAATTCCCTTCCACAGTCTTTACCATTGGAATTACAGGCATATAAATTAACAAATCCCCCAAAAAAACACCTAATACGACTGCGTAACAATCTTCAATAAATAACTGTAGTTCAATACTAAATTAGCGTCCACAGAAATGAAACGAAGAACGAGAAACAGTACTTATCAGTCATTTGTGTAGTGATGAGAGGAGTGAGGATCGTGTTGAATAGTGAATGATGTATACAGTGGAAGGCCGTCTTCTCCCAGACACCAGTTTCGGTTTCCCCGCTGCTGTTGTGGTGTCCGGACAGGGGAGCAGATAAAGCTTCAAGTTTCAAACTCGGCCGGGCAGGCAGGCAGGCAACTGTACCCTCCGCCTCTCCCCTAGTTCAGCTCCGATCTACAAAAGCACGGCGCGCAGCGTCAGGCAGGTGCACACCGCTTCACAGCGAAAAGCGCTCCCTCTAATGGATAGCGGGAGGGCATACACGCTACCGGTACACAGGGTGATTCAGGAGGAATGATAAATGTTGAAGAAGGTGGTACTATCGACAATATTGAGTAAAAAAGTTCATATAAACGTGTATCCGATTTCCATTCGTTTTGGTGCTGGAATGTTATGTATAAAATAAACCTCACAAAATGATCTAGAGCGCACATATAGCTGTAAAAGTTGTATTTGTCGGATGACTGTGGTGGACAGTCTGTACTTGATTGAAGTCGTTTCTTCATGTTTGCCTAAGACTTGTGAAGCATTTCTTCTGCTACACTGCGATTTTTTTCTGATATTTCTGACACCTAAACTTTAGGCTTGGACCCTAAATAGTCACACAAAGCAAAAACTGAGAACTGCCCAGCGAAGTATGGAAAGAGCAATGCTAGGGTTTACAAGAAGAGACAGGAAAAGGGCCGTGCACATTCGTTCAATAAACTAAAGTGACAGATATCTTAAAAAGAGTCATGACCCAAAAATGGCAATATTGCTCGCAAAAGAGATGAAAGATGGACTGCGGTAGTGCTGGATTGGATACCAAGAAATCTGAAAAGAGCAAGAGGAGGATCCCCGGATCGCTGGGATAAGCATATACGTGGAGTTACAGGCGTGAACTGGAAGACGGTGGCTCAGGATCGATCGGCCTGGAAAGAACTACAGCAAAACTATGTAAAATTAAATTATAATATATACCTCATTAGACTTAAAGAGGCTACATCCTGAAATAAGGATTGATGTAGCTGCAATAATAAATAAATAAATAATAAATAAACTTTGGGATGCTTGGGATCTGAGAATCATACAGGTTTTTATGCTATAGTCGAATGAAATACTGAAGCCGCTACAGTCCATGTTTATTACAACATACTTAATGGTTCAGTTACAAGTAGAAATACATCTGCGGACTATACCCGACGTAATGTGGGCAAAGGCTAGGTTTCTGCAATAGAAATTTTTTTAAGACAGATAGTCGAACGAGGATTGACGGGTACTAGCGGCGATCGATCGGTAGACGATCCGAGGCAGCCTGCCGCTTCCGAAGCTGGGATACAAGGGAATAAAATTACAAGTTGTTCGATGCTAGTGAACTTAGCCGCGTGTGCGATATCAGCCACGCACGGCATATTTGCTGGCAGTTGGCAGTTTCCGCACGGTTAAACCAGCGTTTTCTCGCACGTACGCCATCGAGAATCAGACTTGATGAAATTAAATAAAAAAATCTACAATAATTAAAACATGTAAACTACATAATTTATTGAATTCTTTATTCATGCAAAAATATCAGAACGGATGAACCTTTTTTGTTTTCGACATCAAACCATAGAATATTACACTTGTTCTTTTATTCTGAATCAGTCAGTGGCATAACAGCATAATTATCAACTCTGACAATTCTTCACCTCGTGAAATGTGATATGTTAATTTCTTCGCCGCATAAACCAACGTGCCAAGAATTACGATATCACATAAAATGTCAAAATTAGCCCAAGTACTATAACTATCTCATTTCTTGTCTTTACTAAAGATAAAATTTACAATAGTATTTTCTACTAGTACGAAAACGTGTCAAGTGATGCCACATGAAGGGAAGTATAACGTATATTCAGCGTAAACACAAAATCCAATTTTTTTATTGACTGTCTTACT
Organism: Vandiemenella viatica; assembly: GCA_031002005.1. Taxonomy (NCBI): domain Eukaryota; kingdom Metazoa; phylum Arthropoda; class Insecta; order Orthoptera; family Morabidae; genus Vandiemenella; species Vandiemenella viatica. The sequence goes on along the minus strand of JARYHS010013631.1, from coordinate 37,815,092 downwards.
AGTTATGAAGATAGACAAACAATAATAAAAAAAATGAGTGGTATTGTCTAACAAGGGTTCTTTTAAGTGAGTTAGTTCTCCAGATGTGATAAACTGTTGATCCGTTCGAATAATTGCCTTCAGAATATTTAACAGGCATTAAATCCAATAAACAAATTATTGTTTTTGAAATTAGATAATGCTCGTACAAAAAAATAAGGCAAAAATAAAGAGCCATCGATCTGGAATCGTCAGTCAAGAAGGGGCAAGAAACAAATTTCCTGAGTTCAGTGGAACACCGATAAAGTATCATTAAAAATTTTGGCAGCATATAAGCAGCAAATTACTTGAAATTATTGATGATTTTACCCGGTCAACGTTTTGCCACAAGGATTCAGCGATGGGATAATAGTGGTGTTACTAGGAACAATAAACATGTGAGGCATGTTGCATTACTAAACAACATGAAGATTTTCATTCGCATGTTAAAGGAAAGAATAGAACACAATTTACGCAGAATTTTAGGAAGTTATCAATGAGGTCCAATAACAGGAGGAGGCATAGCTGACGCAGCGAATGAGTATCTGGACGTTATTTCCACAGCTGCTGAACAAAAATAACATGCAGCTGTTTTATAAATTTAGAAAAGTCCTGCGATTACGTGTATCATCACTACCTGCTGGAGGCAATGAGAAAGTGGGTTTTGTATTTAAGTTCGCTACAAAGGTGCAACAACTAACAGCTAATGTTTCTTCCGAAATTCAGATAGTGGTACAATGACAAGGTCTTTAAAATAATGACCTTCGTAGGAGAAGGGTGACCTCTGTCAGTTGCACATTTTAGCATCTAAATAGAATCTCTGCTACTATCTGCAGAGAAGGCTATCAATGTTTTTCATTGTTATGAAAAACGGTTAAGCTGTTGAGCTTATGCAAATGATGAAGTCTTTTATATCAACTTACAATAAAACAAGAACAAACTTAAAAACACTATAGAACCTTTACAACTAGCAACGAATGTTAATGTTAAGAAGTCTGTACTTCTTCACATAGGTACAGGGATCATAGGCATAGGAAAACTCTTTTAGGACAAGAAGTAACCAGAAATATTTCACAAAGCATACAACTTCAGGACACCTTTTATAACTGTCGAAAAATGTTTGAAAGAACATTTTAAAAATATTTATGAATGTTCCTCGGGAAACCAACGGAGTAATACTATTACTTACACACAATATTTCGGCGACATAACTCCGTCGCCATCTTCAGGTGTAGTTATAAGACCTGAAGTTTGCCTACAGCGCGTTATTGAAAAACTGACAAGGCAACGACAAACATTGTTACATTGCCTAGCAGCATCTCAGCCTTTATTAGGCGCCCGCGAGGCATAAAACACAGAGCGTTGCTGATGAACAGCTTCAATATCCGATAACCACACGTCACTTAACTGGAAACCACAATCGCGGTTAACCAGATCAGACGCAAGATGAATTTCGAACGCTTCTGTAATGACGCTGTCCCAGAAGCCTCTCGCATGTGCCAGCACCTTGGTTGATTCGCTATCAAATCTATGTCCTTGTTCCAAATTCTGTGTTCCTCCGAAACATTGTCTATAAATAATAGTATTTCTCGGTTGGTTTCACAAGAAACATTCATGAATATGCATCGCCGAAAAAACTTCGTTCGTTTTAAAATAAATTCAGAGCTTTCTAAGAATATAAATCGTCAGGATTCACAAAACAGAATGATAACTACTTTCGTACTTTGCAAAATGAGTTATTTAGCCCAGGTGTTTTTCAATTCTGATACACTGCTGAAAATTTGCACAACGTTTTCTGTTGGATTGAGTGCCACAGCGACATTTTCAGCGTAAATAAAAAAAAAAAAACCTTGACTTGGCAAAACTGAATGGATTTTTGGACGTTATCAACATGAAGGCCGAATGTAAAACCTTGCCGATAGATACAACAGACAATGTGATATAAAGTAACGAGTCCAGCTGCACATAATTATAAAGCATTACAAACCCCATAGTCTGATAGGCCGAGGTTACTTCGACAATATGGGGAGGAACTTACAACATCTCAAAGTTTTTGGAAAAAAAGTTATTTTAAAACTTGTTCAAAATCACCGAAAGACACGGGATGTTTACAAAAAAAAAAAAAAAAATTACGTTAAATTTCGCAAGGAATAACATTCGATTCCAGCACTAAATTACGGCGTATCTGGCGAACAAATTTTAGTAAAAGCTTTCCATTTTCTGTCTTTTTTATATAAAATAGGTAATTAGTAAGTTCCACGGTGAGAAAATGTCCAGAATACATTTATCAATAACTGATAGATATGGCAAATGTGGAACCACAGGCAGCTTTTCACTCTATTTTAGATGGAGTGAGATTCACAGTATATGGCTTTGGCTTAGATTAAAATTCGCACTCCTTAACAGAACTACATCATGCAGAATTTCAATACACTAAGCTCTCAGGACGGATAAGTTCCGTCAACCAGCACAGGAAATAAACGCAGCAACCTGGTGTATGGGACATTGTTACAAACACTTCAGCAACATAAAAAGAGTTATATCAAATACGTTTCCTATATGAACAAAAAGTTAATCCAAAAAAAATGTCTCCACATTAAAACGATAAATCTGGCTTTTTGTTTTGTTTGTTTTTGCCTCGTCGACGTCAAAGACATAAGAGGCGGGATGGGACAAGAGAAAATGAATTTGGCCATGATCTTCCTGATGGAAACATCCTAACATTCGCCTGGAGAAATCATGGAACCGGCGTCCTCCCGAATACGAGGCCAGAGCGTTGCCGTTAACTATTAGAATACTTAAATCCAAATACATTAAATCCTTAAGAATAATTATCTAGATATATTAAAAAAAAACAAAGTAAATTGTTTTACAAATAAAAACTGTAGAAACTAAGGGCTTACTTTAGGTAACAAGGTAAACCAGGAAATAAAATAAATAAATACCCCTCTCCCACCACGCTCCGTTTTAATACGGCACAACGCGACAGCGTATGGAGCAATAATTGGCAACATGTTGCATATTCTTGTCAAATGTGGAGGCTTAGGGGCCCCACGACGATACGTCGGAAGTGTTGGAGAGCATAATTTTTCAGCTTTCTAGGCCACGCGACAAGATACTTTCCACTGACAGTAAACACATCACAGATGTAGAAAGACTTCTAACATTCTACATACTAGAACACTATGACAGCGACGAAATATCCCTCATGAGAAGCGGGCTCTGAATATTGCTGGAAAAAAAGTACAAGAATTCATCCTAAGTTTCCCAGTTTTTTTATTGAATGATATTGTGATTTGTGTTTGTTTTGTAACAGGTATTTCTGGAAAAAAAAACTTTTATCGAAAAGGTAACAGCGGAAAAAAAGAGAATTGTCGCTAAAACTTCATATACATGTCCAAAACAAAGTTTTACCTCATTACTTTTGGTAGCAGGTCAGATGGATATTTTCAAACCTTTGAGTAATATAAACACGGGACAAAATTTATCTTTTTTCATCTGAAGCACTTTTATAACATTATGCATTTCCCAGGAAAAAGCAAGTATTAATTATATTTTTTAAAATTTCGAGTTTCGACTAACACAAATTAAAAATTCCATTTAACAAATAAAGTAAATTGAAACTGGAAGATTTTTTCACAAACCAACATGATTAAAATGTTCAAAAACCAATTAGAGTAATTCACAACTAATCTGCTAAGTGACACAGAATACAGCGTCTGCAAATGTTTCCGTACGGATGCAGTAGCATTACGTTCCTATACTTATCCTATAGCGTATTTCTTCCAAATCACTCGTAGATTTACAACGTGTTACTGTACTACTGTTATTTTCCTGTTTTGATTTGTTCAGAGATGTAAAGAAATGACCAGTTTCTCCTGAAATTGATTGCAGAGATTTCTCGTAGTATCATGAACAAAATTTAGGATCCTAACACGTTTCTGAACATGGGCATTCTGAATTGGTATAATTGAACGAGTGTCTTAATTTCATTACAGTTCCTGCGTCGTTTTCTGTATCTTTCCCCCGTATTGCCCACGACATGTGAGTACTGAAATATACTGAAAACTATTTTGGAAAATTCATTTGTTTGTGTTATTTCAAGCGTTCAGATGAATTTTAAAAAATTAAAATAAAACGCCAATGTTATTTCTGATGTCTAAGGAATAATTGCATGATGTAAGTATTGATATTTATCGTAGAGATAGGCGTAACTGTTGATTGTAAAGCTATTTTAGCGACTAAATTTATTTCTCAGTAACTTAGATCTCTGACACTTCAGCACTTGTCAGTCCTAGATAATCATACGGTTTCATAATTCCAGGAAAACCATGATCTTGCAATCAAACGGCTTTTTCTATGAAGAGCTTATGTGCATTGTACGTATAGAATGAGGGATATGACTATAATGCTTCATTTAGAGATTTAATACCGGCCAGGATTCGATCTATCAAACGATCAAATTCTTTAAACTGTTTTTTCCCGGTATGATAGTAACGTAAATGAACTGTACAGCTTTCAAAAAAATTGTGCAAAGGAGCTGTAAAAGAGACGGTTAACTATGTTACGGTTTTATTTATTTATTTAATATGGCCTAGCAACTAATGTAATACATATAAATATATACAATATGTACAACGACAATAACGGTGGTAGCATTCACAAACTGATGTCCAGTTGTTGCAGCCATTCTATGAGTGAAGTTGTAGCACTGAAAACGTTTAGAAATGATCCATCATTCTTCCTTAAAGGGCATTCCTCGGTGGTATGCTCCACACTCTGGGAAGAAGCTTCGCAGTCACAGGCAGGAGAATCCTGAAGACCCCCACTTATACAGCATGGCGTTGCAATTGGCGTGACCTGTTCTTAGGCGATTTAGTTGGACCCACTGGTCTCTCTTCAGGTGGAATCCCGGAAGTGCAGTTGTGGGATCTTTAATATCTGGATGTTTCGCTGTTGCAGAGTTCCAGTTTTTTCGCCATTTTTCCTTGACATCAAAGTCAAAAACGTCTTTTCATTCTAGGTTTTTGGATTTAAGACGAGTGGGGGGTAGGCCATTTAGGACCGCGTGGATTGGTAGGTGCTGTGGACGGTCAGGATGGCGTAATTTCACCCACTCACGTGCCGTAGATTCTTGGCGTCTTACGTCTACAGGTGGTATATTGCTGATTAGATGTAACCAGGGGACTGGGGTGGATTTTAGCGTGCCAGTTATTACTTTCATACACTCGTTCAGATGTACGTCGATTTTTCTAGCGTGACCACTACGTTGCCACACTGAAGCACAGTACTCAGCGACAGGGTAAACAATGGTGAGGGCAGTTGTTCGTAGGGATTCCGCATCAGCTCCTCACGAAGTAACAGCTAGCTTCTTTATGATGTTGTTCCGTGTTTTAAGTTTCTGACTTATGTTTTCCAGGTGTTTTTTGAATGTTAAGGAACGGTCCATTAAAATGATGCAACGGAGTGTGCCTCAACGAGATACTGTATAACTGTTATAAACTTTAAAGGGCCGTGAGGACAGTATTCTTCATTTAGTTACAAACCGAAGAGAAGATTAAAAACTGAAATCCACATCAAGTTGTGCTGAGATAAAATTGTACGGTGCAAGGCACGGAGGGAGGAAGAGGGTAGATACATACTCCCGTAATGGGTCATTCGTCATTCAAGCAAAACCATAAAACGTTTATCACCACTGCCCTGTGGCGTTTCCACAATTTATAGAGAATGAAAAGCAACGGTAGCGGCGATTCGCTCGAAAACGCATTCCATACGTGCTTCAAACTCACATCTCCCACTAACAGAAATGGGAAACAATTGTTGACACCCATTAATTTTGAAAGTCACTATCAGCACAGTTGCAACATCTCTTTTGATTTAACACTTAAATTTTCTGTTATTTAAAAAGCATGTTTTGTTCCAACGGACATTGTTTTCCATTTAAAAGTAATATAATGTATTTGAGGGATAATATAGCTAGCACATCGGAAATAACTTTGGCAATATATTCAAAATGGAGGAAAGAGGATCGTTATATTAGACCATATTTTATAACAAGGAAGATTGAGTTTAGGATGCTACAAATATCTAACGAGTTCAGAAATGATGGAGGGAAGAATCAATTCGGAAGACACAAGAAATATCGTTCGACATATAATTTCAGATTAGGAGACCAGAATATTGAAAAGTTGCATTTTAATCAAAGAATATATTTTAGATTTTATTTGATTTGGTTCGTCTCATCTCTCTTGTGCATCCTAACTGGTTATGAAATAATAATTAATTATGCAAAGTTTGAAGGTTGTTGTTGCATACGGTGATTTCCAAATTTTGTTACTCAATGTTCCGGCCTAGTTTATAATTCGGTATGAATGATTGTAGAGAAATACCTAAATTGCATGTCAGATCGAACAATGTCTCTTTGGATTTTCTCTGCCACCGAGTAGCCTTGAATAACGGAACAATGACGTTAAGAATCCCGTACATTTATTAATATTTGTTCTTTCCCGTTTGAGTTTAACTATTTTTTGCGATTACTGGAGATCGCGATTTCGCGAGGAATTGTCATCATAACACTGCAGTATTAAAATGCAAGACACCATTAGAAATTCTTTCCGAAGTAGCTCGCATTCGGGAGGACGCGGGTTCTAATCCTGAATTGGGTTTTCCATGGTTTCCCCAAATCACTCCAGGCGAATGCCGGGATACTTCCTTCAAAAACGACATGGCAGAATTCCTTCCCGTTCCTTGTCCCCTCCCATCCCGCCTCTAATGACCTTAGCCGTCGACGAGGCGTAAAGCAATAAGTAAAAAGTAGTTGTTTTAGCAATTTCAAGCAGGTACAGGTGTATCACAACCTAATAATTACTTGAAAATAATACATCTTGTGATTGACTACCGCAGTATATGACGTCATCAGTCAACGGGGAGTAATATTGTTGTTGCGGAATCGCGATTTTTTACTGAAACTATATTGATATACAGATTGCTGCAAACGTGTGCAGTAAAGTACAACTTCTATCTCGTTTTTCACATACGTAGAAGCTCGTAAACAATGTCTTTACTATGGTTACAGCCATCATGAACTTCATGACTGTCATCACCTATTAGAAACACAGATACACAAGTATGGACTCATATGACCACCCGTAGATTGTAATGAATAAGTTCTATCTTACCAATAATGTCGATATTTTTATATCTTCTTTACTATTTAATGCGTAATTGGTTATGGATTAGTTGACAGAACAATCAAGTTGAATTGCACTAAACGCGTCTATCAGTCGACTATACGTTTGTTCACAACCACAATCTTTCTGTGGCAGGAGAAGTAAAACGTACATAATTTATTTATTTAGTTAAACGTAACTTATCTATTAAAGAATGTCGAAAAGTGACTACTGTCGACAAAAGATATAACATCACTTCTACAAATGCTAAGTCAGGTTATATTATTACGAATTTAACGTTCTATAATCATACAGAAGGTCTGATATTTTTTAAACACTAAGATAAACGAGTAACCACATTCTAAAAAGAACTAGGATAACGCAGCTACATTTTATAAAACACAATGTACCGATAAATTTGCTGCGACGGCCAGTTATACTTGTTACAAGAAATATACAACTGCTTCGTTATTAATTACAGCAGGAGCATAATTCAGACTGTGTTTGCGAGAGAAGATATATGACAGTGTATTTAGAACCCTGCGTTAACTGCGCGTGTGACGCGAGTCAACACGATAATCACAGGCATGACCGAATGCGTATTTGTATTCCATCGCTTCATCTGGAGCCGTTGTAACCCCAGCCAGACAGCCGAACATTTCAAATCCGATTACATTCTATGACAATAGGCCAGCATTTCCATTCTGCGCCACAGAGGTTAGTGATGGGGTTTAATCAAGCAAGTAATATATTAGTTAACACGATATTACAGATTTTGTGTCAAATAAATGTTTCCCGATCTATTTAATAAAAATTTAGTTCCATCCATTTTTATAAAATTTTGTATTTTTTTCACATACAATATTTTCTACTAGTAATAATCACATCATAATTTTTTCTGTTTTTATGCCTCGAAGAGGTCATTAGAGGCGGGAAAAGAATGGGTGGAAGGAATGGTAAAGAATTCGGCCATGGTCTTTTTGATGGAACCATCATGGCATTCGCATTTCGGGAAACCATAGAAAACCCAAATCTGTTAATGATTACTAGTTTTTCCAGGGTAGGCCGCGTTGTTTATTTTATAATCTAAGCTTTTGGCTGCCATTTTATAGCCTTCGTCAGAGATAATATGCTGACATACCAACATGTGCCAAACATCGCAGAGTAATAGTTGTTTGTATTTTATATATATATATATATATATTCCTACTGCCACTTACACTCGTGGACGCCACCACTGGTCTTCTCTCGACAGCATCTGTGGATAAATAATAAAATTTGAAAACACGAAACTGCTGTGGAGAGAAGATTAATGGTGGCCTTGATGAGCGAGAGAGGCAGCAGATATTTTAAAAATACAAAAAATTTCGACAAAGACACCGGTCCTATTAATCTATTAACCAAAAGCTTAGATTATCAAATAAACAACGCGGCATACCCCGAAAATCTATTAATCATTAACAAAGACGGCCCGGGAAGCCTGAGAAATCTTTTAACCCAAATCTGGTTGGCCGTACAGGTATCCGAACAGACCTCCTCTCGAATGTGAGGCCAGAGGGTTACCGCTCACTCACCACGTTCTGTGCATCATCTCTAATTCACTGGATGGTTTCACCCGAAATTATGCATTTTGGTGGTTCAGATTAGGATTTTTTGCACTATGAAAAATGAGTATTTTCACACTTAACACACTGTTGTTGCATCTTACCATAATTTTTTGAGTATCCAAAGCCATGCCATCTTGTACATTGCGGTATACTACTTAATTTTCTACAGGGCTGAAAATTTATCATACAGTGCATTAAATTACTAAAGGAAACAATCTTCACAGTTTCTTTCGGAGTTAGTCAGTTGGATTGCGCGAAGAGGCACTGGTGTTTTATCTCTTTTGATCAGACGAACTACGCAGATAACAGATTACTACATTCTAGTTAGTTGAGTTTTGATTTCTTCCTCAGTGATGGAATAATATATGAGTCTCATAATTACAAAAAAGCTTTTTCTGGTCTGAGGCGCCTAACATACGATATTAGAGCTGTAAGGTTGTATTTATGAGTTTCTGAAAATCATCTACAGTTGTATTAACTACTCTGCTCTGAAGTTACATAGAAGAGTCATTTGAAGTTGATATACTGAAAACCATACGTTGCTGCACTGAAACTGTATGGGGAGAGGAGAGCTCTTTGCGCAGTACTGAAATTTTCAGTCGTGTGTATTGGCTATATTTTGTATTACTATACTTTACTGTATACCAACACTTGAAACTATGTTCTCGCGCTGCATTATTTCTTTACTTCGTACGTACCGTTTTTGCTGCATTTGACCAGTGTTTAGGGAGAAGTTGTTCTTGCTAGCTCACCGGCATAGGCTGCTGATAGAATGAAAACTACATTCATTCATTTATAGGTTTCCGCATTTGAGAATTTTGGTGTTGCACTTCTGGAAGAGGCTGCTGTTGAGACATCTAGGGCGTGATTGATTGTTCTGGGCAGAATAATTCGTGCTGTTAATGGTAATGCTGTTACAGTTGCTGAGAATGAAACTACGACTCTTAAGCAGAAGAATGCAGTAGTTCCTCGTCCTTTGGTAGTTGCAACGCGTCGTATTGCTGAGACGAAGTTTTATCTGATTGTAGTGGCTGTACTGTCCCGGATAAACTGTGTGATTGTCCATTTGAATGATTTTTGCAGGAATCTATATATATATAACCATTAACTGCACGTTTCAAATTTATGACATTTTTAACTGACAACTGCCAGTCCCTGTCTATGTAGTTGGTATTTACTCTCTTTTTTCCCTTTCTTCCTCTCCTTTCGATTTTGGCCTTCTTTGAACCACGGAAAACTGGTTTACTGGTTCGCCTTTTGTGCTCCTTACAGATATTTTTCAGTTTTTCTCTGAGGTTCTTCGTCCCTTTTTCAAAACAGGTGGTCTTGACCTCTGTAAATTATTCCTGGGACCAATTGTTGTTAGTTTGAAACACTCTTCAGTTCTCTATCTCATCTGAATGGTTCCCAACTTTTTCCACATCTTATTTCATTTCCTCAACCCTCCTTGTTGTCACCTTTAATTTAGTGATTTAGTTGAAAATTCTTTTTGTAAACCTACACTTTTTTATTCTGACTGAAAATTTACGACCAAGTCGCAGACTTTATGTCAACCATTCGTTACGGAAGAAGACTTATACAGATAATTCGTGCAACTTCAGTTTCGCGAGCACCAGAAAATACGTCCGTACATGACCACTGTTCCAGTTAAACTGAAATAACTGTTGCACTCTGCAGAATACTTCCTTACTGGCTTTTTTTCCTATTTCCTAGTATGGTGCGTTCTGAAATGGCTCTAATCTATGGATATTACGAATAAATTATTGAACAGTTTGCGGTTACGTATTCGAGTCGAGTGCGAGAGCAAGTTTTCATGTTATTTTCAAGTATTGTTCCTGCATCCGTATTTCTGCAAGTCTTAATAAGCCAGAGTTACCTTATCGACCATTTTATTCTAATGCTAATTCCTTCAACAACTTTTATTAGCTATATGTAATACTGGTGCGACTTTTCTCAATGCGAATGACCTCACCGATATCGAGGTCATTAGAGGCGGCATGGGACTGGGGATAAGGGACGGGGAGGAATTCGGCCTTGGTCTTGTGAAGGAAGCATTCCGACATTCACCTGGAGTGATTTGGGGAAACATGGAAAAGTCAAAAATGGATATCCCGACGAGGAATCGAATCGGCGTCCTCCCGAATGCGAGGCCAGAGCGTTAACCGCTCACCCACCACGCTCGATAATGTGGAGAAACTAACATGCAACGTTATTAAATACCTGCGTGGTGTGAGTATACAGGAATAAACGAACGCTTTATATACGTACGCATTTGCACGTAAAGGCTTTAAATGTTTTTGTCTCTGGCTGTATCTTTCGGCGCAACTACACATATTCATTATACTTTAAAATAGTTTACACAATAGTATTAACTTTCTTCATACAATTCAGCTAATTTATTTTTGGCTTACGCAGCGCATCCTTGTCTGCTATCAAACTATACTCCATACCCCGCTTAAATCTCACTATTGACTCTTGCTTTTTCCATTCTTTACTTATACATATGTTCCTTTTTTCTGGCACCATCACCACCCGTTCTTCGTTACCCGTCACCGATATTCGTAGATTCTCATTAATATCTTGCATTTATAATTCTTAATACGACACATTAATTATATTACTTTACATTAACAAACAATATTTTACTTTCATATTAAAATGTGTAGGCGTGACTTATGATTCTTACAAACTGAAAACTTGTTTCGTCGAAACGAACCCAAGTTTACGTGGCGTCAGTGCCTTTGGGGACCTTACAATCTCTTCTTTAAACACTTCTCCGTTTTTGAATTTTACGAACAAGTCCCTTGATGCATACTGACGCCTGCTATCAGTAAGGCACAGATAATTTACCTCGCGAAACGCAAGAGGCGAACCGCAGTCGCCTGAATCACCATTCACCGCCTCAGAAAGCAGCCCGCAAAGGCACGGTAACAGCAGCGAGGCAGCGATCAGGCGCGAACACCTCCCCCACCACTCCAATTAGCGCCCTCCCCCACCACCACGCTCATTAGTCGCTACGGCGGAGCCACAAAAGGCCCTCGACGCGCGGCTGCGTCGGCTCGCCTGCCTGCCTGCCTGCCAGCCAGCCGGTCGCATCGGCTGCCGACCGTAATAAATGTGGCCTCGTGCGTGCGTGCGTGCGCGTGAGCGCGTTACGTGTCGCTGGCGCGGCGCAGCACTCCACGCCACTGGCCGCAGCCCTCTGCTCGTTAAGGCCCTAATGAAGCCGGCCGCCGCATTGTGTGTGCGCGCGCGGGCCCCTGCGGCTGCCGCAACCAGCCGGACGTCACCATACAACATCCTTACTTCCACATACACTGTTCATCCCTCTGCTGTCACATCCGCATATTTTGCTTTCTTCGTTCTGAGACATCATTGAGGAAATTCGTCTCACTCGTCATCATTGAACCTCATTCACTGTTGCTAGGTTGAAATTAATACGAAATAATGAAGGAATTGAATTACAGAGAGAAATTTTCAGGCTACATTAAAACAATAGGAATAGGATACGGGCAACTTGCAGAAGGTGGAGACCGTAATAAATTTATTTGAATAAACACCAAGAAGACGTGGAAGAGGGCACGTAGTTACCGAGGAAAAATACACGGGACGAAATTAAAAATTTAACCTGAGGGCATTATGAGGGAGCTTGGTGGGTTAAAAAAGGGTAAAAGTAACTAATATTCCCTGAGACCATTTAAAAACGGGTGGCAGGGGAGTAAGAGGAGCTAGCGCATTAATTACTCAGATTGCAACAGGGGTAGATGTTAAACATTTGTTATCATTACGAGATCCAGGTTGCCGCTTGGTCCAGTGAATGTAGAGAGGATTTTTAATAAAATACAACCGAGACAATTTATTATTTGTACTTTCGTTATGCAATCAGCAGGAAATAAAAGACGAATGACTTATTGTTGATATTAACATCAGAAACGGGAAAAATAACTGTTAAATTGTTCCAAAATGTTTAGTAATTTTAAATATTAAAACAAAAACTCCAACTGAACAACTGAATATTCAAACAGCTCAATGGTTGTGTTAATACCTACAACGATACCATTGCAGCTCATATGAGATGTACTGTGCACTTCGGAATAACACAGTTTTGTTGCATTATAGGGCAATATGAATATGTTTGTGTGAGGGTGTGATATAAAACAAAAAGTTCTTCGTCATTTTTGACGTAATTACAAATTTAATGAGCATTTATGACAGATATTTCATTGGAAGTGTAATCAGGGAAAATTATTGACATTTAAAAAAAAATACAGTAACTGACTTTATTTGTCCTCTCTGCAATGACTTCGACGTCAACGAAGCTTAAAGTCAAACAAAAAAATAAACAGTGGATTTATTTAGCTACTGTGCTACTAATTCATAACTATCATCGCAGTTACAACGTTGTCTGGTCTATGAAAGATACCCTAGGTAACTGAATAAACAGTATTCATTTAATAACTAAACAATATAATTATCTAACAACTGCATCTCAACTGAATGGTAACAGCTGAAAAATCAACAATATAAATCTTTTAATTTACATTTTCTGTCACACAATGACACATCTCGAAACCTGAATGTAAGCTATAAAAAGATAAGAATTGTAGTAATGTGTTAATCATTCCTCAAGGACCAAGGAGACTTAGAAACATTAATCCTCATTACGAAAAACGTATATAAAGGCAACAACTTACCAGGGAAAAATATAATTTAAATTTTGTATCAAATACAGGAAACGTACCAAAAAAATACCATACTTACTAACGAGAGACATTCACGATGCTACGTCATAGCTACTGAACCAACAATTATACTGATTCCAACCGAAATACATCAATACATGCTATACGGACCAGCATAAATATCATATATTACACATAAGGGCTAGTTTCAGCGTTAAATTTTTACAGTTATGTACCTTCGCATTGGGTTCTGGTGTCATATGTTTCAATAGAGTCATTTATCTACTACATAGCTGAACTTAATCTTTATAGAATCTGTTCTGCCAGCGATTAATATCCTTCAACTTGAATTATCTCTACAATTACGTAGCTTGAAAGTAAAAAATATGTGACTTATTAGAATCAATGACAAACTGGTTAGAAGCCTATGATGTGAACACAAAATACCTATAATAAAGTAAACTCAGAAACTTTGGTTGTATTATTTAGTACTGGAAAAGAAATAGTGCAGAAATAGAAATCACCAATTCATTTGGGACTCATACTTTGTTTTCCACACAGCACATTACAATAATATCAACTTCAAGTCACTACAAAGTATTCCAAAAATTAATTACATATTAATCCGTCGCTTGGTAAAGTGAGACATTACAGTAAACGATCTGATAGCGAAAAGTTAGCAGTAACGAATTCTGTGGTTCTGCAACACTATGTCAATGAAATTTATCGAACAAAAGTGGTTCTTTCTTATTCTTAAAAGCTTTAAGATCTTTGCTAATTTGTCTACTGCACTGTCTTTCTTGAAAGTAAGGTATCTTACTTTGACCTGGACTTAATTTAGCCACAATTAGTAGCACAAACCAGCTATTTACAGCAAGAATATGTGAAATACCAAAAGTGATGTTAATAATTAACCAGTAAGCCCATGAGAAACTTCCGCACATTAAACATTCCTCTCTAGCCTAAAAAAAAAGATTTGGTCTTTTGTTGGGTTTTTAGTACTAAACTTAAATATCAATGTTAAATATTCAGAAAATGTATATACAAAATATCAATGTGTTTATTAATGTGACCGTATTTACGATTTAAAATACCTCTTTATATACAATAGTTGATGTCAAAAAAGCATTCTTGCATTTTTTTGTATCATTTTCTGTAACTGATACAAAAAGATTGTTTAAAGAAGCTACAAAGAGTCGCCCATCAGTAAATACAGCAAGCCAACTTTTGATAGGAACCTCCGCTTACCCCAGACTGTGCCACTACCACCGCAACTGTTGTGCGCGACCGGTTGCGTCTCACTTACGCAGGCACCGAGGTGAGGTAAACTGTGTTGCGGCCACCCATGGGTCCACTTTAAATATAATTCTAAAAAGTTGTGTTTTAACGTAAACTGCGTATATTATGTCAGAAGTAGGCCAAACGTCCTACGCACTGATAACTTATTGCGTAATTAAAAACGACCACACTTTAGGTCGGACTTGAACCGGTGACGGCTGTAACTCGAGGTCAAGATGCTAATCACTACAACACAGAAGTTCTCACAATTCAAAAATAATTTGGCAATTTCTTTTAGTACAGGAACCAACCATTTCCCCGTAGTTTGTGCATAAGCAATAGCAAGCAATTGCGAAACAATAGCTTAGTCATATTTATTTCATATCAAACGAAGTAAAATTATCCTGTTTCACTTTATTCTGTTAATGTTTCCCATAGCCGTATCTACAGGGTATTTCAAAAATGACCGGTATATTTGAAAAATCAATAAAAACTAAACGGGCAGTGATAGAAATACACCGTTTGTTGCAATATGCTTGGGACAACAGTAAATTTTCAGACAGACAAACTTTAGAAATTAGTTATAATTTTCAACAACAGATGGCGCTGCAGTCTGGAAAAATCTAAACTACGATTATTTTAAGGAATAAACCATTTTTTCACAGCAAACTTGTAATATGTGAACAGCACACGCTTACAGCAGAAAGATGACTTACAGAATGACGAACTCGCAGACTGCCTTTACTTCTATATCTTTCAAATCGCCTGCAGCGCCAACTCTTGTTGAAAATTCTAACTGATTTCGAAAGTTTGTCCGCCTGAAAATTTACTGTTGTCCCAAGCATATTGCAACAAACGGTGTATTTCTATCGCTGCCCGTTTGGTTTTTATTGATTTTTCAAATATACCGCTCATTTTTGAAACACCCAGTATAGCTTTTCAGCTTGATAGATGCACTTCGGGGTACAATTATGTGTGTTATCGCTATGTTTCAGCGTGCAACCGCACCTACTACGGTGACATTGGTCGCACATACGAGCTGGAACTGCACCGGCCCAGAGAAGACCGCCTGCCCTTCATATGCAAACTCACCTTCAATGCCAGCGGTGGCGACCTGGGAGACCTCGTACAGGTAAATACTGTCACTGCCATTTGAAACATGGGACAGCAGGATGCAAGTGTATAGGTGGAGCTCAAATCGCGTCGAAAGACCGATGGTCGTAAGTGCTGTCAGCTGGACTCGCGGGTGTCCTGTGGAACGTTTGCTAATGTGTAATGGTTCTGGACGAAAATTACTGTGACTGGAGGTGGCACACCATAACATTTCTGAAATGAGGTTTGTTAAAATTAACATTTCACACTGCACAGTGTAGGGAGCGTACAGTATGGACGGTATTATGTCCCAGCCGAGGCAACGCATCGGCCAGTTGAATGATGAGGCCCTATGACGGATGAGCAGATGCATCCGTGTCAACAGATGTACGACAATTCATCAATGAGAGTCGCACGAGAAACGTACGTGTCAGCCGCGCGCAGCGATATTTGGCATTAATGGAGATACGGATATTACTTCACCTTTATCATACACTGAAGTGCGTCTTGTCCAAACATCTATTTTTTTAAATGTCGGAGGCTTGTATCAACAAGTTCACTCGAACTTAAGTACTGAAGAATAATTTTAGAGAAATAGAAAGAATTTCCTGCTCTTGGCACGCCACGGCATTGATTACGAAGGGAGAGATATGACCAGGAAATAAAGAACGACGTTTACGACAAATCGTAACTCTTTCCTGCAGGCCCCGGGAACTTGTTTGTATAGAGTTTCAGCTCAGGCCAATGACAGGAGCGTTTTTAATCAATTTTTGCGTTCTTGATATATGGTGCTTAATATTATGAATAGTAATTATGGATAAAGCCTGATTAATAGAGTTGAGAAATAATTACTTGAAGGATAGATAATTACTTGAAGAAGCTGTCCGAATTTGTGTAAAAGGTGGAATGTTTTTACGTCTCTATAGGGAAAAAAGAGCTCCATTGTCTGTCTCAGACCTATAGCTCTTCAACGGATAGGGTTCAAATCCACTTTGTTGTTGTTGTTGTTTTCTTTTTAAGTTTAGTCTGAGAGCTTCCACAGAAATAAAGGAGGTTTGGGGGAAAATATTTATTTCGATAGCCCAGCGTGTTAGGTATAGATTTTGGTGCTGCTTAAGTAGAAAACATGTTTTTTTAATACATATGTGTATATATATATATTAGTGCAAAACAGACTTGAGTGGCTGTAAAATTCCGTAATTTTGACCGTCTGTGCTATCAAGTCTTTCTGAAATATGCCATTAGCTATGAACCGTATCCTGTATTTAAACATGTAATACTATAATGCTCACATCTAACATAGTTTCTAATTTATTAGCAAATGTTTTTATCAGAGGATCTTTCACATGTATTAATACTATTTTGTTGAAAATGCTCTTAATCCAGAGTGAAGTAAATCCTAATATACCTACAATTGCAGTAGCGCTACGACAGAAAACATGGGGTGTTGTCGGACGGTCATGGAGCGGAAAATTACATGAAAATATATAAAGCGCTGGTTTTTATGCAAAGCGACTGCTAACCAACCACGTAAGAAATGCCTGTTGAGGTAATTAACGTACGGAATTATAATTACGCGAGACTCCACTTGCACTTGTCAGATTTTATTCACATGATACAAAGCACCTCATGAATATGTATGTCTGTACCTCCTTCCGTTTGCTGAGTTTACTTTGTGTATAATTTTCTCATTTGACCTGTAGTCTCCAAACCAAAACACAATATTTGAAAAATATTTGCTGTCCATTATCAACATATAAGTTTAGTTGTAGCTACAGTTGGCGAAAGAATATAAAGAGTAATATTTCATCAAATATGATATTATGATATAAGGAAAAATGGTTACAATACGGAAAAATAAGGAAAAAATACTTTAAACGAAATATCGAATTATTAACCAGTCAGAATGATTTTTTAAGTTTCATGCGTATTCATTTAAATGTTTAGCATGGAACTTAAAAAATCATTCTGACTGGTAAATAATTCGATATTTCGTTCAAAATATTACGTTCAGAGATCAAAGTTGTCAATAATTGACAACCAAACTATTGATACAATATTTTGTGCTTCAGTCCTTAAT
Organism: Vandiemenella viatica; assembly: GCA_031002005.1. NCBI lineage: Eukaryota > Metazoa > Arthropoda > Insecta > Orthoptera > Morabidae > Vandiemenella > Vandiemenella viatica. The sequence goes on along the minus strand of JARYHS010013631.1, from coordinate 37,797,166 downwards.
ATGAACCATCTATGACAGACGACTTTTACATACAATAGACTTAAGGTTACCGATTAACGCCTGCATCTTCCGATATGTTTGTCATATTTCACGGCCCATAATTATTTTAGAAGTGACAAAGGCATGGGTAAATCGTCACACGCATGAAATTAATAATTGCGTATATTTTGAAATAGGTGATTGTTCGGTCTCGGAACCCCGTTATTTTGAGGAAAATGGTTCATAGTATTTATAGTTTTACTCCCTTCACTGCAAACTATAGACCACATTATTATTTATTTCACATGTGCAGCTAAACAGAATCAGTATAGCCAAATTCATCTTCTGTTGGAGCAGCACGTTGTCGAAGTTCAACGAGTTGCTCTCTGGCGAAAGGAACACAGTGTCGAACAGCACACGGCCGTTCTTCCTCCATAATGCAGCGCGCAGGGAATGGGGATGGGGAGAAGAAATCCTCACTGGGCCCAGAGGATACGACGCGACGGCCAATGTATCCGAAATGTATTCGGCCAACCCTTTTGTAAAGTCAAATCGGGGCGCGATTCAATGGTCTTCAAAAGATATATGGCTCTGTCACAAGCGCGTAGATAAAGTTACCAATATCTTCTTTAAAAAGTTCGCTTCAGTGCTGACAAAGACAAACGGCGGAAGGAAACAGATTTCCGAGTTGTTAAAAATACTTCAGAAATATTAGTTTGCTCTATATGCACGAATATTAAGAAGGAAAGAATAAAATTCACATTTCTTGTATTCTGGTAAAATTATAAAGAATTACTTTAACTATTTATTTTACTAATGAAGTTTTAAGAAATTTAAAACCGACAAACGAAATCTGTGTAGTACTACAGACAAGTCACATTTTTTACTGTTATAGAAAGACTTGAAAAGATATCTGCAGCTTACAAGAATACAGATCGGTAAAAAAATCTATAAAAGTGATATTATTGTTACTACAAACAACGATTTAACCTAAGGTTGGGTATTACGCTTTCCCATTTTTCTGTCAGCGAGTAAGTTCAATACAAATGTTGTATTATTCATAACTAGCAGAGTTCCCGGCGTGCTTGCTATGATCTAGGTTGATGTTGCCACACAGTAAATATTGAAGTTCATAACACAGGTCAGTTTTCTGTACTTGTGAATCAAATTTCATGTCAGTTGCTCCTATTTCTATACGTATTTAAACTGGTAACCCAAGGTGTAGCGGTAAAGAGATGGGGTTGGGATTGATTTATTCTTTCAATATTTTTAGCTATCCTATCAGAAACATGTGTACCAAGTTCCATCAAAATAATCACAATGACTCATGCAGCAACATAACATTTTTTTTTCAGGAAATGTTTTAAGGATAGAGTCGTTCAACAACAAATTATAACAATATCCGAAATGCCAACACGAAGGTTTTAGACAGTTCACTTTCATGTTCAAACCCGTCAGATATGCATTGCTTACTATTAACAGCGATATAATTATTCTTCCAAACGTCAGAGATTGTAGCTGTGCGGCCTGAGATAATAGCTTCAAGAAGCAAAGAAGACATCGAAGGGTTTTTCATTTTATTATTAAAATTAATGTAGATGTTTTACACGTAGATTCTTCTTCGTATTAGATACAGCCATCTATGGGATTTGAAGACTAATATTCAAAAATTAAGAAAGGAAACGTTACATGCGATAACATGGTTATTATTTTTTTACGAAGTTTGACGTATGCATCTAGTTGGTATTTAATCTTTGGTGTTTCGCGCTATGCCTTCAGATTTTCACTGACTGTTCCGGAATTATGTTACGTTGAAGCATAAGACGTACCAAACATACATTTCAATTGAGATTCTAATCTGCGCAGTAGTTTTTCAGTTTTTCTCTATCCGGTATACCCGGTTTCGTTTTATTTATATAGGCAGAAGATGTACAAAGTGTGCTTTTCAAACAGAAGTGTGGAGACTACTATAACGTTCACCTTGGTGACCACAGCAAACTGCATAAAAACCATAGTTCATGATCATAAACAAAAATTCGGCAACGTTTACTGTAACCAGAATAACCAAGGCAAACTGAGGAGACTACTAACACTATTTAACAGTAAAACATTTCAGAAAAAAAATATAAGGTCAAAATTGCTCGCTTTTTGTTAACCTCTATACCGTGTTGGATGATCGCAGTATGTAGAATTGCATTACGAATAGAACAAATCTGAGCGAATGAGAACAAACTTGCAGGTTATTACCAACTAGCTTCTTAGGTCTCAAAAATGACGGGCTGAACGCAGAGATGTGGAATTTCCTTCCTTCGATCTTACTATAACAGTGGCAGAGAATATAGCAGGACATTTACAGCGAATATTAATACTTTGTAAGCTCATCTAGAATAACGGGTTAAATGCAGTGTTCGCGCAGTTCATTTCCTCGCAACTGCTTAATACAACTTTTATTGAATACCACTCTAACTTCGATTTTGTAATAACATCTTTTCACGCAGTTAATCCATGGTGCGTGACGGCAGCGCTACGGACAATGAACAAAGTAGCCTTTTATTATATGATTTATCTATACTATTATAAAACTGTAAGCAAGCTGCTTGTGTCTTTTTATTTGAACGGGTACCGCTCAATAAGTTCTGCAGCAATTTGAATGTGGTTTTCAAGTTTTTTGAGCTAATGGGCCGAACAAAATCTGCTGAAATAGCTAATGACTTATATGTACCTACGGAAGGAAAAGGAAATTAAAAACCTTTTTATATGGAAAATTGTACGCCATGGATCATTATGAACTTTCAGACATGGATTACTTCCGCATAAGTATGACGAAAATTCACACAGGTTAACTAATGATTGTTTAATATTTTGACCACGAATATTTAGTTTTTCAGTTCTTTGGAATGCAGTAAATAAACGGAATACCTTAGTCAAACGTAATGATCATACTAATATTTAATGTATTGTAAAAATTACGCGTTTAAGAGTTTGACCAAATATGAATATACTAATCTTTGAATTGTTAATATTGTATTTGTTTTTGGTTATAGTTACTCGCTTTTAGTAATTAGTTACTCAAACAACTATATAATATATTAAATCTTCGATAAGAATAAAAGAATTGTGATATTTACGGTAAGTAACTTGTAGCCTAATATTAAATGTTTTGCTGCAATTTGATTGTGAAATCCAGTCCACATTTCAACCTAACCGCAACCGCTAACTTTACATTGCGATACAGTAGATTTACTATTGCACGTGTTTTAGCCCTGCTGCAGTTCAAACTAAAGGTGCATTACAAATTAATTGTTATCCTAAAATTGGCAATGTTATCACTACCCAAACTGTAGTTAGTGAAATATTTAATGTGTTTAGGCGTATCTCAATTGTTTGATTTTGTAACGGCAATATCAGTATAAGTTGTGGTTAGTTTAAATACAACCTGACCCAAAATTTTCTTGCATAAATATCAGACATGAGGAGGCGAAATTTGTTTCTGGTTCAAGCAACATTTCAATCTTTCCACTTTGAGATACGGTGAAGGAAAATGGCTCGAAATGTGGATAGTTGCATAAAAGCTATTAAGAAAAAAATACATGTTGTTACTCATGGCTGAGGAATGTATTTATATGGAATTAAGAAATCTTGCGAGTGATCTTAGTACATTCGTTGCTGAAAATGGTATAGTTGGTGGCGTAGATAGTTTAGAACTGACCGCCGTTACTATCGCAGACAGTAACTTTCGTTTTGCGTTATATCTAAGGTACATTTATTTTTCCTATAACATACACTTTTTATCGAAAGGTACGTCCTCAGGAAATTTATGACCTGAAGAATAATTGATTCTCGGTAAGCCCTTACTGGACTGTTAGTGATAATGTTTCACATAGTTTTAGTTTCTTATATTTCATAAAATATAACTCCAACAAAAAAATCTTTTGAACATCGGTATGAAAACCGAATCTAAGCTAATAACTAAAAGAAAGGAAAATTTTTAAATGAAATTTATATATTTGCTTCTCTGAATTAATATTTGATACCAAAAGAAAAAGGGTAAAGCATTTGGGGGCGGGCTGCCTACTACTGGTAATAACCATTTGAAATTTGGATTAACTGCTTCGTTTTAATGTCCTCTTCACGTTCTACACTCTCCTTTTTTGGAAAATTCACCACAAATTAAATTAAAAATTCCAAAATATGAGCGAGACGCCCAGCTATTTGATGCCGCCGGCACTGCAAAATTAATTAAAATATATTTAAATGTTGGTTAAATCCTTAAATGTTTTATTGCCATTTCTGCTTCTCTTCGTTGTAAATAGTCACAGGAAATTAACAAATAAAAAATATTTGTCCGAGATGTAGTACAACGATTGCCATCTTCTAATCGATACGAGCGATCGGAGAAAATCCATTGCTTCCTTGTAAACAAATACCCAGCTTTTGAGATGGATACCGCAGAACGATTTTCCCAAACTTTTTTGGGGTCTAGGTCGAATTTCAACCTAACCACGAGTTCTACGACAAAATGAGACTGTTTAGGTTGACATGATCCCTGTACCGACAATTTTAGTGTCATTTTTAGTGCTGGCAACATTACGTGGTTGCGTAGAGTCTCATATTTCAGCATATATGGCAATTATTCCGAAAAAGGAAATTGTAAAACGTGAAGAGGACATTTTCTGAAGGCAGTTACTCCAAATTTCAAAAGGTTAGTACCATTTTCGGATGGGTGGAGGAAGAGGCAGACCACCCGCATTTCTACACACGTCAAGATCCGCGCGTGCAAAGCAGCGGGTGAATGCTTGTAGGCCTGTATAATTATCACCTAAAGAGACGTATCAGTACTGAAGCAGGTGACATCAAGAGCCGTGGAACCGGTATTATTCCGTTTTCTTAATTATTTTCTTCTTCACCAAATTGTAGGCAGCATGAAAATTAATTAATTTTTTCAAACGAATATTTTTTCCTTTCGCTTGCTGAGCTTCAACAGAGGAATAATTAAAGAATTAGAAAAACAATACTTGCAAATGCGAACCACATGGGTTGAAACAGTGGAAAGAAAGACAGATGTAAAGTCGTCGAAATTTTTAAGATGTAAATTGTGGAGAAGCTAAGCCGAAGAATGCTCAATTGAAAAGAGAAAGGACTGCCATAAGGGTAAGAGGAGGCCAATAATAATAATAAAACAAGACAAATAAAAAAAAACGGATGAAGTCGTTATTTTCCTGTACCAGGGATCATGGATATGTTTCCTTTTATTTTCCCCTAGGTGCGTTCTTCTGTGCTGCTATTCGCTGTTTGTACCGTTACAAATTTATTTCTGGGAAAATTTCCCTAAGTTTTCTTCCAAAGATTCACAGATTTTTCGATGATATAAATAACTTCAGCACCAGGAACTTTTGATGAAAGCATATATCATTTGCATTTCTAAATTCCGGTTTTTCTCACCGTTAATATCTTAAATTCATTTACACATCCTGTCCACGCGAGAGAGTTGTATGCAGATAAAATCTGATTCCATCATATTTTATGTCAATCGGTCCATTTTTTAAACGAGTCACCCTTCCCCACTCAAAGGAGGATGAGTTGTGATTCGTTTTATTCATATAATAATGGACCTACTGATACTGAATTTGAGTCACATGTTTCAGCATGTTAAACTAAAAATATGGTGAAGCTAAATATTCTCTAAGCAATCTCTCAGCGTATTAACTACCCCAAGGCATGTAGGTGTGAGCGTTTCGTTACAGTTCTGAAACGGCTAGAGTAAAATTGATGAAACTTAGTACACATTTTTCTCACTGAGTAACTAATAGTAATGTAGGATCAAATTAATCCCTATCCATCTCCTTAGAACTTATAACCAATGGACTGACTGACACGAAATATGATTCAGAAGTTTCAATGTAAAAATACATTGGGGTATATCTTTTCTAATTAGCTTCTCACAACTATAACTACCACCAACGCATGTAGCAATGTCTCCAGAACTTTAAAATAATTTTGTGACATTCTGGTAACATCGGGGATAATTTTATGAAACTTGGTACACATATTTCCCACTGAGCGAATAAAAATACTGCAGGGATAAATCAACCCCAAACAGACTTGGCAGTGTCCAGTACTTTGCTGGTTGTAACTATATATCAGAGTGAAGGCGGCTACAGTATAACGTGGTAGGAGTCAGAGCAGAAAGGCAGATGATTTCTGGCGAGAGAGAAAATAAGACATATTGGTACATAAAGTTAGATTGGTGGCGCTCAAGATACTCGGATAATAAGTCCATTTTAGGGAAAAGATTTAGCATTTCTATACGTAATAATTCCATTGAATGGTGTAGTACTGATTGCCTTAATTGAAAGTTAAGAAGTAGTAAATATAAAGATAGCTTATTTATAAAGCAAAGAATAGAATGGTGCTAAGTATAAGGTCACTTATTTGAAACATATATTTAAAGAAGAGTATATTTAATTGAAAAGTAACTGAAAACAAGGATAACTAAAAATTATAAAAGTGGTATTAATTGAAGAAGACGTTATTCGAAAAGATATGTTTCGCTAGTGAACATTATTTCTGCTACAGATCAATAATAAGACAAAGTTAATGATTAAAACTGTTCTAAGGTAAGGTATAAATACGAAGAAAGACTACAGGAAAGGTAAAATTGGAGATGAATGTATGATGAAATACAGAAAAATGTATGTAATATAATATACAATGCGAAGAACAAAAGAAAGAGTAAGGTTATATTCAACAAATACGGGAAATTAAAAGGGTCATTAACTTTCTACAGATCGACAAACATTACAACTAATTTCCTATTTCCGATCTTCAAAAACGAAAGAATGAACTTAAGATTCACAATCTGTTCGTGCATGACCATCCCTCCTAAATCTTCCATGTTATTCTCCCAGTAATTGACTTTATTTTTTCTCTACTATAATTTGAAATTTTTTCGATAGTTTACTAAGAGGAGAGACAAGCCATTATTATTATTATTATTATTATTATTATTACTATCATCTTTGCTGGTATCAAAGGTCGATTAAGAGGTGAATGGTTGATATTTGCAACACAGTTGCTCTGTGGAAACCAAGCAATTAGACAGAAACTTCAGCCTTAAATCGTATAGAAAAAAGGTATACATTAGATGCGGATACTTTTTTGATGCAATAAAATACCAAATATTTAAATTAATTTTCGCAAATTCGTTGACAGTGGATAAGTAATGCTACTAAAAACGTTATAAATGTATATTCTCAGGGTCGCATTTAAGCATAGGCTGTAGCCTAAAGACCCGCTCCAAAAAAAGGTCCACATCACACGAAAAAAAAAAATCAAACTTGTGCAAAGAAAGTAACCTATATTTGAGAAGGTTTTAGCTTTTGCCCATGAACAGCTCAACCCTTTGAGACACGACTGTTTTATAAAATAAAATTACAGTACACCTATACCGAGCGTGGTGGATGAGCGGTTAACGCTCTGGCTTCGCATTAGAGAGGACGCCGGTTCGAATCCCCATCCGGACATCCAGATTTGGGTTTTCCATGGCTTCCACAAATCAATACAGTCAAACGCCGGGATGCTTCCTTTAAAAGGTCATGGTCGCATTCTTTCACGTTCCTTGTCCCCAGTCCCATATTTATATATATGTAAGATATATATAAATAAAAATAGACGTGTGTTTCCCCATATTTCACTTTTCAGCCACCACTACCTAACACAGATCACTGGTGTTTGTGTGTGGAAGTAGCATGGAGTTTCCTACCGTGCACAACCTTGGCCGAGTGCTGATAGCTGTGGGGGTGTTGGATATATGATGGTTAAAAGTGGTCGATGCAGGGCATTGTCATATTTCGACCAAAGACTTGTGTCTCCTTATATTTCTCTTTCCTGCCACAACTACATAGAATAGACCATTGGTGTTTGTGTATCGTAGTAGCATCGAATCTCCTATTATGCACTATGGTGATTAGATGTCGGTAGCTATGGTGTTGTGGGAGATATGATGATTGCAATTGGTCGACAAGTGGCACTTTCATATTTCTACCAAAGACGTATGAGTCCCGGAGTATCACTTTTCAGCCAAAACTATTTAGTGCAGATCACTGGTGTTTTTGTGTGGTAGCAGCACAGTCACCCATCGATCACGATATTGGCCGAATTTCGGTAACTGTGGGAGTGTGGGAGATATGGTGGTTGAAAGTGGCCGATCAAGGCAATATTCGTATTTCGACCAAAGACATGTGTCTCCGTATATGTAACTTTGCTGCCACAACTTCATAGCATACAACATTGGTGTTTGTGTGTGGTAGTAGAATCGTGTCTCCTATCGTGCATTATGGTGGTTACCAGCTAGTTTAATAATAAATAATAGATTTTAACGAATATTTTCTTTATTATTTCATATTTGTTTACAATATATATATATACACACACACACACAAGGGCCCACACCACAGGTACAGCCTAGGGGCCTACAGATCCCCAATAAGGCCCTGCATATTCTGTTTTACAATGGTAAGACTAATCTGGTAGCTAAGGTAATTAAGACCATATTTCTTTGATACTATTAACACACACAACATGTTACCGTAAGTGTTTTAGGCATCTGTTTCTGTCAGAACACGTTGGGAAGCAAAATGCCACTTCAGAACACAAAGTTCCGAGGCCGACGTGGGTCTTTCTCGTCGGCGAGACAAGCTGTAACAAGTGCGTGTACACCACCTGTGGTTCCTCTCCGTAGAGAGCTGTTCTTTGGTAACAAGATGGTCAGCCTTCAGGGACCCACCAACAGCCCTCCCTGCACTTTTCTCTCGTCTCTTGGCGAATCTTCATTGGAGGAGTCTCTTTCCTTTCCTCCATTTTTCTCACTACTTTCGCCTGTGTGATAGTGCGAGATAGTCGAGTAGTTTCGTGGGCTACTCAATAAGTGTTGTCCTTAAACATGTCCGGGTAAAGTAATTTCCATAAATATATGCAAAAAAAAAAGATGCAAATGAAATCTGGTAATATACTGCTGAAATAAATGTTACCTGGAAGAAAACAAAATTAGTGTCATTGCTTCAGAGAATAAACAGAACCTATAGTTCTATTACCGAAAAATATTTATGTTCAAAGCTAAGTAATAAGTACATAAACACCACGATAATACAAAAAGAAATTTAAAAGTTGTTGTATATGTACGTATTTTGCTATAAATAAAAATGCATAAATACAAAATCCAAAGTTTGAAAATCGTTTAATCAAGTCAGTTCTACCGACATTGAAAAAAAAGAAAAAAAATCATTTGAGTTGATCTTTTCAACCACGCGAGTAACACAGAACTCCTAACAAAGTATTCTTCAAAACATCGGAGAGAACTCAGTTTAAGTACACCTGAATTTATTTTATATTAGCTGCAGCATCGGGTGTTCAAAAAAATGTGTATGCAACCTTGATCATAAAACTCGAGTTGCAGCGCAAAATGAACCAGAAATTTGCTACACCAGTTTATACTACGCAATAAAACTCTATAAAACTTGTGTCCATAAATGAAATTTATTTTATTTTTTATTATTTTCTAACTACGCCAAATGAGTAGCAATTTTGAATTTTTGTCTCTGCCTTTCTCTGGCTTATCTCACAATACCTACTGGATTTTAACGGAACTGCACACAGTGATAACTAAAATTTTTATCCAGATTGGTAACATAATGCCCGATTAATGAATGAAGGCTTTCCCGGTGTATCAACTGGGTGGACAGCTGTCGAGCCTCCCACCTGGGGATCTGACGTTACGTTTTGGAGTCGGTCTCCAGCTCCATCTTCTGGCGAAGACGTCTCATCGGATTGACTCGGTTCCCGGGTTGGAGACCCCAGAACTTTTCATAAGATTTCCAATGCTACAGAAGCTAAATACGTAAACTTTGAGATTTTTGCCAATCCGTGAATACAACTGAAAAACTGAAGAACGTATTTCAACGACACTTCGTATAGTGATGGGTTATATCATCGGTTAACATACGTCACAGTTTCCAATGATACAAAGGCCAAAGACGTAAATTTTGTAATGTTTGTCTGTATGTGTGGGCTCCTCATGCAAAATTAATTTGTGAATTTCAGCGAAACTGCAGATAGAGGTCAGTTATAGCGTCCGTTAACATAGATGAAATTATGTATCCCGATCAGTATCATATTTCGTCCATGTGACATTGGAATTTTTATTTTTGTGTTTATGGATGAAGCAACAACCAACCATGGCAATGAAACTAGACATAGTGAGCAACTGTACACAGTGAAAGTTTATGCCACGTTAGTGATATCATACATTATGTTTCAATGTGATATCGACAAGTTGAGAAATAATAATAAAAGAACCTTATTTTCATTTTTAAGCAACAGAATCTATCCGTTTCATATCGTCTGGAACAAGCCTTTCTCTTAGTCGAAATAATTACACAATTAGCCCAACATACAGGATGTTGATCCATTTATATCTATTAAAATACAACAGATCGACTTTGTAATTAAAATAACGATTTTAAATCATAGTTTTAATTTGTTCGTACCCACTACTTCAAATATTGCTTGCGGAGAAGCTGTGTGAACAATACTTAGGTGTACCTACAAGCTATCCACAAGCGTAAGATCTTACAAATAACTGGCAGTTTCAACGGGTGCTTGAAACAAATGATACAAACGTGTTTGAAGCATTTGCATACAACTTGTATTTAGAAGAACAGACGATCCAACAAAGAGGAAGAAACATGGCTGCTCCTCTGCTTTTTCGTATTCAACACATAACTCAAACTACGCGTGGACGAAGTTGCGAGCACAGTGGGTAAAATTAAATCTAAAGTATCTTAGCTATTACGAAAATATCTCTGATAACTAACGCAGGATTTTGACACTCTTCATATGCAGGTAAGGGAGCGTCCAAAAACTACGTGGCTCCGTCTGGGGAGGAGGGGGGAGGGGGGGTTCGCTGGAAAGCTATGCTGGGATACGTGGGAGAGGGAGTGGAGGAGGGTTCCGAGCTATGCTGCTTAGGTTTCCACTCATATTATTGATCACAGTTAAAATGAGGTACAGAACACACAACAGCGAGGGAATATTTATTTCCGTCATTTAATCATCTATGTATGTAATTCAGGATAGTCTAACAAGATAAAACAGTAGAAAATGTCTTCTGGAATCAATAGAGAAATAGCTAGGTGCTACACAGGGGGGGGGGAGGGGGGAGGCGAGAGAAGGGTTCACAGGAGGCCAAAATGGAGCTACGTAGTTTATCGACGCTCCCTAAGGAAAAATAACTTTTCATATCCAACGAAGGAATCCTATGTTCGATTTTGTGGCATCTTAACAAATTTTATGGTTTCGTACGTCCTGTGTGACAACGAAATCTTCCTAGCTTCTGAGTCCTTTACCTTAGAAACTTGTAATTTGGTGTTACTTTAGATCTTTTTAACCCTGACACAACTACCGTAAACGAAAAAATTTCGAAAAATCGAAGCTGGGGGGGAGGGGGGGAAGGAATGTGAAAATGATTTTTGACAAACAGGATGGTGGAATAAAATAGTTATTTTAGGAAATTTTCATCTAGCAGCCTTCAGAATGGTCAGACTTTTCTTTTTATTCCACGATACCCGCAAGCGCTAGGCGAAAAAACGTAACAGAGTACCTTTTCCTCTTCCCCGTTTATCGAAAATTCTTCCAAAATTTACAGTGTTATGTAGCCTTCTAAAATCTGCAGGAAGGCTATAGCCATGTTTCTGGATAAATGATTGAAATTTATCACACACTTTCTTTCGTCATATATAGCAATCAACGGAGAATTTCATGAATCTGAATGAATATATATGTAGTTTCTTTTTTTGAAAATTTCTCCAAGACCAGAAATAATTGATTTGCCTTTAATTTATTTACAGTACTATTCGAAACACAATTTCTCAAAACGTATAATGAACTCTATTACAAAATATCTTGTTACAGATTTTTTAAGGATTTTGATTATTTTTTGTGCAGTAAATTTAGTGTACAATCAGTTCATGGAATCCTCAGTGCGCATGACTAAAACAAATTTGACACTACTAGGTTATTGTACATACGTTCTTGCGCCTGGTATGCTATCGGGAAACTATGGAAAACCAAGATTTGGATGATCAGATCGGGGATCGAAATCGCATTTACCAGACTCTAATGTCAACTTCTCACTAGCGTTGCAACGATATATCGGTAAATCGATAATTTCCATATTTATATCGATATTTTTAATATGTCGATACGATAATATCGATAAGATGCACAGAAAGATCGGAAAATACAAACCCGTTACCACTAAAAAAAAATCCTACAAATAAATGGGTGGTAGGGACCATTCGTGAATATGCAAAACACTTGTTTAGCTCGATAAAAAAAATCTAAAACGTCCTATGCTAGTCTGTGATTCCACTCCGTATCGTGGGCGTTATTCGTTCTTTATTCATTTACGTTCTCCGTTATATTATGTAATCTGTTGCGTTACGTTCACGTTCGTTGGTTCTTGTTTCTCTCTGGGACCGATTTAAATATTCTGAAGGGGGTAAAAAATTTGACCGTCTAACCGATGCAAGAGCTTATTTTATTAGTGTTGATAATAGACCTTTTAATGCAGTTGAAGGCAAAGGCTTTAAGTATGTAATGATGCACTTAACACCATTGTACAAAGTCAATTTTCGTGGAACTATCAAAACAAAAATTGATAGAAAATATCAAAAAATTTCGAAAGGTGTGAAAGAGAAGTTGAAAAGTGAGAAGTATTTTTCTATTATTTCGTGTAGAGTAGCACTGGACATTTGAGACGGCGGTACTTTTTTTTGCTGGAAAATTGAATTAAAAACAGGCATGATTGGTATACGAGTTGGATTAAGATATGTTCAAAATTACAACTAATGATTTACTCAAAGTAGCCAAGTCAATACCTTCTGAACACCTTTTCTGAAAGGCAGGAGTCATTGTCACTCAAACTAGGAACAGAGTTCATGGGAACAGGTTAACCAAACTACAGGATCTGTTAATGCTTAATATTTGCAGACCTATTTTTTTTTAATAAATTACCTCAAATTTATTATTTGATTTTGATTTACATTCTTACTTCTTATTTCTAATATAATGTGTACAAAGATCGGAAAATATCGATATTATCGATAACTGCATGACGTTGAAACAAACTTCGACATATCTGACAAAATTGATATTGCAACCCTACTACTCAGTGCTCACATAAGGGAAATGTAAATCTCTTCTGCATTACAGATAATCAAAACAACATATCCTGAAATAATTTTGACTCACGTATGTTATTATTCAAAACAAATGTCTAGAAATATAATCCGATGTAGATATTAAACTTATGTATATAGTTGTCTATAAACACTTCGCCTGCGAGAAACAAGGTCCGTTTGGTGTAGCGCGATTCACGTAAAAATAATTGGGCTTCAAACATTAAACATCCCAGAGTCTCAAGAGTAAAATGAGGTATATTTATTTTTATACAACATCAGAAAGCTGAGAAATGAAGAGTAACGTTTCTTCTGCTTATTATTTTCGTACACGCAAAAAGTTGTGGTGGGATTTTGATTGGGTATTGAACATTGTACAGTCCATGGTCCCAAAAGTATAATATGATTTTTTTCCATTCTGAAATGATGTCGAAAAGTTTTCCGGCTAAACCCCCTAGGGACTTCTGGTTTTGTTATCCGCCTACCTCAAGGTAACTTTGCCACCCGTACCTGTAGTCAGCGTTCTGCCGTGACGTTTCTGCAAGCGTGAATAACATGCAGATATTTCTTGAGCTATTCTAATTGCTTTGACCATATATAACAACACAGTATCCATTAAAAGGTAAGCTTTTTCGCATTCGAAATGTTTGCTGGGATACGTATCAATGGCGTCGTATCATTCGAAGTTGACATTATTATAGTTACGGGGGTGAAGCAATTCATTACGGATGAAGTAACTCCTACTCTTTTTGAGGGCTGGCTCTTCCATTGCTGTTTGGCTGATCCATGCGCCTTAACCCACCCTTGTGGCGGCTTTGGCCTTAGCGCCGAATGATTATGCCACCGTGATTTCGGTTTTCCATGTTTTAACGGAAATATTCCAGGCAAATGCCGAGATTGTTCCTCCAACAGGCCGTGACCGAATTCCTACCCATTCCTTTTTTCAATCCTCTTCATTTGAGATGGAGAGGCAATCTGATGCCTATTGCACCCAGTAATGACGTGGGATAGTCCGGGGCATCATACATCTCCATTAAAGAAAAATTAAAAAATTGTTTGTAGTTAACTACATTTCTGAGAGTAATAACCTGACTGAGTTTCTTACTACATTCACAATATTCTTGACTAAGCATTTGTTAGGGTCTTCGGTGGTTTAATTAATATATTTATTAATTAAAAAGTCCACCAAAAGGTTATGTTGTAGATTTGTTTGTTTTTCCAAACGAAGTCAGCGATATTCACATGCATAGATACAATACAGAGATGCACTTCTGAGCAGTCAGAAAGATAATCTTTAGAAAACTTCTGTGAACTCAACTTGAAAACTAACTATAAACTGTATACTGAATACTGTCCTTCAGCCGAATTCCTTTATATAGGCTCTATCGAAATTGCGAGAATTCTTCAAAAGCTTCCGCCCGATATTTCTCGAACATTAACAATTACTCAAACAATTAAACATATTAAAAACAATCGGCATTAATACATAATCACTTAACATCATTACAAAATGATCAGAAATGGAAATTAGAGATACTTAAATACAAAATTATTTACAGAAATCATTTCAAACTGTAGAAAATTTTCCTGTAGACATCGTAACTTGCATTAATACTTGTAACTACACACATTTAAGCAATTTTCTTACACAATTCTGTTCTTAAACATATTAAATGGGCTTTAAATAATAATAATTTTCTTCCATAAAACAAAGTCTATGTACACTGATTTACAAGAAATTACAAAACAAAGATACAAGATCATATTCAAGCAAACTTTAGCTCACTACAAATACTTCATACAGTACAATACTATTCAAAATTCAGGTATGAGGGCTGTTACACGTTGATTGCAAATAAGGAATTCATGTTATCCGTGTAAGTAATATCCGACTTCATCTCATAACCCTTGGCAAACTAAAGTAAAAACAAAATTAACTAAGTAATAGCTAGTTTCCAAATATATATGACACCAGTTTCGGGATTTTTCTTATACTCTTTATTAGTTTTAACAAGTGCCCATATATATGCTCAAATAAGGAATAACAGGTTATACGACGATCGTTATTTATGTTGACAAGAGTCATCGTATGGTAATCAGTTGGCTTTTAATGTAATCATGCAAATAAATACTAAATGTAATATTATTTATAATTAGCACCCACATCAGATAAGATGATACTGAAATACTATATCGAAATGATAAGAAAATAATTTGAGTTGCCAACTGTTGAGTCTAATGGCTGAGCAATGAATGGTCTGGCCTGGCATTAGTGAAACCTGGGTTCGAATCAGGCTAAGGGAATGGATGGTTTTAACTAAATTTTATACTCTTCTCGTATGGTTCATACTGTGTTAAACATCAGTACCCCTTGCCGAATCATCTCAATGTCATTTTATTTGTATATATAATATGTATAATATGTATAATAAGTGTTAACTATCTAATCTACATTGAGTATGGTGTGTACAATGATACAATATTTAATGTCACTCATAATGAGAATTTGAAAAGTATCTCTATCGTAACAAATGGTTTAAAAATATCAATCCCAAAACACAGACTCAACCATGGTTTCCCCCAGATCGCTCCATGCGAATGCTGGGATAGTTCCTCACAATAGCCCATGGGCGCCTCCTGTCATATCCCGTATATCCCTTCCAAACCATTACCTTTCCGGATAGGTGCAATGCACCCTCCGCCACACACTTTTAGTGAATCGCGGAGCAATAGTAATAGTAGTAATAATAATAAGATACTACAAGCTCGTACCATATTTCTTTGCTTATGAAAATTTGGTCTAATGTAAAGGTATTGACCATTTTCTCTGTAATAATTGTGACTTGTCTGTGAATGGCTTACACTTGCGACTTGAGCAAAAGGCTAGTCAAAAAAAGGATAAAATTTTTGTTTTTCACACATAAATGCATCAGTTAATTTTTTTAGGTGCGTGTATTCGTTACTCAAGCAATAATTTTGATGTTTGTTTCAACAGTGTGCGTGATATCTTAGTTATAAAAATAATGGAGAATTCGCATTAAATTCCGTGAAAAAATGAATTACCTATCAGAAACATTGAACAAGAATAGATTTTATGAATAAAAAATGCCGTCTTCAAAGAACTGTTGTGATCAATGTATTTTATTCTCCACAGACCTTTACAGACTTGTGTTCTAATGTTGCAGCCTAATATTCCACCAAATGTTACTTACAAGCCTTTACTTGTTGCTTGTAAATAAACATTTGGCTGAACATTAGGCTGCAGTATTAAAATATAGGCGAGTAAATGTGCTAAATGTATAAATAGCAAGAAGTAAAGGTAAATAACATTTTACAGAATGATCTACTGCAAAATGAAAACATAGGTCTGAAAAGTGCATAAAGCACTGTTACAGACTGCCATGTCGAGATAATCACCGTATACCCCACTGATGATACCCCATACCATAAGGGCGAAACGCTTCTGGAGAATAAAAAACATTGATCGCAACAGTTCTTTGAACACGGCATTTTATTTATACAATCTGGTGCTCAGCAACGGCGGGATTTGTCTATAACCATATTAATGAGAAAAAAGGTTCTATGTGAGTCTGCTGCGACAAAACCGTTTGTGACTGAAAGCGCAGGACACCTGGGTAATGTGTCTCATAAACCACGGATTAGACAGTGGTAAAAGAGAGTCTGCAGAGGAAGCTACTGAATTTTTATCATGGAACTAACTACACACAACCGCCAATACTATTAAATATCTATTAAAAACATATTTATACAGAAGTTACTGATGCAATGTTGAATGGCTCAGAAACTAGAATTGATCCACCGGTAGCAGACGGGTTACTAGAAACGTGACTGTGGTAATATCAAAAGAAATGTCCAATCACACACTGAAACTGCCATGGGAGGCAACATCGAAACATAAAATAAAATTCTACACAATGTCATGATTTCACAATGACTTTTTAGGTTGTTATAGTGGTGGAGTTCACTAGGATTTTATGCAATTAGGTCATATAAAAAAGAGGGTTTATAATTGCACGGATAACACCGCTTGCGTCTAGAAATTCTAAATAAAACTATCGGAGTTTTGGAGGATAATTAGTGTGACATTGGTACACCAACCATCTTATATGTGGGAGATATGCCCGTCATAGGCACTCTCTGGTTTTTTAGTGCTTTCAAAATTTGAAAGATAGAAGAGAAGTCTGTAGGAATTATGAATTAATCGATGAGCTTGTAATGTTTAATATAAGTGAAGAATGTATATTTTCTGTTACTGTCAGATAAATTATCTTGTGGTGCTGATCAGCAGATTAAAAAATTTAATTTCCTACCAAAGAAAATACACATACCTGAAGATAGCCAAGAACAAACAAACAACTGATTGTCATACAGCAGATTTATTCCAGCACCATCATGTTGAGATTTTGTACTATCCTTGGTATATGTGTAAGAATGCAGTGTATCCTACAGAAAAGTAGGTCTGAGTGTGCCACCACTGGGTTTCACCTCTTCCATTCATTCACAAACACTTCACTGAACATACGCACATTACAATAATCAATACAGAAACAATAAATATGTAAATACACTACCAACACCGGGGAAACCAAGAGGAAACCACTCAAGACTAAATTTTCCAAAGTACCTACCAACCCAACGGTTTAGAAGAAGCATAAGAAACATTTTATATGTGTTACTCAAATAATTGAACCATATTGATTAGATCTTAAGGACCGCAAAGTTGAATATGTTGAAAATATATTTAAAATATATTTGTAAAAATCTACAACGTACCTTAACCAAAAAAATTCGTAGAATGTCTTCAGGATTTTAGTCATGTGGTTGGAAAAGTAAAATGGGGAAAATATTATTAGCAACAACATTTCAACTTCATAGTAACTCGCTAAATACATAACTACATAAAAATGTACCTAGCCAACACTGACTGGACGTTTAAATAGTTATTCTACGATACCACACTCCATGGAGACCACGAAAAAAATCATCATATATGGGAAGTTACTGTAAAAAGGTGTTTTATCTACGGAGATGTTATGCGGTCAATAATACACATATCCCTCTAAAATGTCATAAAAAATGAAGGCAAACTGACAGAGATGACGAAGTTATAATTGACGTTACAGGTATCGTATATGAGGAGAATTTGCATTCAGTGTGGCGCGGTTTTTGATTACGTGCGGTTAAAATACACCATCACGGAAGTTTATGAGTCGACGGGTGAATTCACTATCTGGAGGAAAATCTGTCCCAGAAGATTTTGTGTAGGGCATTTGTTTGATGCGCACTGGTTTAGGAGATACTATAAGCCAATAAAGCAGTCTTATTTTCAGCACGCTTTAATATCAATTTTACGATTGTATCGTACTTGCATCAGTTCTTCTATTTCGCCAGAGAGAATAAAGAGCGCAGTTTTACGATTATTACTGGATTGTTTTCGTAACTGTGGTGATTCAGTAAATTAAATTTTTGCTTCCTTTTAATAATTACTTATTGGACATTATAACCATAAAATGCAGAGTTATTGGAAAGGAAAGAGAAGGAAATCATATTTTGTAGTGTTCATAACTTCCGGAGATTTATTAATTTTTATTTGATAAAGCTTGGAGATGGTTATATTGCTGCACTGCTCTCGAGCTAACGCAACCACTTTAGAAAGTAGGTAGATGGCAAAGGACGCAGCGGATAGCGTCTATGTCAAACAAGAAGTTTCCTGAACAGGGTGAATTTCGATATAGCGAGTCAATTCATCAGATAATTTATGTAGCAACAGGTAGTGTAGACAGAAGAAAGTTAGTCTTCTGTCGTCTGGCTCCTGCCCAGTAGCGTTCATTGGCCACCACGGAGATACCTTTAAACCGAAGATATAAACACACAGGGCCGCATTTTAGCATAGGCTACCTAGGCTGTAGCCTAGGGGCCCGCACCACAAAGAGGGGGCCCGCACCACAACCCCGGGCCCCTGCCTGGGCCAGTTGTAGAGCTAAAACAAAAAGGATCACACATAAACTTTTGGGGCAGAATTTAAGCAATCAAAGGGGCCCCCGCCTAGGCCATTGCTTCCTCGGGGGCCGGCCCACGAAACCTAATTGCGGCCCTGTAGACACCAATAATTCAAAGCTATAGGTTTCATTTTCCTCAGTTAGTTCTAAATCGGTAATTAGGTTTCGTTTTTGTTTCTCTTAGTATTTCCTTCATGTAGTCGGAACATGCATTGCCGTAGCATTAGTTTAGAATGTCCAACATCTGTAAACTTGAACAGTGTATGGTAATGTCTGTTATTGTTCAGATATTTACTGTTATTATTACTACTATGACTAAGTGTTATTTGGGCTGAGTGGTTAACGCTTTGGCCTCGTATTCGGGAGGATGCCAGTTCAAATTCCCGTCCGGGCATTCAGATTTGAGTTTTCCATTGTTTCCCAAAATCACTCCAGGCTAATGGCTGGGTGCTTCCTTCAAAAAGGCCATGGTCGAATTTCTTCGTGTTTGGTCTGACAATTTCAAAATATGAAATGCACCATGTGAACTTTAAGGTGCTCAAATTTTGAAGCGGAAAACTGAATAAATTATTGTTACTTAAGCGGCTCAAACATTCTATAAGGCAGTAAGACTGAAATTATGTGCATCATTGCGAATGTGGTAGAGTTGGGTAACCTATAACTCGGTTGTATATAATATTAGTTGGCGAACAATAGTGATAATATAATTGTAGTAATACCAAACAGTGTGACTGGATTTGGAAGACACGATGGAGCCGGGAACTAGCCCGGGCTCGCACGTACCGAACGTCCTACTGGCGGTTTTTAGGTGATTTCCCGCTATCATCAAATCGAATGCTGGGACGGTCCCCAATATCCGCCCCATATACTACACATTTCACAAACAAAACATAGACCTATCATACAGAACGCACAAAATTCCACATTTGACTGACAGATGGCAACACAAGACTTTCCTCGAATAGATTAAGTACGCCGAGCCTAACAGGCCCAGTTGGACTTCGAGTAGAAACTTAGACCCTTTCCTCCTCCTTCCCTCTGTTATGATTCTAAGAAATCGTCTGTGGCCAAATATGAGAAGGAAAAAAAACAAAACATCTATACCAATAAAATACCAGTCTTGGTCACGTTGTAGCATTGTCTTGTCACCCTCTGACGTCACGCTACCCGCCTTCGCTGCCCAACCAACAACGACCGGAGATGTTGTTCGAGGTTATGCGCGTTGTTTAATAACAGTTCTATTTAGCTAAGCATCCACTGGTAAATGATTTGCCACCACACTGAAAGACAAGTATGAATTATTAGTTGCTTTTTCTTAATTAAAATTCGTTCCATGTAGATTTTTCTTGTACTCTCTCTACAGCTATACCGTTGTTACAGTAAGCTAAGAAATATTTACATTACATCATTTTCAAGATTATGAGCGTTAATTAATGTAAATTGTACTTAACGAAGAAATGAATTGCTAAATACTGCTTTCAATATGTCATTTTTGACGGGCTTACAAAGTAATTATATTCGATGTAAATATTTTAAGTGACTGTTATAACATACTCGAAGAAATTATTTTCCGAAACACTGAATTGGATGTAAGAACTGCGTTTAAATTAATATATAAATTATTAGTTACCTTTATTACTGATGTCACTTGTATTGGACCGTCGGTTAGGGAGGGGGGAGCCAATACGTTGATGAAATATAATTATTAATAATATGTATGACATCCAATAAGTTGGTTATTTGGTTAAATGGTGAACTAGAACCTTGATTTCTACAAGAAGTTAGTTTCATACAAAATTATACTCAATTTATTTATTCTTCTGGCTTATACAAGGCCGGGTGAAGTTAACGTTACGTTAAACATAATCAAAAGACAACAAACAAGCAATACCCGACATTTACAATCCGCCGGATAAAAGCAAACATAAAACTGATTTAGATATCTCAATGATTTTGCGAAGTCAACATGTTTTAAAGTGGCATCATAGGCCAACAACGTAAAGTAAACATTTACAAAAGAATCCCAGGGGTGCCGTTTAAAGTTAAAAGCATCGTTTGAATTTAAAACAATGAGCAAGATGCTTCGAATTGAAGTTAAGAATATGAAACGTTGGATAGCTCAGTAATTGTTATGATGGTAGCAGAGTCTTATCTCAGGAGCCGTTTACGGGTTAGCAAGCCTCGTTAAAACCCAATGGAACTGTGGACCTATGCGTCGGTACTTTACCGTAATCGCATCTTCTCGACGAGGTGTGACACGCTCTGTGCCACTGCTTCAACGAATGCCAGATTTGCGGATATTTCCGCGCTAGCACATCAGCTTACAATTTCTGGCAGGTGGACCGCTCGGCTTCCAGCCCATCTGAGCCAGACTATGCGACCAGACACAGTCACTGATCAACGGCTAAGGGCGTGTCGGGTGACACGTCCGCACTGTAGCTCGTCTCGGCAGCAAGTGAAGTCGAATATATCGTCGTCTCCTCTTGTCGCGGCAAAGCCAGTTTTCCTCTCCCCGCATATGGAACAGATGCCTTGAATTAACAACTGTGAACCCCTGTATCCGTTCACGATTGGTGCATCGATATATGTCCATCATCACGTGGTTCGTGTCGTCGCTAACATTTGCTACCCGTTCCCGCACATTTTGCTTGACCTGGGGAGGGATCAGGTCAGTACACTCGGCAGGTAACGGTTCCCGCGCGCCACCCCTTTGTGAGCAAAGGCGTCAGCATGTCGGCGACACTGGGCATTGTCCCGTTCTCTAAACATTCAAAACTGCAGTTCCAACTTCCCACATTTAATATTTTCTGAATGCCAAATTTTGCACAGAAATTAAATCATATAATAATAAATCTGGCTGCCCGGGTTTAATACATAATTATTCAGCTATGAATTAACCCTAATATTTATACTATTTACAATTTAGATAAATGAATATTACAAGGAAAATCTGAATATTAATTAATTATTTATTAATATTCATTGTGGATGACTCTGTCATACCACACACTATATCAGACACATGTAAATATTTCCAGTGGGTCAAATTTAGTTCTTAATACGGTGAATATATTTGTACACGGGTATAGAAACTATGAATTTTTAACAGCAATGATAGTATACGGTAAGTTGTGGTTAGACAGGACCAGAATGACAACTGATGCAATTTTTTAGGGAATAATTCACAGTGACTTTAGTTTTACAAATAAGTTGTTTTATAAGCTCCGAGTTACTGAAGTTATTATTTCATACACATGGAAGAAGTTCTGTACTTACCGCGCTGAATGAGACATGGATCAGCACTAAAACCAACATCACACGATTTAGCATCAGGTTTTGGGATTCCTATTTTATTTTTAATTTCATTATTTCCATAATTCTGACACCATTAATTCAGTAGAAGTTCCAACTGTATCGCTGTGTAAACTACGACCAAAATATGTACAACATTACAAAACAAGGTTATCAGCATTGCATAACAATAATTCTATTTATTTAGGCACCAGCAAAGAAATGAATTGCCACAACATTGTCTTCACGTGTCATTTTTGGCGAGATTAGGGAGCGTCCATAAACTACGTAGCTCCATTCTGACCTCCTGTGATCCCCCTCCACCCCCGTAGTCTGACGTGGCTTTAACCTTTGCGCCCCCCCCCCTCCCCGGTAGAACATAACTTTTTTCCCTTATTGATTCCAGATGATATTTTGTACTGTTTTACATTCTCAGACTATCGTAAATTATATATGGAGATAATTAAATGACGGACATAAATATTCACATGCTGTTGTGTGTTCTGTACGTTGTTTAGCTGTGGCAAATAATATGAATGAAAAGCTACGTGTCTTGGCTCGAAACCCCTCCCCCCTCCTACCACATAGCCCAGCGTAGCTTTATACCCAACCCCTCCCCTCCCCCCAGCCACTTAGTTTATGGACGCTTCCTTAGAGGTTAGTCTTATAATAATTAGAATGTCAAGCGAAAGGTTCCAGAAGTATCAACCGCTAGAATTTTTATATACGGATGCGTTTTTTTGTGAAGAACTATTTGTTGTTTGGTCACACCCAGAGCAGGCTACCAGGACGGACACGAGTTGGCTGTTTGAGTGTCAGGCCCGCCGATAGACTCGACAGGCAGCTGTTAATCCCACTGGACCGGCTGCCAGCGCGATAGCAGCGCCCCTAGCGTCATGTCCGCAGGATTAACGGCACGCAGCTTTATCTCTGCTCGCCCATAAATCGCTCCTTTTGTTTCACCAACTGCAAACCAAGTATTTTTGATTTTCGCTTTCATTGTCCACGAGCTTTGTCGAGCGTTTGGTTATTCGAGTTTTCTAAAACTTTGTTAGCCTGCTGCTCCGCGTACCATCAACGCTTTGCAGCTACAGCTGAAAATACTCGCGGTGCTTTTTTCATCAGTGAAAAAAAGTGCTCTCTCTCGTTTACAGAGAATGAGTTTAACTTTGTGCTACCCACACGTATCTAGTTCTTCTTTTTTCTTTCACAATGTTTCAAAGTATTCAGCTTTCTGTTCAGGCAGCCGTCCGTTTTGTTGACATGAGCAATTAAAAATGAGATAGATATTTTCCACCCGAAGCTGTTTTAAGGGTAAAGTGCGAAGTACAAACGTACAGGATGTTATATGTAACGTTATCTGCTTACGCTATCTAACGTTTGAAGTTAGTAGTTGTATTCGTTAAAAGCGTTTCTAAAACAGAGAGATCCATTCACTTTAGTTTTCTAACAAGTGTTAAGGTACATAACACGTAAAGCATTACATTTCTATTCGCATATGTCCTCACTTACGCCAAATTATTTTCAAAGAATCCTTAGAAATAGTATTCTCTCAGTTTATATTGAATAGCAAAATGTTTTTCAGCTCTTGTAACTGTATTCCACCCAGCTCACAAAGATACCTAAACACAAAAGACAAGCCGTCTTTGTAGACTCATACAGCAAAGCTGCATATATTTACTACGCTTGAAGTAGCTTTTGATGGTTCTGCAAATCCGTTCTATAATCAAATTCACACATTTTCTGCTACATTTTTCGCCTATAGACAAACGTATACAGAGAATATAAAACTGAATGTAACTGTCTGCATAATATGAAGAATAAAAATGAATTCTTAAATTTGTAGATTTCGCAGATTAAAATTTATTTGAGTAATGAGTTGCGTCAATTTTATTTATAGTCTCAGTGCACCTGATAGGCCCAATCGTTAATACGCCGTAGAGCTATAAAAGTAACGAGAAATTCTATACCCGTATGTATTCGTTACTAAACCAATCAATACCCGTTACTTGCGAATCGTTACTCGTTACCTTCGGTACAATCGAACAATAGCATGAAGCATTGTATCGAGTCTCACCGCGTACGGGATAACTTCGTTACTATCGTATCGTTTCGTTACTCGTTAATTTCTCCCACCGAGAGTGGTGGTGTAACGGATAGCTTTCTGGCCTCGCATTCGGGAGGACGGCGGTTCGAATCCCCGTCCGGGCATCCAGATTTGGGTTTTCCATGGTTTCCAGTCAAATGCCGGGATACTTCCTTCAAAAGGCCATGGCCGAATTCCTTCCCATTCCTTGCCCGACCCCCCCCCCCCATCCTTTCCCGTTTCTAAAGACCTCGCTGTTAGATAGACGTTAAGCAGATAAAAAAAACTCGTTCCTTTCGGTACATTCGAACACTAGCATGAAGCATCGCATCTAATCGCATACTGGACGACTTCGTTCGTACTTTTAAAAATTTAAATGACTTTTTTATTTAGTAAAGTAAGTTTAGGTAAATTGCTCATTTTGAAAAAACTTAAAGTCGTGTAATTAGCACATGGATCTTACGGAAAACCTGTGAATGTACACCTGTTTTACTATAGTGAATTGTACATGACGAAAGGTAGTGCCGAAAATTATTTATTCACGGCCCCTTCCTGACACCGTGGATAGAGGAATGTTGAATTCACGAAAAATTTCGGAAATGGAATACTCCATGCGTCTAACAAACTACCATCTCGCGTTCAGAGTCTGTTAATACATATTGTGCGACCCTAATTAGTTCAGGAAACCTTTCGCACTACTCACGACAGTGCAAACGAAAGCTCCTGCACTCAATGTCGTATTTATACGTTTCTTTTGCCACGCTACCACCATCTTTCTATTCCATGACTTTTGACTCTTCAGTGTATAAACCTATTAAGGGAAAGAGCTGCCACTAGAATTCATTCGCAGAAAGCAGTTAATGGGAACGTTAAGTTGGCGCCCGCCCGGAAGTCTTTCGGAAGAGTAGGCCCAAGTGTTGCAAATTGAAAAAAAAACATCTTTTTGAAAAATATAAAAAAACCTGGCACCGTTGTTTTTTCTATTTTTTTTAATTTTTTAAGAAAAACAATATATTTGATAGCTTATAGTTTTATTAACAGAACTTACTTTTTACATTCGTGTTTTAAATCTTACTGAATCATATAATGTCTTACATAATAATCGATAAATGTATTTATATAGGTAACATAATTTTATTGATCCTCTATGTCAGTACCACATTCACTAGTATCAGCACTACCAACACTAGTTCGGACGGTGTCGGAATTTTCTGTTTCTTCTTCTGTCTCCTCTAGACCCATAACTTCAGAAATACTTATATTTTCTTTTCCTGGTTGTTCATGTATTGTACTCAAAAGATTTTGAGATTGCAATTTTAAATTGTGAGCAATGTACACACAGTGCATAAAGACTGCGCCTATAGTTTTGTATTACGGTCTTTTAAGTTTGAATTTAAATCTATTATCAAACAAAATAGGAGCTTTATTTCTTTTCAATCGTTGGTTTACGAAAACGGTTGCAAGGAAACGATTCATAATTACTGACAATTTTATGACTCAGTATCACTATACGCTTAGAGTTTAACAAGTATACGAATATAAAGAAAGCAAAATTAGTAATAAATAGAGGCAAAAACCGTAAAAAAATAAAATTATTAATTTTTTGAAAATATCCGTATATCTAGGTATAAATCCGTAGGGCTGGCAGCACTGGTTCAAATAGCGAGTATCAATCCAAACAACGGGGATTCCTTCTCGCGCAACCTAGTCTCTTCGGGAGGTCCCTGTTCGTAAAAGAAATCTTCAGTCATTGTTTCCAATATTTTTGTAATTTTTTGTTCTACTAAACCAGAAAAATATAGTAGATTCAAAAATTAAGATAAGTACTTAGTATAAACTCTAAAACAGTCATATTAAACGATAAATGCCTTACAAATTTGAGATTTAGTAGTTATGAAAAAAAACATGTCCCAGAAAAAAAAGAAAATTATTTTCATGGTTTTTTTCTTGTTATTTTTTTTTTTTTTCAAGTCGTAGAAAAAAAAATTTTTTTTGTTGCACTAGTATGCCCTGAATGAAGCTTCACCCTTTCTCTTCCTTCATATTTGATTCATTAAAACACACACAATGCTAAACACATCAGTCATTTTCAGTGTCGATTTATTTCAGTTGAATTGCGATGTTCTAAGATCTTAATATTTTTTTCTTCAAACTGCAGCTCCGTAAATTGACGGGCCAAAACTCCATCAGCTATATGAGCGTGCCTCAAATATTTTTACATTTGTTTAATATTACTGCTTTAAAAACGGCAGCTCATAAACTTAAACCGAGCTGATCTTATTTTTTTTTTTTTTATTTACGAACTTGATGATATCAATTGCTGTGCGCAATAAATTAATTCTATACGTCATGGACGTATTAATTTGCTGTATGAGTAGTTTTAGATTATAGCAGAGATTAATAATATTTATTTTATTTTATTTTATTTGGCCTGAAGCGCCAAATGGCACTATACAGCCATCAGCTATTTATACAGATATTTGGCTTGGTACAAATGAGTAAAGCATTGTACAGATAAACAAATTTACAGGATAATTATAATAAACTAGTAATTTCACATCAGCTGGAATATTTCTCAAAAAAAAATAAAAAATAAAAAAAAAAATACATGCATGTTTACAAAATGAAGGATTAATAAAACAATTAAATAGAGGACTCTGTACCAACAGTGCACAAACAATAATTACAGTATAATTAAAATATAAAGGAGATTTTTATATACACATTAAATTATTATTTATATACAGGAATTAACACATTATAAAAAGGACTTATTTGCCTAAATCTTAATGTTTGTTGCTTTTATAAAACTGGCTAACAATTTATATACAATCACATTGTTGCCATGCAACAGACAAGAAATACTTGTTGGAAAAGGTATACCAAAGTTGTTAAGATCTTTCAAGAATTTAGGTCTGTGGGCTGTATATCTTGGACAAGCGAAAAATATATGGTTTGTGTCACCTACTTCCGTATTGCAATATTCACAGATATCTGAATTTATGATGGTTAGACGATGTAGGTGCTGTGCGAATATACCGTGATTGAAACGTACTCTAATTATCGTGGTGATAACCCCCCTATGTTCCAAGGAGCTGGAAAACCAGGGACGGGTAGGAATTCTGGGCTGGATATTGCCATAGTATTGTCCCCTTGTTTTTCTACTGATGTCCCATTCACTCTGCCATTTGTTCATTACCTTGATTTTTATTTGTGGTAGATAGTCCGTATATGGTAACCGAGTTTTGAGGGCGACACCTATTCTAGCTGCTTGCTTTGCCAACTCATCTACTTTTTCGTTAAAGACTACCCCTGCATGCGCCTTCACCCAGAGGAAATTGATTGCTCTGTTTCTTCTTGAGCATTCTACTACCTGTTGAACTATATTTACTATAATCTAATAATATATTGGTAACCGTTATAACTAATTGTTTCTCTGTTTTATAATGATTTTAAATATATTAGTCTAAGTAAAAAACTACTACCATTGGAAACTAACTACTATCTTGAGTGATTGCTTTCATCTGCTGCTATTTTTACTATAAATTGCCTTTTTGTTCGCTGCCTGATGTATAGTATTCATCACGTCCTTAGGTAATCTGTCCCTCACTGTCGTCTCAGATTTGTATGGTGTGTCAAAACTACTGCTATTAGCTACCAAGAGTTTTCTGCATAAAGCGGATTGAAATATTGCCGCTGACATTAATTAGCTTTTTACAGAAGGCACTGAATGCATTTGGCACACATTTTAGTGCCGTTTAGTTTGGTGTTGTATCTTCCATTGCTGTTTGGTGTGTAATATTTCTAATTTACAGGTTGTGCTGTTATAAATATTATCTCTCTTCCACTTCTGCTACGGCTGATATTATTTCAGAATGAGCAGGAACTTGCATATTTTATGCCGAAGTCAGGATAAATACTTATAAAATACTATCCTTAGTCCTTGATTCACTGTGACCCATACGCTTACGTCACGCTACAACGGTCAGAGATCTTACTACCACCACGAAGTTATGAGTGTTATTTAATAACAGTTCTATTTAGTTAAGCATGAGTAAATAATAGCCATAACCAAGAAAAAGTAAGTATTGTGTTTAAATTAACGTGTTAATTATTAGTTTCTTTTATTTATTAATATTTGTTCGATGAAGATGTTTAAGGTAAATTATTTGCCCGCAGAAATGTAAAAATATAAAAGCATTAATTTTCGAACAGCAACGTTGGCGGAAGTTTTGATTAGACTGAAATTTTGCCTGGCTCAGATGATAACTGGTATTTGACGTTACAACAGAGTACATGAATAATTTAAGTCTTCTCAAAAACAATTTAGTTCTTAATATTATTTTGTTTCAGGCTCATATAAGTAGTTCCAACTGTAAACTGCAATCGAAATGTGTACAACATTACAAAATCAGAGCTAGGAGCGTTACTTTATAGCAATTTTATTTAGTTATAAGAAACGGCAAAAAAAAAAAAAAATTATTGGCACAAAACTAAAATAAAAGTAGGTATTTTGTTTATTTATATCGTTCGATGTAGATGTTTTGTTATATTCTCTGATAAGTTGTTCAGATTTATTTTTAACTTTCTTTGCTTTCACTAATGCTATTATCAGTGAAGTCATTATTTCGGTTAGTAGTTAAAAGGAAATAAAAATTGGGTCAGGATAACAAATTAAACTCTTTGCTACTGTGTAAGGCACGAGAAAATACATTGAGAGTTATCTTATAACAATTCTATTTAGATAAGCAGGTGCAAGCAAATGACTTGTCAGAACACTCTATTTAACCGGTCAGTTTTTACGGGCCTAGCTGTTGATTGGTAATAAGGAGAACTGCGTTTTAGTACCCGCTTTGATGTTGACGCTGCGTTTACTGCTGCTGTTGTTTAATGTGATACAGAAAAATGAAATACTGTTAAATTTCACTATACGATTCCTCCTGAAAAAGATCGTTTCAAAGTTTTCCGTGGGATTAATGTCAAGTATAATTTTCAGTAGTATTTAGTAGTTAGTTTTCTTTATTTTACTACGTGAGTTACGTGAAGATCGTTTTACAATATTAATTAATTTCGTCCCTTTGCTTAAGGAGCAATTAAAATATTAAATTTCGCATTATAAGTCGTTAGCACAGTGAAAACTAACATTCAAAACCATTCCGAAATATGTTTTGGTTCTCAGGTACGCACTGTTCTAGCAACTAAACTGTGTTCATGTCATATATCCCATGCTAATAGATTGAATTTATCTGTGATCATCTGTTGCGTGTGCATACAAATTTTGGTGACCTTTGTTCACAGCTGCTTGTGGGCGCCATTTTCAAATGTGCACAGCTCCTAGTTAATTTTTTTCAGTGCTTATCACATTAGGATTTTTTTTTTAATTATTGATCACAAGCACCTAAGGATTCAATCTGTAAAAGATTATGTGTTAGTCATAAGTTAGATGATTCCTTGTATCAAAAGCTGTCATAGCTGGAGTTTTCAGTTCTTTAACTCAAACACCACCCTTGATTACCTTAACTTTGTAAATATGACATCAATCGTTATTTCGATTATATCATTTGTTATACGTCACGGGAGATTATTTTAATTTTTTTTAATTTAATTAAATTGCAATGGAACGCATGCTCCGTTGCAATTTACCTAAACACCCATCTTCCCCCTTTTCTGCATCCACCTACATTTACCCCTTACAAATTTTAACTTTAAATTCTTTCAACGTTTTTGGCATTTCTCTTGGTACCTTATTCCAATCCCTGAAACCCTTACCTAAAAAAGAGAATCTTCCTACACCCTTGTGCCTGAAATCTAGTGCCAGCTTGTGCTCATGGTCATCTTTTCCCTTCCATGTATTACTTTCAATTCTTATACCAATATACGTCTTGTACACTCCCATGGCCATTTTCACCCTCCTGGATTACTTAACTAGCTGCACATTAAAAGCGCTAAAAGGCTGTAAGATTGCTACAGTGTCATTATTTCCAAGAGATTTTCTTGGTACATAAGTTTTTAATGGTTTTTCTCTTTGCGTATTTTTTAATATTAATTTAATTTAATTGCGAGGGAGAGTATGTCCCGGTAGCAAAATTCCAAAGTGATCCATTTACTATTTTTTTCTTCATATTATTATTTTTTAATTATCTCATATACTTTAAGTGTAAATTCCTCCGACCAATCATTCCTGTCATTCTCGATTTTGATTTTAAATTCTTTCATCGTATCTGGTGTTTTTCTATTTGTTTTAAAGTAGGCCTATATGTATGCAAAGTTCCATCAAAATCGGATAAAAACTGTGTGATTATATAAAGATTTTGCGAAAAGCTTCCTACGTGCAACAGGTGGCGTGATAATGACGCGTGAAACAGGTGGCATATTGGTGACGGTGACGTCATGAACTCACAGATTTACCCCCGTCCAAACATCGCGTAATGCGCCTCCAGAAGTTTTCACTTCAAAAATCGATATGCGAGTTCTGAAACTGAACCGTGTGTGTTGTGCGTTGCAGCTGACGTTCGAGAGCTTCACGCTGGGCCGGTTCGTGTCGTTCACGGCGGACGGCTGCCCGGACGGGGCGCTGCACATCTCGGAGGCGGAGCGGCCCCGCGGGGGCGGTGAGTGGTGCGGGGCGTCGTGGGGCGCCGCCGTCTACGTCAGCGAGTCCCGCTCAGTGTCGCTGCTGCTGCGCGTCCTCAGACTCACCAAGTCCGCCGCCGGACACGCCTTCGACTTCCGCCTCGCCTACAAGACGCTGCCCAGGGCCGCCGCAGTCGTCCGCTACGGGCTCACCGCAACAGGTGGGCCTCTCGTAGACAGTTAAAGCAGGGCATACACGTAATGGTTTACCGGATAGGTTTAGCTGTTAGTCACCTGTACAGGGAAACCTTAGCGGGTATTAGAGACAATATGTGTAAGTCACTCTCGGCTGACAAAACATGCGGAGGCAACCGGAAAATAATGAATACCTCTGCTTGCCCTAATTATATCGATGTCGACGAGTAAAAGATTACAATGTTGAGATTGAGGCCTCTTTTTCTTGTCTGCTTTAATAATAAGGTTTCTGTGACTTATCCGGTTAGTGCAGCTAAATAAAACAAATTCTTTTTTGGCAGAAGCGTTTCGATTTATTCAATCATCTTCGGTGCCCTAGAACAGTTTTATTTACATGCTTTGGCGTAGTTTATAGTATGTTTATAACTCTAATCTGTTATTAAGTGTTATGGATATTACATTCAACTTACAGTTTTTGTTTCCTGTTTTTACATTGAAGTCTGGGGAAGTTCCATTTCAGTGCTTTTTCTGATGCTTTTATGTGTTCCGCACATACACTGTGATGTCTTTCTATTCGCACAAACTTTCTTCATTTTGAAAACACACTATTGTTTACACACTTTTCTGTTTGTGTGGTTTCACAAACAGAAAACTTTAATTGAAATATAAAAAATAATGTGCAAGAGTAGAAACGATTGAGTAGCGAATAAGAAAGAGAAATAAATAGAAGCATAAACAAAACAGCAGAACCATAGTAAAGGGCTGTGACATGTAACGTATCTCAAGGAAAAATATCCGCTGGAACATTCACAAAGAATGAGAAAAAATGAAGGGATACGTGTGACATGAAACGAACTTCACAGAGATGTCACCTGCTAGGCTACATAAGGTTGCATTTGGTGTAAGGTCTAGCTTATTCATTGCACGTCACATCCATAACTAAATACTGCTTTAACATGAAGTTTAAAATCAAGTTTCACTCATTCCGATTACCACCAGCAAAGCAGTACATTCAAACATAGAAGCTGAATCATAGGCAAAGTGTTGTTCTTGTGACAAAATTTCCTTCAGACCGATACTTTCCTTAGTGATACTAAATTTCAGTAGCACTCAATAGGTACCGTACCTTCTCAAAATAGTTGCATTTTTTAAAAAACAATTATCTGTGTTGAATTACTAACAACCAGAAAGACAACATAGAAATGATTTTGAGACAAAAACTCATCCACGTTCAGTTGTTCCTTGGCTTTTCAGCTTAATCTCTCAATATTCAGATGGATTTTATAATAAATATACCGAAGGAATAACCACTTTTGTTTTGTTCAACTCAAATCTCCTAGTAAAATAACTAGTTTTTTGTTCAATAATTATTTAATATTTTTATTTTAAGCAGACTAATACTATTTTTTTTATAATGCCTTTTATTCACATATTGGTCACCCTCAACACATTTTTTATTGTTAGTTTCAAATTATTAACTAATTTAGGCACTTTTTGGCATGATATTGGTTGTACCAGGCTGAAAAAAATATTTTGAGTTAAATTCGCATTAGGTATTTCACCAAATCAACTGCTAAAAATTGCGGAAATATCAGACACTTAAAATATTTTCACACCTTCCGATTCGAGAAATATCCATCAGAAATGACTCAGCACTGCGTCGACAAAGTAATATTACAAGAAAATTTAATCAAAATGGCTGGCTAAGAAGAATTCGCATCCCTGTCAGTGAAGCTGCTAAGAACACAGTGGTTTCTTTGTATAAGAAACATTTAAGTAAACCAAATTCCGTGAAAGACGTTATTTTCGTAAACGACTCTACTATAAAGGGTATTTGGCTGATATATAAAGCCATTAGGAGGAGAATGGAATGCTTTGAGGTGTTCGATACAGATTTAAATCAGGTAATGTAGTGGAAGTAAAAGCATTTCATCAGGTTAAAAGGACCCCAGCTACTGATAAAACACTAAAGGAATTTATTAGCTTTCGAAAAGCGTTTCCTGTAGACAAAAGTAAGACATGATAAATGACGCGTCTGGGTTAATTAAGCTCCGTTAAAGGCACGTAAGATTTTTCTTTTCGAAAAGAGAGCTGACAAAACTCGGCAGGATGTAGAGCGTGCAATCTCTGTAGAGCTCCTCTCGGGCGTATTAAGGGGTCTTGAAATAATTCGAGTAATTATAGCAACTGGGGCAGAGACTTTCAGTAAACGTCAAGAAAACCTTTCTTCAACGACATAAAGCTGGGCTGATTACTTTGGAGCACTCTTGTTAGCTGAGCTGAGTATTTAAATAACCCTGCGGGTCAAATTAGAGGAGACGCAAGCAGAGCCTTCAAAGTGGGACAGGCCTACACCCAGCAACTCACACAAAGAGGCGCGTCTCCAGCAATCTGCCACTCTACAGGGCACTGTGGAAATCCGCATTAGATGTATCTTCATGTTAGAGACAACTTTTTTATTACAAAATTTCTAACTGTTGAAGACTTACTACAGACTATCCGTTTACATGTACGTATATCAATCTGCTTTTTTATATATGTTTCATTGCCACCGTTTTCTTTCTAATTCCTTTTGCACTTCACTGGATGACTGTAAAAGAGTTTCCAAAACTGTCATTATTTTATTTCTAAAAGGTGTTTTTTTTTTTTTTTTTTTGCGACGAACTATCTTTATGCTTCACCAAACTCGGTAACTGAGGTATCTCTGCTTTGATAAATCATTATTTAAGAAAATAATTCCCGGCCTCGGTAGCGTAGGGGCTGGAGTACTGGCCCCGCGTGCCGGAGGTCGCCGGTCCGAGTCCGGCCGAAGACATGGGTGTTTAAATGTTGCGTGTGTGAATGTTGTGTCCGTCCTGTGGTGTCCATCCTTAGAAGCTAAATATACTGGAGAAACTGACTCACTGAAAGAAGTATGATATTCACAATGAGCTGGCTTTATGGCATCAGTTGACGAATGCCATTACAAATAAAAATAAAAAAAGAAATAAAGAAAATAATTTTTCTAAATTCAACTCGTAAATGTCAAAATTATGAGCAATCAAGAGCACGGGAATGCAATAGCTCAGAGTAAAACTGTTAAGCTGCCCTGGCGTCGATAAGAAGTGGTTGCATACCACTAGATAGCAGCACAAAATATCACAGAGATATTGATAAACTGTCTGTGTTTTCCAGAGAAAGAAGCTTTTCGGATATTTTTGTTTCTGTTATGGAAACATTTCGTAATCTCTAATTTAAAGTAAGACGTAAGTGTTTTGCTGCGTATTTATTTCAGTTGACCAGTAAAAAATAGCTACAAATGAACCGATTCTTCTTTCGTCCTGCAACAAACTACCAACGTTGTTATTCATAAGATGTCATTCGCTATATTTTCGCACTGGCCATCTACAGTTTATAAAATCACTATCTTTAAACAGATTCTGGTGCGTGCGTGTATTCGGCATTCCATTGTTTCATGAAATCACTATAGGAAGATGCCCTGATGGTTTCCTTCATAAAATGCCTGGTCCTCATCCACCCAATTTCTTGTCCAAGCTCTAATGAGCTTGTTGTAGACGAAATCATAAATCCAATTTTAAAAAAAATAAGTCAACTTAAGGGTGTCTATTTCGCGTCGTTTTCACAAACAAGGTTAGCTAAAATGATGTTTGCTATTGTGACAACTTTAGAATTTAAAACATTAATAGCTAACTAAATTGGCCTAATTATTTTAGAGAATCTTGTACAAACGAAATATATTGTTTCCGGTTCCTCTGTGGCTCTAGTGTAAGAAATATTAACTCATAATTTTTTAACCTAAGTTTCACGGACCGTCGGCTACTGTGTCGCTATTGCCTGATGAGGATTGCGAACAAGGAATGGGAAAAAATCCACCAAGATCTTTACAGGGGACCCATTCCGTCATTTGCCTTGAATGAGTTCGGGAAAACCGAAGTCTGCATGATCAGGCCGAAAATCGAAACCAAGTACTACAGGAAGCGAGGCCCTAATCTTACCGCACCCATTACAGTCGGTATTTTCACAAAGATTTTTTGCTGTAGATTGAAATCGAGTCAAATAAATACATGTGTGTGCAACTCGTAGTTCAAGCCAACAATAAATCTAGGAATTGATGTGGATATAGTCATCAACACCTTATGTCGTCTTGCATGTTCTCCGCGTATACAATAGGGAAAAAACAAAGCTCTAACAGTACAGCAAACTTAATAACTGCGGGATTATGTATACAAATTAAATCAGCTAATTATTTCATGGAAACACATTAGGTCTTTTTTAAGCCACATTAATGATTTTAAAGGATAAAATTTACTGTACAAATACTTGTTGCTTCTTCTAAGTTATTGATTTCACATTAGTTGGAGGAATTTCCGTAGGAGTCGGCACTTAAGAATTATCTGAAATCTTTAGTGCATCTTCTACTCTAAACATCTCTTTTGATATGAATTGTTTATTTGTAAACTGAAAACTTTCCAGAGAGCCAATTTCTCATATTGGAATCTATGGAAAATGAATGTATTGTATTGTATTCACAATTAGCTTAGAGGAAATTTCAGTACAATCATTTCTATTTCATGTTGCACCGTTCTTGCATATGTGCCATGCATAAAAAAATTTATCATCATAAAAAAAAGAATCTGCAGTTACAACTAAACAGATTACTTTATAATGAAATCTTCATGGTAGAAATGTGATGTTTATTCTTCTAGAGCTGTGTGTTTGGAAGGGAATTTAGGAGAATATACGCCTTTCGGCTGAGACTCGCAACGATCAGTATCGCAGCATGACTAATGCTCTAGTATGGCGAGTGAAACAGTTCAGCAGAATCAGAGGTCACTAGGTAATACACGACCTTTAGACTGCGTCCTCCCCTGTTAGCGCCGGTTTTGTGACGGCCGCGCTGGTGCAAACATTGGCCCGGCAGCAGCGAAATGAGCCGCTATGGTGTTTATTCAGCCGCGATCACACTGGAAGCCCAGCCC
Organism: Vandiemenella viatica; assembly: GCA_031002005.1. NCBI lineage: Eukaryota > Metazoa > Arthropoda > Insecta > Orthoptera > Morabidae > Vandiemenella > Vandiemenella viatica. Next base: position 37,760,808 of record JARYHS010013631.1, on the reverse strand, counting down.
CTCCATTGTGTCGTCCGTAATCGCTGGATTCACAGCGGCGTAACTCAATTTATTGGCGAAATCGCCATCACTCCGCCTTTGTTGAAGTAACTAATGGCACGCGCCGTGTATAGCTGTAATTGCGATACATCTTTCACTGAACCAGAAATCTGCAACCGACATAGATCAGCGATCACATTGCATACGTGGGACGTCATTAACTATCGCAACGTTTTCTCTAAAATCCTAACTGGATACGATTCATTAATCCCAGAACAGAATAACAATGCGATTTTTTACTTGAGTAAGTGTTTGTTGACGAGGATATATGACTTTACACTTAAAGGTAAGCTATACTCTAAGCATCAATCGAATGTAAATGACTATAAAAGCGATGAGTTATAAAATTCTTAATATATTCACTGAAAATTTTGTCTAATGCAGAAACAACATGGCAAAATTCGTAGATTTTGTTGCAATATTGACAGAAAACAAAGCGAAAGAAAGTGTGCAAATCGAAATGGATAAAATTCTTTGTGAAATAATTCGTAAGACTAATAAATAAGTAACTAGTGAAGGGAAAATGACAGCGAATTGTAGTTATAAAACTGCTATTTCCACGTCTGTGTAGTATGTGGAGTATCTTTGGTTTTTGCACAAGTTGCTCTACCAAACCACTAATGGTGGGTTTGTGTCAACGCGCTAGCTTCGCATTCGGGAGGACGTGGATTCAAAACCCCGTCAGGTCACCCAGATTTCGTTTTCCCATGGTTTCCAGAAATCACTCCAGGCGAATGGCGAGATGATTCCTTTAAAAAAAGGCCATGGTCAACTTCCTTCTCGTTCATTACTGCAAGTCCTCTCTTACCTCTAATGACCTAAATGTCGACAAGGAGTAACTCCGTAGGATAAAAAGTAAAACGTTCTATCAAGTGAAATTAATCACATCCATTCTGAAGTGTGCTTCCGCCTTCACTGACTCGCTCGGCTGCCACTGCGACGACTTTCTCACGTTTCCCACAGCGTTAAACTCCACATACAGAGATTCATTCGTAGCTCTAATTCTCCGCTGAGACACAAAACGATTTCTACTATAGGCCGACATTAGATTGACACCAACACCATACAACTTCACCATAATCATTCAGCATTAATGTTTACACACAGAGCAAGTAGATTTTGAATGAAGCTGTTAATCCAGACCACAATGAGTATCATAACTTCAGAAATTATCTTCGACGTAACGGTCCCGAAATGGCAATACACTTTCCTCTTTTTTCTCTGATAGAAGCGGAACCGCTCCATCCTTCATGACAAGCTTTTTCTTTTTGGTTTTCGAGTGTTGTAAATTTTTATGTATATGAGGCATTGCAAGATTTTATTAACTTCATATTCATTGGAATTTCGCTGTATTGGAAAAAATTTTAAAACGTTATAATCATCATTTTGGGTTTTTTTTATAATTGCTTTACGTCTACATGTCGAGGACATTGGACTGTGTAAGGGACGAGAAGTAATCTGAGAGTGGCTTTTTTGAAGGAACCATCCCGACATTTTCCTGCAGTAATTTCAGGAAATGATGGAAAACGGTAATCCGGAAGTGGGGACGGGGATTCGAACCCGCGTCGTCGATACGAGCGAAGAGCGTTACCGTTCACCCACTACACTATGTATCATTTTGGTACCCTTCCAGGGACTTGGAAGAGTTTTTCAGGGAACGTCTATTTATTTGTGCTGTAAAATGTTCAGAAACTGCCCTTATATTCAAGACTCCATCTTTGTTTTCAAAAGCCGAAACCACTTAAGTTTGTGTTACTCAAGTCATTCTGCCATTACCAAGGACATCTAGGTATTTAGTCCCATACTTCTTTTTTTTTACTTTTTCTTATTGTCGTTTTTTCGGACCAATGGTATTTGAAACCTTGCTCTGCAGGTTTGTAATTTATCTACTTTTCTTCAATAGAAGCCGTCTAAACTTTATCTTGTAACTGGCAAAGATAAAAATTGTACATTGCACGTACTAGCATCAAATATAAAAACCTGAGAGACGGTAACCTAAAGGACTAGGAACCAAATACGTGTGTAGTGCGGTAGAGGGCTCAAAACTAAAGGGCTACATAATGCTATACTTTGTTATTTGGATCTTACTATCCGACAATCAGGCTATTACTACTAGTGGCAATACTCTTCGAAGATGTAGATCTTCCTCTTGTCAGTAAGTTTATACATCCATTAAATTTAAGTAATAGCTTAATTCCTTAAACTTCCACAGTGACAATTAGTTTCATGACTGATAACATTCACATTCATTTGCAATAACTCTAAATAATTCTAGCCGAAATTGACCAAGGCATAGAAACTGATTACCAGACTGTCTTTCCTGCTCTATAACAAGTGGACTACTTCACTTGCATGGTAATACTTAAAGTACATTCTGTCACATTAGCAAGAAAATGTTTGAAAATCGTGGTCGACATCTGTGTTACACTGCTGGATGGTTGCGGCAGGCGCCGATCCCGGCTTCCACCTGGGCGAGCTGATGTCGGGCACGTCGTGCTCGCGGCTGTTCAGCGAGTGCGCGCGCCGCTCGTGCCGGCTGCAGTCGCCCAACTGGCCGGGCGTGTACCCGCGCAACGTCACCTGCTACTACGCGGTGCGCCAGCACGAGGCACCGCCGGGCCAGCACGCGCTCATCGCCGTGCGGCAGCCGCGCGGCCAGCTCGTCGCCATACGCAGCAGGCACCTGGGCGGCGGCGAGCGGCGGCACGGCGAGGGAGGCGCGGGCGGCGCGGGCCCCGCGGGGGCAGGCCAGGGGCACGGCGGCGGCATCGGGCAGACCGGCGAGCGCGGCGCCCACGACGACAGGCTCAAGGTGACTGTCGTGTTGTCGTATCATTGCCTTGTCTTGTACTTTGACAGCCATAAACAGTTTATCATCGGTCCTCACGGCATGGAATCTGAGGGAGTTCTTACACCATCTGAAAAGTGCCCATCCGAAAATCCAATTCATCATGGAATTGGAAATTCGAATCCGGGTAATGGTTGGTATTTTCAGGGTCCTTCAGGGACCATCATCTCTCGCAAATCATACTTTGTGTTTGTAAAGTACTCCAGAATGCTTACGTGTTTCGAGCTCCAACTTAAGCTTTAGTTTCCCTATACCAGTAGAATCACCGGGTTAAAACAGGCGGCTACTACACAGGCAGAATGCGCAGCTCGTAAGAAACTGTCAAGAAGGTCCTTAGATGACCACACGCAGTTATTTACTGAGAAAGTTTCTTCTTGACTTACACACATATAAAAGATACGCAATTCGTCAGTGAAATGAATGAACTGGTAATATATAAAATTGAACAACTTGTAAGGAAACATAGTTCCTTACATTTTTGTTTGTATTATTTCAGTTCTATTGTTTAATGTGTGTATATTTAAAGGTCAGAATTTTTGTGTTTAATTTATTTTTCTTTTTTAAAAGAAAAATATACGGTAATAGTTGTTATTCATGAGCAAAGAGCGGTCTGTTAAAAGAACATCTTTGGCGGAGACAGAAGAAGAGCAAAGAAGAGGAAGTCCGTAAGAAAAAAGATGAGAATGTAGCGGAAGAAGTATGCTTCGAAATATTCAGTTAGTATATTGAATGAATGCTAAAAAAAAATGTTTGTTGACTGTAAAAGTGTGGAACAAATAAAGGATATTAATTTTACAAACTGCAACATTTAAAGCTCAAATTTCTGCACGCCATGTCGCAACATCATCATCTGGCAACAGAGAGGGATTTACTAACAATATTTAACCTAAGAGCGAGAACAGTATGTGACACAAAGTCTGACGGAGGAAATGGAGACTCTTACAAGAATATTCCGGGCCAAAGCCTACCATGAACCAGACATCAGAAGGGGTTTAAGAACTAGCAAACCCATGGACGACAACTTACGTGCTAATACTGATGTACCAAGAAACTCGCCTGTCTCCCATATGTAAAAGGCATAATAGACCGAATTGGAAAAATTTTAAAGCAATGGAGGTGGGAACAGTGTACATAGCTCACTCCAAGCTTGGACCCTCATTAACCAGCGTGAAAGACCGTTTAAAGCGACACCAACTTTCGGATGTTTACGAAACCCCCTGCAGCTGTGGCGGTGTTTACATTGATGAGACCGGTTCCACTGTGGCGGAGAGACTTAAGAGCATATCCGCCAATATAAACCTAACAACAGCGACAAAACCGCCGTGGTTTGTCATTCCATCAAGACCGGATTCGAAATAAAATTTGAAGATACGAGGCTGCTGTGGAGAAATTTTAAATAAAACTAAGGCGGCATTCTACTCTGTGACGCTTGGAACTCTTTGTTATATAAATAAAGAAATATCGTATCTCTGACGAAGGCTGTTGTATGGCAGCGAGTAGCTGTCAAGCGAGTTCCGAATTTGCCGAGACTTCTCATAATGTTTCTGGATGTTCTTGAATGTTCTACAATATTCGAGAATGTTTGAGAATATTGTAAAAAAATGTTCCATAATGTTGTTAGAACGTTTTAAAAAATGGAAAAGGAATTTTCTGGAGCATTCTCGAAATTTCCACTATCCTGTTGTGGCGGAGTACGCTCCAGTTCAGAAGGGTATACAAAGATAGCGAGACGCATGAGTGAGTGTATTTTTTAAAAGCGATTAGAGTGGATCAAGGAAAAGTGATACGAAATGAAAAAAATTATCAATGGAAATTTTTAAATTTAATGAGTCAAAGTGAAGTATTACGTGGAATTTTAGTGTGTAAAATATTAACATTTAACAGGATACCGAAATGTAAAAAATGAAGACCTTGTTATGGGTGAACTGAAAAGAAGGAAACAGGAGGAACAGTGAAGAAATGAAACACCTGAAGAGAGAGAGGCATGCTAAGCTTCACAATGGAATAAAATGAATAGATTGAGAGAAAACTTAACACATAAACAACGAGACGAAATTAGAGAAAAGGATCGAATGAGACACTCAGCAAGCAGTCACAGAAATACCGCTCAAGAAACGAGAGTATGATACGAACTAAATAGAGATACAATGGACGAAGTTGCTGAAGGACAACACTCGCAAGCGCACGAACAAAACATTAGTGTCCGAAAAGTGCGAAGCGGAAGAAGTAGAGATTACAGTTTGACAAAGGAACCATTCTGTCATGATTGCACTAAAGACTACAAAAAACACAAACACTTTGTCATTGGCAAAATTGATCTAGTATATTAATTCTGCGGTGCCAAGAAACTCAGTAAAGAAACAGCAGGAATGTGCGACATGAGTGTAAAAAATAAATTGGCACCACTGAAAATGCCTTCAACAGAATTATTTCATTACATAACTGGAGAAACTCCAGAGAAAAGCGAGGATAACTTCGGGTAGTTTAAAATTTTAAAAAAATCCATTCACCTCGGTTAAGAAACAAGTAGAAACACAAACGCAAATCTTGTTAATTCTCCTCTCGTTCTCAAGAAAAATAAATCACAAATTGATACAACCTTTCGTACTTCGAGTGCACTTAGAGTGAAGGCACCGAAGTAAAAATTCTGTTTTCAATTCTCAAAAAACTTTTGTTCTTCTGAAATTCCTCATTCGCAAATTATATATCATCAAACTAAAGAAAGGTGACACGCAACTGCGCTGTATAACACCTTAACAGTAGTAACATCGGCATCCAAAAGAATTAATCACTCTCTTCTACCTTCCAAGGCGTTTTTGAAGCACATAGCCGGTTAAAGACATCAAGTAAATTTGTTTAAATCAGTTCAATTCATTACCTTCCTACTTTTTGTGTAGTATACCAATCGTGAAAAATTTCATAGTAAAATTTGGCACCGTAAAAATATTTCAATTATTTTTGACATGCCGTACACTTAGAGTAAGTAATTTCTGTATGAATGATAAATGATAGATTGTTTTGCCAGAAATTTCGTTTCTGCTTCTCGTCTAAGCTCTCAATGTTCGTCTTTTATGTTTTAGTTATTATTTTTTAACTTATATCATTGAACTAATAACGCTATTTATACACAATAGAAATAATAAAATGAGACCCAACCGTAAAGATATCCTATGTACGAACGTTAATTTTTTATAAGCCTCTTCTTTTAGGAAATACTTTTTCACAATCCTGGCCTAATTTGCTACATATGATACTGTTTCTAAGATCATAACTAAGACAACAACATTTATCAAAAATTTCACATCCATAATCTTTAACAGTTTAGGATTTAGTTATAAATACCATAATCGGTAGACGCAACTTCCAAGCTCACTTTGGACGAGTCTTGATAAAATGTTTAAACAAGTGCGAAATCACATTTTAAATTCACATCAGTAGCTGGTTGTATGGTCAAATGACCACTGTCTTTTTTTCTCTCTGGGTGAAAGCAGATTCTGAATGATTGTCCCCTTTTCCTCAGGTGTGGTCCGAGTGTGACGAGGTGCAGGACTACGTCACTGTGTACGACGGGTACACGACTCGAGACCCGGTGCTGCTGCGCTTCTGCGGCGGCGGACAGCCCGTGCCCGAAGCGGTCACCAGCGGGCCCGAGCTGCTCGTAGAGTTCTCCTCGGCGCCATACGGCACATTCCTGCAGCAGCCGCCGCCACCTTTGCCTCTACACGGCTTCCAGCTCGACGTGCAGGTAACTACTGCAATGCCTTAACTGCCTACGCTACGGACATGCTGGTGACATGCAACAAAAATGTAAAGGAATTCCCTGTGCCGGTCTCGACGTGTGGTTTAGTAAAGGTGATGAAGGAATGGGGCAAAAGTAGATACAGATAGTGGAAAAAAATTTCTCAGGAATCGATAAAGAGTAATAGGAATACACTAAGTGAGACATGAGTCAATCGACGAGATGAAAGATCAGGAACTGCTGCAAAGTCAATATGATAATGGTTATGGCATATCAAGAAAATGTACCAAAAGAGAAGAGAATATCAAGGAATATGTTAGATACAGGCATAAAATGAAAAATGTGTAGAGGTAGACCGAGACATGTGGTTAAAAGGAAAAAAGAATCAATTTAATGCAATGGAAGATGAGAGTTGGTGAAATGATAGGAAACATTGGAGGAGCTTACATTAAATCATACCCGACCACTAAATGGAAATTTACCAAGAAAGTAATGTAACAGAATTTTGTTTTCACTATGAAAAAACGCCTTTCGATCTTATATTTTAAATCTGTTGCGCTTTCAGAAACACACTCCCTCCTCCAGCTGGGCTTAATAGTAAAAATTCTACAACAGATCAAGGACCGCTTAAGAACATTCGCTACTAACAGCAGTTGCTATAGTCTTGGAATCTTATTTTACGATGAAATTACAGCAAAAACCCTTTTAAAAATAAATATTTTTAGCAACTGTAATCATGTCCATTTTAATACTAATATAGCACGTCATACAAGTAAATCACAGATGATATCAAATAACTGCCTTTTACTTAACATAAAGGTTTCGTACCTCATACGGTCTTATAGTGTCTCTTGATTCCATGCTGAGTAAGACTGACAGCTGTAAAATGTAGATCCATGGAGGATGATCCTAGAAAACCGTCATATGGCTAAGCTACGCAGTACATGACGTGGCGCAGTTATTACCGTGGATACAAAGAAAAATCTTCTTAGGATCTTGATGTTTTCAGTTCTCATCTCTGCCGGTGAAATATGTACAATAGTTTCCAAGTACAGGGAATATTTAATTGCTTTTGGAAAGTAGTGTGGTAATAAGTGGTGCGTATACCTAGGATGGAAAGAAGATCTGAAACCCCATTATTAAGGAGCTAAATATCCAAACATAACTGTCACCTCTTTGCAGATATAAAATTTTATAATTCTTTGGGCAGATTGAAATAACATACATTTACAGTCACGATACACTAGTGGCTCAAAGGAAAATTAAAGCAAAGAGGCACAGTTGAAAAAAAAAAAAGAGATGTTTCTGAGATTAAATTCGTTAATTGCTCCAGAGTACTATTCGGAAAACAGAAAACTGAACTCCACCAAAAATGATTACACCCTGAGATAACGATATTCACACGTAAGTGAAATTATTGAGAAAGAAGTAATTAACTACAAGCATGCAATAAAAGCTACTTAAAGCTAACTCTTCGTCGTATTTGTTATTGATACAAAATCAAGATCGCAATCACTGGACATCATACTTCCAGCTAGTAAAAGTGGTTGTGCACGTAATTTGAAATTACGGTTTTTGAAGTGCTGTAAGTAGTATTAGTTTTAGAATCACACTTCCACGTATTCAGCTAATTGCGTCTTAGTGCAATATTGTTTAAATTAAGTTTCAACGTCAGGTATCGTTCGACGACGCTTAGTGAGACAGATCTGAAGAAACTATCACCTCAAGCTCGATATATAGTCTCAAAGATGTAAGATCTATCAATAACTCTTCAATAAAGGCAATTTTAAATCACTTTAATAAACATAAGATTCTGATCCAGCAACAAGCATGATGTGGAAACTTGATATGTACTGTCCACGTAATTAGGTTAAAACAGAACTATCAAGATACTAAATAATTACATCGCCAGCTCACAACAGAGCGATACGTGAAATCGACTTGCATCTTGAACCTCGTTGCAGCCTACTATGAATTCATCACATTTCTTGTCCTGCTTAAGTAATTTTATGTTAGTCATATTTCGGGGGCACTACAAGACTCGATTCCCTAGCGACGGTGACCATATAGCCAGTAAGGCAGGCGATTAAACCACTACAATCCAGAGCACTGTACCCATCGATGTAAGAGAACTGAATCTTGCGTATGTCATGTGGACAGGAATCTCCAAGCCAAGTCTAAATAAGTTCAACTGAATTCATATGCGGGCTCGTATTCTTATTTTCTATTGGAGTGTATATCATCTTACGATCATAAACATCGAACTCTTACAACCTCAGGACGCCAATATACGAAATTTGGTCATAGCATTCACAAATTCTGTCACATACAGGCAAACGTCATTCAGGAAAAAAAGTGTGGATTCACGGGGCTCACATCATTAAGTAGCTAGTCTAACAATTGAGCGATATTGTTGGGGACCAGCGTTCGAGACGACGCGGATTCAACCTACGATTAAGCCATCCAGATTTCAATTTCCTATAGTTACCCAAAACCACTCCAGCGGAATTGCAAAATGGGCCCTTCAAAGATACATGGCTTATTTTCTTCCCACTTCTTATCCACAGTACTATACCGTTCAAAAAAAAATCATTAAGCGCCATTCATATTTTGAGACGTAATCTTTTTCTGAGAACTAAGTTTGGCAGAAAAATCTTTATGGCTAATACAAAAAAGAAACGAAACAATTGTAGGCTCAAATAGTCATAGGAAATCATTAACGAGTGGATTTAACCATAGGACAAAACAAATACTATGTGATACATTGAACGCGCCATTGTTTTTATGTAATTTACTTGCACCCAGTCTGTACAGAAGCAATACAATCTTCAATTTCTTCTGGGAAAAGAAGAATAACATGTTGGTATGTTACAGTATGTGGTATATGAAACTCTCCATACTACAGAAGTTTGGTAGTTTTGCGAGCTCTGTCAATCGCTCCTAAGTGACCGTAACGTAAAAACTTGTCTCTCTTCGTCAGGGCTCAATATGCTAAACGTTCTTTCAGAACCCTTACGAACCGGGCGAACTTATCTGTTGTTCGTTCTGCTCTGTTAAAACATCATTGTTTTGAGGAATCCGACAATATTTTGTCTATTTCGATAGATGTCGATCGTGAAATTGATCCACGAGGGGAAGTTTTTTGATCTAAGTATGTAAAGCACGAAGGTAACTTTCATTTCCATAACACTGAGTTTGAAACTTTCGGCAGCACATTTAAAACAAATAAAATCTTTCTCCACTAACCCAGAGTAGCGGTTAGAATTCGAGGCTTCCTTTCACCTCGCCTTTACAAGACATTTACCCATGTGGCTGGTACTCTCCACTCTGATTTGTTGGACTTTGCCTCGCCTACTCTCTAGAGCGTTAAGTTTGCCTTACTGCCCTAATGGCACTCTATCTCAGTGTTGCCCAACTTCGTAATTGCCCTGCTGGCCCAATGGTCTCCATCAATGGTTCCAGCAGATGAAGGCTAAAAGCCTGTCGGAACACCTGTGTAGCATAATGGAGGACAGTTTGCTGCATCAGATTTTAATTATTGCAACAATCCATATTTTTTTCTCAGTAATAATGAATTGGCTTGGAACAATATACACTCAACTTCGAAAAAAGCTAGGCATTGTGATGACGAACTAAGAACCTAAGTGTTCACAGATGTCATATTAAGGAGAGTACGCGTCGGATTCCAGTATTTATAAAATGATGCGATCAACTTATTTCGGTAGTAATCGAATCGAACTGTGTTTTATAAATCATGTTTTGATTGATGGATTCAAATTACAATGGAATCGTCTTTTAAAACTCTAGACTGCTTGCCTATTGAATTCTCCAATTGTGTGGAGCCCTTACATCAGAAGTATTAAGGTAGGAAGGTGAAGAGTTTAAGTGAATTGCAGTAAGTGTTGCTATGCTGTAGCTCCTACAGATACAATGTATACAAAAATTTGTCAAAATACGGTGGTTCGGGCCCATGTCTGTTGCTACACTAAAGGGAGATTCTAGGTCAATTTTTCGTGCAGGTAGCATCAGGAGGTACACCTGAAGCCGAATTCCCCCGGTTGGTTACAATTGGCATTTAATTAGATTAAGCTCCTTGACTGAAAATGCGATTAAAAATAGATTTTTACAGCAATACGACATCGGCTGTTAAGTTGAGAGTCTTCACGAATTTCGTTGTACTGTCATATATCTATCTACCTATTATTATTCGTAAATAAGAAAGCTCATCGTATCTGCTGAATTAACTTGACAAAGTTGAAAAACGTATTCAGCACGTTTCTGTAGACACCTCGGGAAATATGAACGTTTGATTGTTTAGAAATTCAACGTAATCTTGACGTTAATTTTTGTCCGAACCAGAGATTCCAGCACGCATATACCCCAATGCATAACTTTGTTAAGGCGTACAATATTGTTAGATGGATGAAGTTGTAGCAGAACTCCACAAACCGGAGAAAAGGAATTTTCCGAAAAGAAATGTAAAAATCAAAAGATTTGATGATCTGTGGTGTGCTGATATTGTGGAAATGATACCGCACTCTCGTAAAAACTGCCATTGTGAGTATATATTGACGTTGATTGTTACTTATTCAAAGTTGGCGCGAGATAAAATGTAATAGGTCAAAAATGCACCGCAGTTTTTTTTATCGCGACGTGTAATTAACTATCTCTTCATAACCTACAATTAGCTCTTGACAAATTAAAGATCAAGGGATCACGCCATTCCCAGTGACCTGCCCTCCATCGATAACCTCAACTCAGACAGCTTTCTTTTCGTTCTATTTATCAAGAGCTAACGAGTGCTTCAAACTTTTTAAGTCCCACATAAAACAAAAAATTAGCACAAAATTCTCAAATTACATAAAAATTTCGTAATATTAATTATTTAACATGTATAATTAGCAGCGTTATGTTTATTTCAAAGCAAAAATAAAAATAATCGAAAAAACTTTCTTAGGTATTAAACGATTAGCAGATATAAGTATATGCAGTAGGAATATAAACAATTGCATAAATACTGACTACAATAATCTAACTCATTACTGTCCATAAATGTAATTAATCTCATTGGGAAAATGCAATGCAACAATTAGCTGAACATTTCGAAATATCAGGGATTAACTTGTGTATTGTAATGGATTTGTCAGTATAGACCTGACATATCCCTAAAATACAGTTTTGCTTGACTTTCATAGTTATAAATAACCGCAACTTTGCGGGAAAACCAGACAAGACGCCTGGGCAATTTCAGTATCACACGAATCGCCCTAGATCGCTGTTCTTGTAAGGTAGACAAGACGCTCCATAGTTCTGCTTACATGTTAATCTGTAAGTGTCGGAGGAAAGCAGCTGTCCGAACTACCACTGTCACTCTACCTTAGTAATCTTCAGTTTTAAAACATATTCAGGGTCCCAGCTTCAAATACCAGTGCACTTAAAAAAATTTATAAGTACTGCTATATTCACGTGAGGTAACCAGGAAGCTCCATGTTCGATTTACACGTTAAACTGTAGTTCACGGAAGAAAAGTACTGTCCTTGGTGGGAGTTCAAATCTGTGTTCTGGCGTACTGACCATCCTGAACAGGGCTTTTAATTGGTTACCCGTAGTCGCATCTACACTTTCCGCCTAACGAAATACGCTTTCACAAGGAGAACAATGGGAAACACGACTAACTGAAACATCTTCAGTACACATTCAGATGACAGCATTTAAAATCCTTCCCTGATAGTCGACAGGACGTAAATCATAATAAATTAATAAGGTTGAGATTACAGTAGTCAGTATTTGTGCAAAAATTTATGTTCTTGGTGTACATTCGTATCACCACTAGTTGTCCAACAAGATCGTTTATTGCAATACATCCGTTATTATCGTTTAATTCCAATATGTATATTTTCTCAATTATTTCTTTAAAAATATGCATAACGTTATTAAATCCACCAAATTATTAACTACTATTAAAAATGAGTGTTAGTTTGAGAGATTTGCAATAAATCTGTAAAAGATCGAAATGAATACTTATTTTGATATACTCGTAAATTAGCTATTCATAAAAAGCAGAAAGAAATCTGCCTAAGCTGAGGTTACGGATCTAGGGCAGGTGAATTTAAGTGGACTATTTTAAAATTCTTCCAACATTACGTTGTTCTTATATCTGATATATCCAGTTGATAACAATACTGCCGTGTGGCCATCCAGATTTGGGTTTATTATGGTTTCCCCCTATCACTCCAGGTGAATTCCGAGGTAGTTCCTTCAAAAGTCTATGGCCGAATTCCTTCTCGTTCATTTCCTGTCTCTAATGACCTTGATGACGACGAGGCGTAAAGCCCCACAAAAAAGGAGCCAATCAATTCAATCTTCGACGATGCAACAGTTATCTCCTTAGGATGATTAAATAAAACTTTAGAGAAACCAAAATTTGTGTTTCATTTACAGAACCACGAAAATAAAGACGTTCGATAATCGTACCACTTAAACAATTTTTGATCATTTAATTATAACACTGTTTTATTCTGTAGATTATATTAATTTCCAAACAAATTAAGTAGATTTAAATTGGCACTACTTTGGAAAAAAGTTGAATAATTTTAAAATTTTGTTCAGGGACTTGTCGTAGAACATGCAGGGTTATTATTAATGATTGAAGTGTTATAACAAATTAATATGGTTATTTTATTTAACATATTGTTCCAAAACTTTGTAGTCTTGCTCCACAACACTTCCATCACGATGTTGGTAAATTCTCAAACAGGAGATTGAGAAACCAATGGATCGGTCGGTCGTGGTGAGAATAATGTTCAGCAATTCCCGTCAAGGCCTCCACGCTCTCCCAACCTAAACGTGTGTGTGTGTGTGTGTGTGTGTGTCGAGTTATGTGAAAGACAGTGTTTAAGACCCTTCTACCAACAAACTTACCTGAAATACGAACTAGCACATAGAACATTTGTAATATTTAAAAAAAAATAAAAAAATGAAACCTTTTGAGTTTTCTTGTATTATTGTAAATTTCTGGGACAATATGGCATATAATTTTGTTACAATAAATTTGTGAAATTGCTTTAATCATTTTTGCACCTGAAATACAAGTAGATATAGTCAAAATTACTTTCGTTTTTCATTCTGTACTGCAAGAAATAGAAATACGGATAAATTTAAAGGTGTACTGAGATAAGCGGTAGGAAGTGGCATGCTCTTTGAAGAAGCGTACTGTACGTTACTTTAACACTGTTCGAATACTATAAGACTTACGAGAGCAGAACGTTTGTTATTCATAGTCTTCTAATAACATTCGTTGAACGATTAGTGGTTTAGGATTAACTAATAGTCTCGATTCAGAATTACTAAAAGACGTTAATAAATGTTCAGACATAAGTAATGTCGGGAATTTAAAAGAAATAATCATTTCCTACATCGCAAGTTTAGCGCTAGATGTCTCACTTGAGTATCCTTTTAAGAGGTTTTCCTGGGCTGTGCCCCATTTCTACAGCAACCAGAGAATGCTTTGATTGTCTAGAATGAGACTGAGGTTGGCTTATTGCTGCGCCTGTGCTAATTTTACGCTGCCGCGGGCGCGTCATCCTGCCTGCTAGACTGTGTATTTGTTCTTGCTCTGTACACAGTAGCAAACTACTTGTTGTGACTAGGCAGAGAGAGTGACTGTTTTTAGTTTAAATTTCATATAGCTGTATATACACAATTTCCTTTACTGTGACGCTGTTTGTTGAACCTTTGAATGTCAGTGAGTCTTGGCAGCTGTAATTTCCAGCTCTGTCAGTACTGTTAATTAAATAACTTAGTAAGTTTTTTAATTATAAAACTGCCGTACACGCTTCCACAGTACACTTAGCTTCCTAGACTACGTAACTAAGTAATTTGAGTGTAATGGTTTATTATTTGACGGTAATTATATTGCATCCCCAATCACTTGCGCATACTGTATCTGCTTTTTAACTGGTATTATGTAGCTGAGATGTCTTAATTGGCAGAGTATATTTCGTTCCAAAACTGTAACTACCACCACCCAACATATATCCAAAGGTGTCTATTTGTTTAAAGTTATCTTTCCTGCATGTACTGCCAGTATTGGTTGTTGAATATATTATTTCAAAACAGCTAAAATCGAAGCTCGCACAAGATTCAATAACTTCACGGGCAGATTACGGCGACTGCTTTTGCATTCCTTCTCTGCAAATACATGATATTTTCATACGAAATTCAACGTCCTTAAAGAAAGCGCTACACGCTTGCTATGCTGATATCACACTTTACTGCCGTAGCACAGATAAAACCGTATAAAAGATTTGTGGCGGCCTCCTTATATTTTTCTTTAGTGTTCCAAAATCCTCCCTTTAAAGGAGATAGTTCTCAGTACGGAGATTATTTGCTGGTTTCACTAATAACAATTTCTCTCTCTTTATCATAGTACTTTGCGAACGGCTTGTTTTTATGTCACCGAGCGTGTTGGGTGACGCACTGGCCTCGCATTTAGGAGGACGTGGGTTCAAATCCTCGTCCGGCCATACAGACTTGTGTTTTCCTTGGTTTCCACAAATCACTCCAGCCATAAGCCGGGATGATTCCTTTAAAGAAGGCCATGGCCGAATTCCTTCTCGTTCCTTGCACCTATTCGTTTCCCGCCTCTAATGACCTCGAGGTCTACGAGAAGTAAAGCCATAAGCAAAGCTAAGAATGTTTATATGACGAAAGAAGGTATTTTGATTATAAGTTTCTCTGAGCCCATACAAAAAATGAAACACTTAATTCCCCAAAGAGTTAAAGAAGCTCAGGTAAAACAGTTCCATAGGTTTAAAAACATTATATATTTAAAAATTATGACAGTAGAAATACCCGGGTACTAATGTCTGATAGTTGACACATCTCAACTACATCAATTGTCTGAAACATCCCCTTCAAAATTTTTTGCTTCGCCCTATGCTGAATTAGCTGCTACCCGTGACTTCGTAAGCGTAGACTTAGAATTGCATTGCCAGGATTGGATATAGAAACCTGATAGCACGTTAGATTTGTCCCAAACAACACCGAGTAGGCATAATATGACAGGAAAGCCATTACTATATCATTCTACTGTTGAACCTGTCTCATGAAGAGAATCAATTTCAAATATATTTCAAAACAGAAAAACAAACGAAGGTGCGGGGATTGGGGGAGGGGGGTCAACTGAGGTAAACTTTATTTCAGCATGGTCTTTTCTTCTTTCTTCAGCATGAGCATCAGATTCTTCGGTTCTAATAACTCGTGCTCTTCTAGAGCTAAACCAGGAATGTCAAAAAAGAAGACAAACTGGAGCTAGAAACTTTTAGGCCGACACAAAGTAATAGTACAGTGCAGAGCAAATCAATATCTATGTTGAATAATAAGTTTTGTCTCTAAACGAAATGTACTAACAAATCATACACTAACAGACTGCGCTAGAAGCACAGCTTGAGCGGCAGACGTAACATTACAGACTAACACACGCATCCGTCTGTCTGTCACCATTCGATAAGTACTCAAAATGTAGTTACTAAAACTGTTATTCATACCGTCCTGTGTCCTTCTCACAGATACAAAGTATTTCCTTATCAAATTCCATCAACATCGGTATAGCCATATAGTCATCAAAACGTGAAAGAAAGATAGAGAATAATACTAGTAGTGCAGATCATACACACACTGACTGCGAGAGAAACAACGCCCGGGGGATCAATATAGCGTAAAAAAAAATGTATACATACAGCATTGTTAGACCATCTACGATTTGCCACGCATTGCACCCCTAAATTTGTGGTATCTACAGTTTTACATGGAATCCGAGCAACTGACCGTCCAGACGTGGCTTAAACCTTTGCTTCCACCTGGTTTTCAACCGGAGACCACGCTCCATATAGTAGAAAGCAAGCCCATTAACCACTGTGCTACCAGACCGCTATACCTGAAGTTAGTGTCTATCGCAGTTCAGTAATTTTTCAAAATTACTTTACAGTATGTATTATTTATACAGAAAACAATATCCTATGTCCTTCTTATTGGCAAATAATATCTCCTTGTCAAATTTCATCACGATCGGATTAGCCGTTTATTCCAAGACAAACAGACAGACGTAGAGACAGATAGGCAGACAGAGTTACTTTCGCATTTATAATATTAATATAGATATAGAACAAGCAGTTTCTCGTTGTATGTTCACAATATTAAATATGTTACGATTATTATAATAACCAACTGTAGAAAAATTACGAGAGATCTTCTCCAAGTAAAATTCCATTTTGTGGGTGTATCACGTGGCATTGCGCCATTGAACTTCATCAGAGCCCGCAGTCTGAACTTCGAAGTCATTTAGCGCAGTTCAGCAGATAAACTGTAAACAGGTTGTGATTCAGTAACTTCCAGCGTGACGTATCCCTTATCAGAAACACTTTCACCAACTTCACCTCTATTTCACTTTTCTATTTTTGTAAAATGGGACATAACAAAATATTATGACCCAACAAGTCAATAAAATACAATTCACAATGAACAAAATTTTAATCATTAGACATCTAAAATAACACTGTAATAGTAGGCTTGATGCTTGGCTGTCCGGGTGACGCCACGTCTTGAACTGAGAGTTCTACCCTCGAAGAAGACCATATAAGGATGGTCGAAACGTCGGCTGCACGAATCATGACGCGGCGTCACCCGGACAGCCAAGAATCAATTAATATAACAATGTCACAGTTTGATAATTCTGTCCTAACGCTAAAAAAATACAAGATTTAATACTCTAGCAGTATAGCAGGTACTCTAGAGAAAACAGCTGCAAGGTGCGAAGACAGAAATTTAGCTGGCTAGAACATTGGAATGTTGGCTGTATTGTCAAGGGATGCTAAATTGGAGATCGCATCTCTGTTTCTCCACAGACACATTTGCAACTGCCAATGATTATTGATACCCATTATTAGAAACCTCCTTTGACTAATATTGAACATACCAGGGCCTCCATTAGCAAAACAACAACTGTACAGTAAAAAACAATTAACTTTGAACCAGCAAGTCAGTAAACGCAGATAAGATACAAGTGAGAATACGTACGACGACGCAGCGAGTAAGAGGCCATATCGACGAATCAGCGATTAAAAATACTATCGACGATACAGTAAAACAGTATCAAGCAGCCAGTGCGTATAAAATATGGGCCGCGTCAGGCGATTTTGGTTTCGATTTTCGGTGTTTTCCCGAAATCCCTCCAGGTGAATGCCGGGATGGTTCCTACAAAGACCATTAAAAATCTTTTTTAAATCATTATCAACATTTTTTACTTATTTTAACTGCTTAACGTCTCTTAACAGCGAGGTCTTTGGAGACGGGAAAGGATGGGGGGCAACGAATGGAAAGGAATTGGCAATGGCCTTTTGAAGGAAGCATCCCGGCATTCACCTGGAGTGATTTGGGGAAACCATGGAAAAACCAAATCTGGATGTCCAGACGAGGATTCGAAACGCCATCCTACCGAATGCGGGGCCAGAACGGTTTTTTTTTTTTTTTTTTACTATTTATTTAAAATGCACAATGGTCTCTTTAGTTGTAGAAATGGCATGGAATAAACCGAACAAAGTCATATGTTTCGAAAAATAATTATTAAAAAAATCTCAAAAATGGTGTGATTTTTACTAAAATGAAATTTTGTCATATAGTAAGAAATGATGTGACCAATCAGCGGTTACAGGATTATCCTTTCATTCCTGGACACTCTGTACATAGTAGTCAGTTCTTTCGATTTCAATCAGTTTTGCAGTTGCTACTGCGATGCCTCCTGCAGCTGTGTCGCGCATTTGCCGACTGCAGGTGCGGTTCGTGGCCCAGCAGTCGTGGACGTACGTGCGCGGCAAGCGGTGTGAGTTCGAGGTGGTGTCTCCCCCGGGCCGCGGCTGGCTCGAGTCTCCCAGACACTCGCTGCCTCGAGGCGCCACTTGCCGCTACGTGCTGCGCGCTCCTCCGGAAGGCCGCGTCTGGCTGGCGCTCCTCAAGTTCCACTCCGCGGGACTCACAGACTGCAACACCACCAGCCTCAGCCTCTGGGACGGTGACCTGCCCTCGGCGGGCTCCGCGCTCTGCCTGGGACCCGACAGGCAATGGTAACTACAACGCCACTCCCAATATCGTAATCTACAATAATATTATAAATTCCAAAGTAACTGTTAATTACCTTTTCACGACTTACGACTAAACTGATCTTGATGAAATTCAACAAGGAAATCTTTATATATACAGATGAGTGTATGTTTGTTTGTTTGTTCGTTTGATTGTTTGTTTGTTTGTTTGTTTGTTCTTCATACAAATCCACAGTTTTCATCCGATCTCGATGAAACTTTGCACACTTATCCTTTGAAACAAGGAGAAAAATACTGTCTACATTTGGTTGAAAAATTATCTGTATAAATAACACATGTTGTCTCATAACTTCGAAATACGGGGATAGACAGACACGTTGGATATGGACGTCTCCGTACCGTGTTTCCGTGTAGTGGACTGGCAGCTCAGTGGTTAAAGCGCTTGCTCACGAACGTCGTGGTTTCCGGTTCAAATCTCCGTGGAGGCTAAGATTTTTAAAAAGTGTTTTTCATCGTAAGAGTCAGGCCTGGGCCGTAGGTTATTCGGATTGAATGTTAAAGTGTAGATATTAGAAAGTTAGGGGATCAATGCGAGGCAAATCGTAGGTAGTCTTGCAATGTTGTAGGTGTACACTTTTTTACGTTATAATGATCCCTCAGGTGTTCGCAGTCAGTGTGTGAGTGTGAACCACAGTAATATTATTATAAATACAGAAGTAAGTCTCTGTCTTTTTGTTACGTTTTGACGACTAAATGGCTATATCGTTGTGATGGAATTTTATAAGGAAATCTGTATGAAGGGCGCAGGATATTTTTTCCAGTATTAACAGTTGTAGTCACGAAATTTTGAGACCTTATAGAATGGTGACAGAAATATGTTGGAAATTGATTCTCTTCAAGAGACAGGTTCGACGGTACAGTGATATAGTGATAGCTTTCCTGTCATATTATTCCGACTCGATATTGTTTGGGACCAATCCTTCGTTACCAACAACTTTTTATATTTAATTCTGACAAAAAAAAATCTTAATCCACGCGTACGAAGTCGCGGGTACGAGCTAGTACCATATATACGAGAAGGACCCAGGATACGCTTTTAGGAATAAATAACTCATCTTGTAATGAAATTTTGAAAACTAACCTAAAGGTGACAGACAGACGGATAGCGTGTGTAAATTTCCGTAATGTTATATCGGTCACTCAGGCATTGTTACTTTCGCAGTCAGTTAGTATGTGACACTGTAAGTAGGAGGGGTTCACTTAGAAAAAAAAAAGTGTTTTTTCTCAACTGACAGTTGTATGTATCTAATCCACGGGTTTCCACCAATCGTGGTGGGTGAGCAGTTAATGTTCTGGCCTCGCATTCGGTAAGACGATGGTTCTAATCCCCGTTCGGGCATCCAGGTTTGGGTTTTCGATGGTTTCCCCAAATCACTCCAGGTGAATGTCGGGATGCTTCCTTCATAAAGGCCATGGTCAAATTCCTTCCTGTTCCTTGTCCACAGTCCCATATCACCTCTAGTGACCTCGATGTCGACGAGGCAGTAGGACATAATTTTAGAAAAAAGAAAGTCCACGGGTTCCCAACCCGAAAAAGCTATATATCTTAACGAGGGACTTCAAAACCAAAAACGTTGTCTACAAAACGGTATTGACATGTCCCAAGAAAGTGACATAATTTTAAACAAACAAAAATGTGGTAGGTACTCTCCCATAGTTATCTTTCCCCCTCCCAATTCAGTTTATTGCTATTTTTAAATATGTTGCAAACTGGTTCTTTTCGTGAGAGAGTTTCAATACTAGAACGGTACGGTGATGGCTTTCCCGTCATATTTTATTTATTCCGTGCTATTTGGAACGCCTTTTATGCAACTCATCACTTTCCATATCCAATTATGGCAATAAAATTCTAAGTGCACACAATGGAAAAGAAAAGTAATTTTAGATCTCCATTGTTTCTAGGAAAACCAGCCAGAATTATTTAATTTTAAATACGATATTCGGTTTTGGGTCATAACATATGCAGATATGACATTTCAGTTAATTCGATTTTAACGCTGTAAACATGCAACAAGAGGAGCGTCAAAAACAGGCCTCCGTTGCCCATAGGGTGCTGAACCCTAAAAATACAGACTAAATAGCTGTAGTTAACTGTCCGACTTTGGCTAAACTCAATAGTAATTCTTCAAAAAGTATGGGGTGTTATCATACATCACTACATTCAAAAATTACTTACTGAAACATCATTTACTAACATTCGATTCCAGTGAGTACAAATACAGACCGAAGAATTATTATTTATTAACACTTTGTTCTTCGTCAATTATAACTTGTCTAGTTAACGTTTGATGCATTGACCCATCTCTTCCTACCTCTTGTGATAACCTCTTCAATAACACACTCCAACTGCAAGCTAAATCCTCCATTATTTCATTCAGATTTTTTATATTTCTCTAATTGTTGTTAATAAATAAATGAAACACAAAAACCATAGTCCGAAAGGTTGTTCGTATAAGATTCTACCAAAACTTCATTTTTTTCATGTACCTTTTCCAAAAAAAGGTACTTCATAATTTCACTTCAGCAGCCTACTACAGCACCACACTTCACAATGTTCCTTCATTTCCGGACGCCTATTTCCAATCATTTTCATGCTGTAAACAAATGTTTACAGGAAGTCCTTTACGACAGTTCGAGCAATGATTAATATTAAAAGGTTTCATTTTCCAAAGAAGCTCTGTTTGCTATTGTTAATAACCTTTGATATCATCCTCTGTCTACAATTGACTATAATTTTCCTTAAAGAAATAACATAGGTTCTCCTATGAAAATCTCTACTCCCGTGTTGTAACTGTGATATAAGATTGAATAATTCTCCCATTGATTTAGCAATAATCTCCTCTATTATAATTGCCTTCTTTGAGCTTCAAGCTCTCAAATTTATGTCAAATTACGTTATAAAAATTGAATTTCCTACATGATAGATATGAACATCATTCTCTTTTTCCAGCAGACTACTCTGTTCGTTCGTTAGATAAGCCAACATTTTCTTCTATGCTTAATAAAAAGTTTCCTATCTTCTAACATATATTTTTCATTTTCGAGCTTCGTGTATGTCTCATCTCCTCTACCTGTAATCATTTACTTTCTCTACTTCTTCACAATTGTCTCTTAGCTATTTTTCTTTAGTATTGTTCAATTGAATGGTTACTTTATTTCTAAAACCTCAGTAGTTATTTCAAACTTGTGCATTTTTGTTCTTTTCCTTTTTTGTATCAACTTCACATTAATCTAGAGATATTGATATCAATTTTGTCTTTTTCCGTTCATCCAGAGCGGAATTCATTCTACTATTTCCCTTATCTTTGCATTTTATGTTTCTTGCAACCCTCTGTTTAATGGAGGTTATTTCATTTTCTCTTAGTCTGTTCTTTTTTATCTCTGTTGCTTCTTCGTGTTATTAAATTTTATTCTGCATATTTTAGCTCACGAATTGTCTTCAGATCCACTAAAAATCCGACGAATATTTTCGTAGCCAAAATTTGATTTCTGAATCTTTGTTTAAACATATCCTTCAGCATCAGCCGCCTGTTTTCATGTGCGTACTATCCTTGAATTATTATTACGTAGCGTATATCCTATTGTTAAGCTACTACTTTTGAAAATTACAGCATGAGATTAGAATGAAATACTACTATTACTATAAAAAATTCATTATTTTTTCAGATCATTACAGGAACTATAATCATTTATATCACTGTCATGCGAACGTCGAATTTAAGACATTTCGTAGTTTGTCATTTTTCAGGATAAGTGTTTGCGCATCCACAAATCAATAGTATAACAAATCTTTTCTTTTTTGTTTGTTTTATTTCGCAACTGAATTTACAGCTCGTCAACATCGTGCTCATTATAGCCAGGAGGAGATTGAAGTGAGGGGAGAAGGGCAAGGAAAGGAGAAGAATTCGGCCATACCCTTTTACAGGTATTTGCCTGGATGACTTAGGGAAACCGAAGTCTCGATGGCCAAACGGGGATATGAACTCGCATCCTCCCCATAGAAAGTACATTCAAATTTACTTATTTTTTCCTTCGGGATTTATGCCTCATCGACATCGAGGTCATTAGGGACCGAAGACGATGGTGGACAAGGAACGAGAAGGAATTCTGACATGACCTTTTTTGAAGGAGCCATCCCGGCATTGCCTCAAGTGATTTCGGAAAACCAAAGAAAACCTGGATAGCCATACGGAGATTTGAACCACCGTCAACCGAAACGCTTGGCCCGGGCGTGACCACTCAGCAACTGGGCTCAATGTGTTGCCAGTTCGGTTACCTTACAGAATTTTTGTAAATGCGTGAAGTCTGTGTAACAAGGAAAAAGTTGACAACAAATCTTCTTGGGTTTGCAGTCGGATTTTATTAAAAAGCGACAAGCTTTCGGCAACTAGCTCAGCAGCCATCATCAGGTCAATTATGTACCGGAAATCTTTCGCCGAGAAAGCCTACACCCGCAAGGAAAAAGTTGTTCAGTAGATACGTTAGCTGGGAAGAGAAGCTATTTCCTGCATATCCATCCTATAGAAGAAAGTTATAATTTAATCAGTTACCTTCACAGTGAAGTGGCATCTTCTCCGGAATAATTTTCACTACTCATACTAGGAATTTCCATTTGTAAAATTGTTGTATGTTGCAGCAGAGTGAAGGCTGACATATAGTTGTAATAGACTGATGTTATAGCATCGTAATAATTGAAACACAGAGCTCCCAGTTAACCCTCTCAAAGACTGCCAGACATTGAATTACGTTCAAAGTAACCACTGTTAAGTAAGCGATATTTACATTATCTTACTGCAACCATTTTTAGGTTTCTGTAACAAAATTTCAATAATTTAAATTAATGGACAATTGTAATGAAACAGTTCTTTCATCTACTTAGAGAAGAGACAAACACTTGAAAATGCGAATATAGATGTTTTATAGGGAAACTGAAATCAGGGAAAGTAAGAATGATGCCCATATTTCTTTTAAAAATTTTTATGATTTTCAGTTTCACTAAGTTCTAGCACGAACTAATTTTTTTTTACTTGCTTTACGTCTCTCAACATCGAGGTCTTTAGAGACGGAAAAGGATGGGGGCAATGAATGGGAAGGAATTCGGCCATGGCCTTTTTAAGGAAGTATCCCGGCATTTGCCTGGAGTGATTTGGGAAACCATGGAAAACCCAAATCTGGATGCCCGGATGGGGAATCGAACCGCCGTCCTCCCGAATGCGAGGCCAGAACGTTATCCGTTACACCACCACACTCGGTACGAACTCATGTAAATGGTGGATCAATTCAACAACTTGTCGGTATCTTAAACAAACATTTAGAGTAGTTGTCATGACAAATTTTAAAAGCGGATTTTATCACCGAGATTTTCTTTGACAATTTTATCGATTTAAATAAAAATTATTGAGGACTGAAATAACAACATCAGGCTGCACATAGTATTAGCCAATTTGGATAAATTAAACATCAAAGTGGTTAAAACGTATCGAAAATACCAATAATATAATAAAATGGGAGTCGATTAAGTGAACCATTTACACGTAACAAAATTTCGGACGAACAATTAACAAAAGAAATGTAATAATGGGAAATTGAAACAGTATCGTTAATAGACTGAACTAAATTGCATGGAGTATTAAATTAAGGACAAACAATGAAACAGAAATAAATACAGTTGAAAATCATTTGAGAATTATTTTGTAACAACAAAACACTTATGCGAAAACGGAATATGAGTTTAAAAAGAAATCATATTTCCTGAAACGTCTATTATAATTGTGTTTAATAGCTTTAAGTAACTGACTCCACGTTTTCTTAAATGCTCTTAATTTGTCTGAATAATCTGTGTTCGTGTTTTATTTATTTATTTATTTATTTTATTTATTTTTTTATTACTTTTTTTATTTATTTATTTTTTTTATTTTTATTTTCTAATACTTAACCTTGTAAAGTCTTAACACCAAGATTTACGCAAAAAACTTTACCTCTGCTTCAAACTCATTTTGCGATGTTGTTCATTAGCAATTTACGAGATTTTAGAACTGCTCTCAACATAAAAATGGTATAGTAATTCAAATAGAGGAAAATAAATCAAATATCCTTCAAGCACGAAAATATGGACTCATTTCTTATTGAAATTTTTCAAAATGCTGTTTATAGTTATTACTATTTTATTTTTTTCTACGATGACTTTTGATTTGTGCTACTGTAAAAGCAGCTATGAGCATGATTTGCATAATTATGAGGCAGGAAAAGTTTGTTAGCGTATCGTTTTCTTTTTTTAAAAAATGTAAAAGAATATTACGTGCTACGTGATCTAATACTGTATGAGTACATACATTTTTACTTTTATTTCATCCTTAGCTGAATTCTTTCTCAACAGACATTAAAAGAACAACAAAATGGTTGAAACACATACAGCTTTTATTAATGTTCGTCAATATAAGTGATTAGGAAGAATTTGCTTTTGAGGCAGAGTTAACAAACTGGTTAGGATGTTTGTGGGTTTCGTAAAATATTGCAGCCTTGTATATTTCACCAATAGTTCCCCTATACCATGTCCCTCCATATACACGATCACTAGATTACAGTAAATTGAAATAAGTTCCAGAAACTTTTAGTCATTGCTGGACGGTAACTTACAATCACATCCCAAAAGCTTTGTAAATTTCGATATTAAACTATAAGGATTGTGTAGTTTAATTTTGCTAAATCTCAATTCACCATCATTGACTATAGCTCTAATCTATAAGTGATGCTATGGCTGTGACATTAAAGAAGAATTCAGCAATTCCACTCTCTGCCCGACTAAAGATTTTACATATTGGAGTTCCTGTGGAAATAGTTTTTTAATACAGCAGAAGGCAAATTTTGCTTTTCTAATCGTCTCGAAATCTACGAGCTGTAGATACAATACCAAAAGCCGTGCTCATAGCTGTTGTTTTTAAAGTTATCACTTAGGATATAAACTAGGTATTACAATTATGTGACGAAATACCATTCCCTCGTTCTCAAAATTATTATTTTTTTTTCAAATTCTGTTGCAGAAAATTTAGAATTCGAAATTTTTTTAAAAAAAATTAAAAATCTGTCATGTTTCCCGAAATTTTATCGATTGTCTCGCATCAGAATATCCCTGACACCTGTCTCGGCCTAATATCTTCGGGCGTGGTTCCCATGTCCTTTGCTAGCTACACCCGGGAGGCTGCAGAGAGTAGCTAGCAAACGGGTCGTGATGTCTGTCTTGCAGCGAGCAAGACAAGAAGGATAAGGTGCGTTTCCCGGCAGGAGGCGGCGCCAACGGCACCGCGTCGCACCAGGCGCCCCGGCTGCTGGCGCGCTTCTGCCGCGCCGTGGCGCCTCGCTCGTGCGAGCACAAGCTGCTGCGCCAAGACGCCTCCAGACCCTGCTCGCCCGCGGAGAGCTTCCTCTCCTCCGCCACCGTGCTCACCCTGCAGATGCACGTCACCGAGGCCACCGCGCTCAGGTACTCTCATACATACTTCACTTCTCTTTTAAAAGTGAAACATCTTTGTGCACGGTAGGATTATTTTTTTAAAGTTACACGTTATGGGTTAAGAGCGCATGCGAAGTAATGTTCTGCGCATGCGTACATTACGTTTTGCGCAAGCGCTCTTAACGTTATGCGCCTGCGCATGCGCACTTAACGTTCTGCGCATGCTCACTTAACGTTATGCGCATGCGTGCTTAGCATTAAGCGTATGCTCTCTTCACGTTATGGGCATGCTCACTTAACGTTCTATGCATGCACCCTTGACGATACTTTGATGCAAGCGTCTACAATAGTATAAATCAGTGGTTTCTAACACCGGTGGGCGTTGAAAAGATCTTGGGGGGGGGGGGGGGAAGGGAGTGGGGAATCGTTTCTGGTCTAAGGTAAACTGGCACCCCCTGCTTTCTAATATTACATCCTGTTTAAAGGCTGCAGCAATGATCATATGTAGGCAAAAGAGAATTTAAAGTAATCAGACATTTATTAGGTAAGAGAATAAACATAATTTCAATAGCTGAACGCGGTGGTTTAAGATTGCTGTTGACAAATAAGGCATTAAATGTCGAAAAATTAGTGTCATTACACCGATCTCAGCCTCTAATTAATAATATTTCTTCATAATATGTATTTGTTAATCAAACTGCTAATAAAAAAACAATTAATAAAGTAATTTCAGAAATCTGTCCTTGTATTTCCATATATGATGTTGCACACTTCACCTATGAGAAGCACCATCTAATCGCTGATTCAAAAAGTGTGTTACAACCCAAACAACTTGGAAAAAATGGGGTACATTATTTATTGCAAGAAGGGGAGTCATGATTATTTTCTGAAAAATGGAGGTTGTTTATTTTCGAAAAGGGGGGCTGTAGAGAGAAAAAAAAATGGGAACCTATAGTATAAATAAAGGAAGTTTTTCTCGCCGTTCTACATTGATATATTCTTCACGGGAAACTGACAGCGATAAGTTGTTTAATAGTCTATCAACATCGCGCTCTTGGCAAGTTTCAAACTTCAAGTTTTACTTCTTGATCGCTCTTCACCCAAAGATGACGACGAAAAATACAGTGATCGAAACATTGTGTTTAAATAACAGTTTACTTCCCCTGAAAAATATATCAAGATGTCATTGTAGCTCATGTTAAACAGTATATTATATAAATGTGAAACATGTTTCGTATTTCAGTTGCCATAAATCTTTGATTGTGAAAATATGTAATTCAAATTCTCCAAATACAACGGAAGTGGAATAATAATCTTATATATATATATACAAATAGACGTGTGTTTTCATATATTTCACTTTTCAGCCTCCACTACCAAACACAGATCACTGGTCTTTATGTGTGGAAGTAGCATGGAGTTTTCTGTCATGCACAACGTTGGCCGAATGTAGATAGCTGTGGGGTTGTGGGAGGTATGATGATTAAAGTTGGCCAATGCAGGGCGTTTTCATATTTCGACCAAAAATTTGTCTTCTTATACTTCTCTTTCCTGCCACAACTACATAGCATAGACCATTGGTGTTTGTGTGTTGTAGCAGAATCGTGTCTCCTGTCGTGAACTATGGTTGTTAGATGTGATTTTTTCAAACATCTTTACTTCAATAACTTCTGTGAAAACAATATTATCAGTTATAATGTTATCGTTTACTTTTTGACCCTATGTGTATTTAACATAAACGTAAATATTAATTGAATCTACGAACGCGTTTCAAAAGCACGTAATGGTGTCCATAAGAAAAAACAGGATCTGGTGAATACAATCCTGAGCTTTGAAGCGTCCGACCTTGTGCTTTAATAATGGCCATCGCGAAGGTTAGTTTTATTGGGAATTGTTTTCTTATCATTTGAAAAGGTACAGTTGGATCAGAAGGTGTGAGATCAATTAGAGGTATGAGCATAGATTTATCGGAGTAAATGAAACTCATTAATTTTGCACCAATAATTAATCCATGATCAGTATTAAGATTTCTGTTTAACATAATAATAGGATTTTTCTTTAAAAACAGTTTGACATGGTAAACGGGACGATCTCGGAAATGGCTCCAGCGATTTGGATGAAATTTCATATGTAGGTAACGTTATGATTTTCACGTTTACACCATAATTTTACCAAAAATGAGAGCAATTCTTGTATTTCGTGTATCGCAAATGGCTCTTAATTTATTTCGTTGACATTTCAGGTTCCAGTAAGGCTACTGATGTTTGTTAAGCTTCCCTTTCATCAGAGCAAGGAATTGTAATTTTCAAAATGCATAGTAAGCCTTCAAGAAAAAAGTTGAACTTTAATCAAGCTTCACGCAAAATCTTACATGTTCAACAGAAATCGAAATATGCAGAGCAAAGATCGATCTGTATGATAAAATAGGTTTATTTGTTATAAATAAAAAATTGATCCAGTAAGAACGGTAATAAAATAATTTCTCCAAATTGTTCTCCGATATAAAAGCTCTGAACACAAAATACAGAATAAAGTTCGATGCAATACTCTATAATCTATTGAACTGTGTTTTAACTTTTTTAACAATTTTCATTTGTCTACGAGAATAGCTTGAACACAGTTCTCATTTACTGCACAAATGCAATAAAGATAATAGCGTTCCTCAACTCGAGTCCGAAATAAAACATTAAATAATACACAGAAAAAATGCACAGGAAAATACACAAAAAAGTAAAAAAAAAATCGTTATTTGAGGGTATGGTATAAAAATTTGTTTCATTTGTTGCTAGTCCTTTATGATTTGTATGATCTGAGGTCCTTAGAGGCAGGAGAGGATTGTGACCAAGAAATCTGCCATTGAGTAATTTCAGGAAACCATGGAAAACTGAAATCAGAATGGCTGAACCTAATATTTAATCTAGTCCTCCAGAATAACTGCTCAACCATAACGCTCAGTTTGCTTAAATAACTAACAAGACTAAGGAAGAGATGTGAAAGGAATAATTTACGAGCTGACATCCCTATTTAAAATAACTAACACATCCGTGACTGCACGCAGTATACTAGCCCATCAGAACAGCCTCCGGAGACCCGTAAACTATTCTCCTGTTACTTTTCCCACTATGCAGCCATTATTACGTATGAAGGTTTTTGGTTTAGATATCACAAAGCAGAAGTCAAATGATTATAGTTTAATTATTGACCAATCACAAAGATATCGCATTTTTTTCCTTTTTTACTTGTGGCTTTACGCCTCGTCGACGTCGAGGTCTTTAGAGGCGGAATGGGAATGGGGACAAGCAACGGGAAGGAATTTGACCGTGGCCCTTTTGAAGGAAGCATCCGGGAATTCGACTGGAGTGATTTGGGGAAACTATGGAAAACCTAAATCTGGATTCCCGGAGGGATTCAAACCGAATGCGAGGCCAGAGCGTTAACCGATCACCCACCACGCTTGGTAAGATATTGCACTCCAGAAGGATTGTACTGTGAATCATGGCGTGGAATTGATATAAAGGATTGTGAGATGGTTAGTAACGATATGATACGAGAAATATAGAGGAAGGGTAAAATTTAAGCATGTATTGAATAACATTGTACCTGCTACTATAGTGATACTGATTACCTATCGGTCATTGTTAATAAAATTGAATCTTGTGAATCTTTTGCCAAGTGGAAGTTCATAATTCTTCCTGTTAATACTGGATTATATTCTAAAGCCTCTACTGATGATGTAAGTAACAAAAAACTATTAATTTTTTATTATACATCAACTTTTGTATTTAAATTTGCCAAAATTGTAAATGGAAGATGAAAGAAGGAAGAGATTAATTCAACGATGCAGACTCATGGATGCCTACTCTTCTGAACACTACCAAGGAGCCACGACGCTTTATGTTCCTATCCGATGGAGCACTAGCACCATTGCCGTATGAGATTCAACGCAGAACTATGGTATACAGTCCAGTGATTAAGAACATGCACTACCTCGCCTCTCCCCTTACTGGTCAAGTAGAGAATGATGAAAATCTCTTTCAGAAAAGAGGTGTGATCTGGTTAGTCCTATAATTAAGACGACGGGAAGGTGAAATTGTTGTTTATTGACAGTTACTACTCGTATAATGGACAGAACATCATCGGATTCTACAGGCAAACTTATAACAGAGTACTTCTATCAACTGGAGAGCTTGGAAATTTTTGAATGTTAAAAGTAAAACTGATCTTGTAATGCTAATTTCTAATTCTTTACTATATTGTCCTCTGTCTCATCCCCGATTTCTGAGGACAGGGCTCGACCTTAAATTGAAAATTGGTAGGAAAAGGCCTCTGAATTAAATCTAATTGTCCCTGCCAAAGTTGTGAACTCACATTTTCTCCTGCCTATCTCTTAAGGAGATGTGTGAGAACGTCCAGTAGGCACAGCGGTTACGAATTGAGCACAGCGGATAGTGGTTGTTCCAAAACATGAGGTCTAGTTTCACACATTCACATGAAGCGCACATAAAGCGACGTAAGGTTGCCAGTTTGCATTTGCTTGGTTGGCAGAGTTCAATGAAACACCATGTTGGCGCTCAAAACGGGGTTAGATATTTCCAGCACCAGGGGGTACGAATCTCTGGGTTAGATCGAAAACCTCCCCGTCGTCCATGTGGATTGAGCATTCAACACACTTATGATTATGCGTCCATCAGAAGAAACAGAAAACTTCCCGGATTCTTGGTATCCTTCCAAAGAGCACTCCTGAATGGGCAAACGCTGCGACTCTCACTTTATCTTCTTTCATCCCCACGTACGTGAAGCAAAAGTAACACTCAACACTTAACAAGACTCATTTCAATTATACACACGCATATCTAACCCTGATACGTCGAAACAAGGAATTGACTAACACTAACACTGGTATGTCAAAATATGGTTAATGTAGTGGACCACTCTAACATACTAGTGAAAAATTATTTGAAAAAAATTGTGTTAATTTCCTTTCTTCAACTTTTCATCTAATTCTTATTTGCATATACTTCCAACAAAGGCAGACAAACTCAAAATATACGCTCAATTAAACTACTTACTTTCCCACACTTTGATCTTTTTTATAAGCTGCCTTTCAAATCTCTTCCATCTGTAACATTCCATAGTAGTTGTAATTCCTCGTATTCATATAAACTCTTATCATGCTCTCAGATCGACTCAATGTTCTTCAAGTAATTGGAAGGTGAACAACAGGCCAATTCATACCTGCCACTGCAGAAGATCGTTTTTTATCGGTTAGTTGATCCAGGTAACAAGTAAATACCAGAGTAAGGAGAAAATGACTGGCTGAAATTCTAACAAAAAAATCACTAATGGGCCTCGCACAATTAGGACTGTGTACTCTAATCACTTTAAGAGATATGGTCACCTAAAGTAATAATCAATGCTACACACATTTCCAGTTGGATATCGGAACTCAGTTTCTCGTCATTTCAACGGTGCACCGCGTTGCCGCTCACGTCATAGTGCAGTCGGATTTAGCATAGGCAGAGCACCTACATCATGCATTAGGATACAATTCACTTGAAATTGAGAGCACTTTCAATCAAATAGTAAAAAGCATGTTTTGCTCGTAACTTGCAAAATGTATTGAATGAATGTATTTTTAGCATTTTTTGTTTAGAGTAGGATATGGTCAAATTTTGAGTTCCATTATAATAGCTTTTCTAAGATAGACGTGGTTTCAAAAATGATCTAAATCTGGATTCCCGGAGGGATTCAAACCGAATGCGAGGCCAGAGCGTTAACCGATCACCCACCACGCTTGGTAAGATATTGCACTCCAGAAGGTGTGGGATGGTTAGTAACGATATGATACGAGAAATATAGAGGAAGGGTAAAATTTAAGCATGTATTGAATACACATTGTACCTGCTACTATAGTGATACTGATTACCTATCGGTCATTAATAAAATTGAATCTTGTGAATCTTTTGCCAAGTGGAAGTTCATAATTCTTCCTGTTAATACTGGATTATATTCTAAAGCCTCTACTGATGATGTAAGTAACAAAAAACTATTAATTTTTTATTATACATCAACTTTTGTATTTAAATTTGCCAAAATTGTAAATGGAAGATGAAAGAAGGAAGAGATTAATTCAACGATGCAGACTCATGGATGCCTACTCTTCTGAACACTACCAAGGAGCCACGACGCTTTATGTTCCTATCCGATGGAGGAAGTACTAGCACCATTGCCGTATGAGATTCAACGCAGAACTATGGTATACAGTCCAGTGATTAAGAACATGCACTACCTCGCCTCTCCCCTTACTGGTCAAGTAGAGAATGATGAAAAATCTCTCAGAAAAGAGGTGTGATCTGGTTAGTCCTATAATTAAGACGACGGGAAGGTGAAATTGTTGTTTATTGACAGTTACTACTCGTATAATGGACAGAACATCATCGGATTCTACAGGCAAACTTATAACAGCAGTACTTCTATCAACTGGAGAGCTTGGAAATTTTTGAATGTTAAAAGTAAAACTGATCTTGTAATGCTAATTTCTAATTCTTTACTATATTGTCCTCTGTCTCATCCCCGATTTCTGAGGACAGGGCTCGACCTTAAATTGAAAATTGGTAGGAAAAGGCCTCTGAATTAAATCTAATTGTCCCTGCCAAAGTTGTGAACTCACATTTTCTCCTGCCTATCTCTTAAGGAGATGTGTGAGAACGTCCAGTAGGCACAGCGGTTACGAATTGAGCACAGCGGATAGTGGTTGTTCCAAAACATGAGGTCTAGTTTCACACATTCACATGAAGCGCACATAAAGCGACGTAAGGTTGCCAGTTTGCATTTGCTTGGTTGGCAGAGTTCAATGAAACACCATGTTGGCGCTCAAAACGGGGTTAGATATTTCCAGCACCAGGGGGTACGAATCTCTGGGTTAGATCGAAAACCTCCCCGTCGTCCATGTGGATTGAGCATTCAACACACTTATGATTATGCGTCCATCAGAAGAAACAGAAAACTTCCCGGATTCTTGGTATCCTTCCAAAGAGCACTCCTGAATGGGCAAACGCTGCGACTCTCACTTTATCTTCTTTCATCACGGAAGCAAAAGTAACACTCAACACTTAACAAGACTCATTTCAATTATACACACGCATATCTAACCCTGATACGTCGAAACAAGGAATTGACTAACACTAACACTGGTATGTCAAAATATGGTTAATGTAGTGGACCACTCTAACATACTAGTGAAAAATTATTTGAAAAAAATTGTGTTAATTTCCTTTCTTCAACTTTTCATCTAATTCTTATTTGCATATACTTCCAACAAAGGCAGACAAACTCAAAATATACGCTCAATTAAACTACTTACTTTCCCACACTTTGATCTTTTTTATAAGCTGCCTTTCAAATCTCTTCCATCTGTAACATTCCATAGTAGTTGTAATTCCTCGTATTCATATAAACTCTTATCATGCTCTCAGATCGACTCAATGTTCTTCAAGTAATTGGAAGGTGAACAACAGGCCAATTCATACCTGCCACTGCAGAAGATCGTTTTTTATCGGTTAGTTGATCCAGGTAACAAGTAAATACCAGAGTAAGGAGAAAATGACTGGCTGAAATTCTAACAAAAAAATCACTAATGGGCCTCGCACAATTAGGACTGTGTACTCTAATCACTTTAAGAGATATGGTCACCTAAAGTAATAATCAATGCTACACACATTTCCAGTTGGATATCGGAACTCAGTTTCTCGTCATTTCAACTGCACACAGCGTTGCCGCTCACGTCATAGTGCAGTCGGATTTAGCATAGGCAGAGCACCTACATCATGCATTAGGATACAATTCACTTGAAATTGAGAGCACTTTCAATCAAATAGTAAAAAGCATGTTTTGCTCGTAACTTGCAAAATGTATTGAATGAATGTATTTTTAGCATTTTTTGTTTAGAGTAGGATATGGTCAAATTTTGAGTTCCATTATAATAGCTTTTCTAAGATAGACGTGGTTTCAAAAATGATCTAAATCTGGATTCCCGGAGGGATTCAAACCGAATGCGAGGCCAGAGCGTTAACCGATCACCCACCACGCTTGGTAAGATATTGCACTCCAGAAGGATTGTACTGTGAATCATGGCGTGGAATTGATATAAAGGATTGTGAGATGGTTAGTAACGATATGATACGAGAAATATAGAGGAAGGGTAAAATTTAAGCATGTATTGAATACACATTGTACCTGCTACTATAGTGATACTGATTACCTATCGGTCATTAATAAAATTGAATCTTGTGAATCTTTTGCCAAGTGGAAGTTCATAATTCTTCCTGTTAATACTGGATTATATTCTAAAGCCTCTACTGATGATGTAAGTAACAAAAAACTATTAATTTTTTATTATACATCAACTTTTGTATTTAAATTTGCCAAAATTGTAAATGGAAGATGAAAGAAGGAAGAGATTAATTACGATGCAGACTCATGGATGCCTACTCTTCTGAACACTACCAAGGAGCCACGACGCTTTATGTTCCTATCCGATGGAGGAAGTACTAGCACCATTGCCGTATGAGATTCAACGCAGAACTATGGTATACAGTCCAGTGATTAAGAACATGCACTACCTCGCCTCTCCCCTTACTGGTCAAGTAGAGAATGATGAAAAATCTCTCAGAAAAGAGGTGTGATCTGGTTAGTCCTATAATTAAGACGACGGGAAGGTGAAATTGTTGTTTATTGACAGTTACTACTCGTATAATGGACAGAACATCATCGGATTCTACAGGCAAACTTATAACAGCAGTACTTCTATCAACTGGAGAGCTTGGAAATTTTTGAATGTTAAAAGTAAAACTGATCTTGTAATGCTAATTTCTAATTCTTTACTATATTGTCCTCTGTCTCATCCCCGATTTCTGAGGACAGGGCTCGACCTTAAATTGAAAATTGGTAGGAAAAGGCCTCTGAATTAAATCTAATTGTCCCTGCCAAAGTTGTGAACTCACATTTTCTCCTGCCTATCTCTTAAGGAGATGTGTGAGAACGTCCAGTAGGCACAGCGGTTACGAATTGAGCACAGCGGATAGTGGTTGTTCCAAAACATGAGGTCTAGTTTCACACATTCACATGAAGCGCACATAAAGCGACGTAAGGTTGCCAGTTTGCATTTGCTTGGTTGGCAGAGTTCAATGAAACACCATGTTGGCGCTCAAAACGGGGTTAGATATTTCCAGCACCAGGGGGTACGAATCTCTGGGTTAGATCGAAAACCTCCCCGTCGTCCATGTGGATTGAGCATTCAACACACTTATGATTATGCGTCCATCAGAAGAAACAGAAAACTTCCCGGATTCTTGGTATCCTTCCAAAGAGCACTCCTGAATGGGCAAACGCTGCGACTCTCACTTTATCTTCTTTCATCACGGAAGCAAAAGTAACACTCAACACTTAACAAGACTCATTTCAATTATACACACGCATATCTAACCCTGATACGTCGAAACAAGGAATTGACTAACACTAACACTGGTATGTCAAAATATGGTTAATGTAGTGGACCACTCTAACATACTAGTGAAAAATTATTTGAAAAAAATTGTGTTAATTTCCTTTCTTCAACTTTTCATCTAATTCTTATTTGCATATACTTCCAACAAAGGCAGACAAACTCAAAATATACGCTCAATTAAACTACTTACTTTCCCACACTTTGATCTTTTTTATAAGCTGCCTTTCAAATCTCTTCCATCTGTAACATTCCATAGTAGTTGTAATTCCTCGTATTCATATAAACTCTTATCATGCTCTCAGATCGACTCAATGTTCTTCAAGTAATTGGAAGGTGAACAACAGGCCAATTCATACCTGCCACTGCAGAAGATCGTTTTTTATCGGTTAGTTGATCCAGGTAACAAGTAAATACCAGAGTAAGGAGAAAATGACTGGCTGAAATTCTAACAAAAAAAATCACTAATGGGCCTCGCACAATTAGGACTGTGTACTCTAATCACTTTAAGAGATATGGTCACCTAAAGTAATAATCAATGCTACACACATTTCCAGTTGGATATCGGAACTCAGTTTCTCGTCATTTCAACGGTGCACCGCGTTGCCGCTCACGTCATAGTGCAGTCGGATTTAGCATAGGCAGCACCTACATCATGCATTAGGATACAATTCACTTGAAATTGAGAGCACTTTCAATCAAATAGTAAAAAGCATATTTTGCTCGTAACTTGCAAAATGTATTGAATGAATGTATTTTTAGCATTTTTTGTTTAGAGTAGGATATGGTCAAATTTTGAGTTCCATTATAATAGCTTTTCTAAGATAGACGTGGTTTCAAAAATGATCTAAAACTGATAACTTCGGCGGCCACTCTCATCATTATTTTACCGTGGAAAAATCTGAAAAACTGTTGTATTTCTCCATTTGACGAGCTGCAAACAACGAACATCACATACTGATTTATAAAACAAAAGTATTTTTAACCCCCCCCCCCCCCTCTCCTACATTTCTATTCAGCTTCATAACATAATTTCACAAAATTTTAAATACGATGTTCGGTGTGGGGTTAACAGAATACATGTGCTAATTTGTAATCTGCAACTTTTTCCATTTACGAACAACAGGGAGGACGAACAGCGGAGTAACAATAGGACTCCGTCTCCGTTAGATTACAGAATTCTCAAAACAACTCTTAAAATTGCTTTCCTCTCTCACCGTTGACGAGCAAGAAATGTTGCATACAAATCAAATCCAAGAAAAGTACGAATTACACGCAGCTTATTCCTGTTTAGGTATTACTTAGCAATAGTAAACTGCGGCAGTCAGAATAGTTTGTTTTTATATTACAGCACTTTAAAACTAATGTGTTTGTCAAACAAATTACAACCCATTGCGATTAAGAAAAAGCAAACAAGCTGCAAAAGGAAAGGCTTTTTAAAAATCATGAATCAATAATCATTAAATTACATACTAAACCACAGCATTATCCATCCATCCAAATAAATTAATTATTCCGTTTGATGACTTAAAAACTTTTTACCTTGTAATGGAATTAACACTGTTTTTTTTCCTTTCCAATAATAAACACATTCAATGTGCTAAAAAAAGTAGTTAATACGCTAACTGCCAATACTTATTCACAGATAGTGATTTAAGTACTCATTTACCACAGCATGAACTCTATTCAACTTCATTCAGTTATTCAATCGTTGATCACAGTATGATCTTCAACAAGGGCACTTCTGCTGAAATTTGATGTATCTACAATTGCATATCGATATGCTGGATCTTTGTTTGTTTATATATGGTGTCCCAGGTTGTTCCGTAGTTGGGATTCGATGTTAAGCTTAGGTCCCAGAAAAAAGGAACTGACCGTCCAACCTCTGACATACTGCCTGAGTAGGCCTCTTTCGAGAGGCTCCAACCAACCTTCAGATTGTGAACTAAGTTAGATTATGTTAAGCTGTGAAAATAAATTCACTGCCTCTTTAGGGAGCGATGCCTGCATGGGCCGGAATAATGTCTGGAAACCGAGTGGACCAGGAATCGAACCCCTCCTCGTGAAAGCTAAGTCCATGCTTTAACCGCTCTTCCCAACAGGTTCGGCAGTTATTAGTGAGAGAGTATAATACTTTAACTACTGCCCGCAGACTTAGAATAAATAATCACCTTTTAAAATGAACAAGTACCGAGTGTTTATTGAGCCTGGTGGGTGAGCAATAACGCTCGAGCACGGCATTTGGTAGAACGCGGGTTCAAATCCCCGTCCGGCCATCCGAACTTCCATTTACCGAAATCACTCCAAGCTAATGCCGGGAATGTTCCTTCAAAAGTCTGTCGCTGAATTCCTTCCCTTCTTTGCCAATCATTATTCTCGGATATTACGACCTCAACGAACTGCAAAACTGGAAAAAAAGAAACAGTTTAAGGCAAAGTAATGAATATTGTTTTTGATTTTGTAAGTCCCATTTATTCAGCTCAGCATACTTAATAACAGCAAATTTTTAATTTCAGGCAAAACGTTAACAAAGTGGTGTCGTTAACTGTAGATTGTGAAATTTGTCTTACAAAGTTCCATAGGAAATTTATGCTTGGTTCTCCAAAATATTAAAAGAGCAAGTGCCCTTACCCACTGCAACTTGGGGACGCTTGAGTTTCTTCTCTCTCTTTGTATGTGTGTAATATTGTTTGGTACGATGAGGAAGAGTCAGTTCTGTTGTAATTCTACGAGTTAGCATCTTGCATCGAAACGCACAGTCATCGTAGATATGATAACAAGATTCAGTTACAGTTGGGTAAGAATCGCTGAAAAATAACCACCTACAAGGTTCCTCGAATCAAGCTCTGTAAGCCTTGTTGAATTCTAGGTGCCAATAATCTCGCAAGGAATCTCAAACATTCTTTTGCGATGCTGCCTCGATTCGTTTCAGCTTTCACGACAAAGAAATTCAAGATTCATCGAAAGACTTTTAATAACAAAACAGAATTAAGAAACTCGAATTCAGAGATTAAAAATATTCACATGGTATTTTTCATTTGAAACAATATGTTTCAGTTCGTAAATTAAAAACTTACAAGATAAAAAATAAAGAGTAAGAGAAAGAGAGACGGGAGACTGGTTATGACATAGCTTTAACCGACATAGACTCTGTGCGGAACGACTGTTGACTCAACTTGAACAGGAGGTTAATTGTGCGGGTCCCATGAGGAAGATACAGCAATTAGAATATACTCTGCAGGAGGGCAGTGTGAGCATAAAAAACTTGTTATTTCCAATTACACTAAATACTCTCAAGGGAAAGCCTCATTTTAAAGCATTTTTCTGATACGTCTACAAAAATGAGTGCATTCTCTTTGGCTAACCATGTAGTAGGGTATCTCAACTGTATTTCCTTGTTCATATGCTATTAATATGCATGACAGTTGCTATGGTATAAAGCAGCAAATTATTTGTTACCAGACTAAGCCTGCTGGTCGTAACATAAAATTGTAATTTTATTTATAATGTTACACACTATTTCTTCATATTAATATACCCAAGCAACGTGAATGAGATATAGTAAGCCAATATTTCCAAGGTACAAGAGCTATTTCTTTTTTTGTACTACCTGCAGTTTAACATGTAATCGAAACACGATTAGAGCTTGCTGTAAATACACGAAGCAAGATTGGCGAGAGTTAAAGGTGAGGACAAAGGCCCGTAATATAAAAGCCTCTATCGAGGAAACCTTATTTATTTTACAGTTTATTTAATAATAACCAGCCGGACCGCTCTAAAGGAAAAACACGAATACATTATTTATGTAAAGATTGGTTTTATCAAAACTATTATTTTCGCGATCATTTGGTAATCATACACAACTGTCAAGTCTCTACGTAAACATTAAGGTATACACCTTTCAGGAATTTTGATTATTTAAATATTCTAAGAAACGAAAATAATACTTAAACACCATTCCATTTATGACGAATTCAGTATTATTTAAATGCCTTAGACTGATTACTTATAACCTTATAATCAGTTGCTGGATTCAGTACTCTATCTCTTTTATATACACCAGGAAATAAATTTCCGCCATATACTTGTTTATACGACTTACACCTCACATAGTACTTCATCTTACCGCGTACGTCATATGATCTACCCATCGTACACGCCATTGTTTTTCTCTTTCTTTCATACACTTCGTATTATCTTTCTTACGCTCACACCAGTCACCGAAGATAGCTTGAACAATGGTCAATATTGTCAACTAAAATTCAACAAACCCTTTCTCCTAAACATCACCGCATACCTGTTTAATACTGCAACACGAAACTGGCAAAATATTTAAATTAGCGAGGGCATATACTTGTTACCTCATACTTTTGCAAAGTCGTCTTACAGATTACTGCATATTCCAATGTCGGTTTGCCTAACTTAATCAAACCTGGCATGGGAGCAGTAATTTGAGACTATGTCAATATATAAAACCTGGATTCGATTTCCTGTATCGTCATTCAAAGTTTAAGTTTCCATGGTTTCCAAAAATCACTCCAGAAGAGTAGGTCTACTAGGATGGTTCCTGTGCGGAAGTCCATGACCGTTGGTTTTATTATTCTTTTACCTAGGGCTTTACACCTCGTCGATGTCGTTGTTATTACTGGCGATTAAGGTCTGACGACAAGGAACAGGAACAAAATCGGCCATAGC
Organism: Vandiemenella viatica; assembly: GCA_031002005.1. Classification (NCBI taxonomy): domain Eukaryota; kingdom Metazoa; phylum Arthropoda; class Insecta; order Orthoptera; family Morabidae; genus Vandiemenella; species Vandiemenella viatica. Next base: position 37,720,380 of record JARYHS010013631.1, on the reverse strand, counting down.
GTTTTGTAAGAACTGTCGCGGTATTTGCCTGAAATGATTTTGGGAAACCATGGAAACCTGAAATCTAGATGATCCTCTCGAATATCCATGACCGCTTTCCTTCTACATAATCTTCTCCCGGATATGCAGACGAGTCATGAAGTACGAATAATATCAACACTGAATACAATTTTTGTATCTCGAGAGCATAGAATCATTTAAATAACTGAATATTAAAATGAAAACACTGAATATATTTAGCAGGACGCGTGCTTGCGTGAGTGGGTTTTTGCGGTTTTAGTGACCACGAAAACCTGACTGGTGCTGATAATATATGCACGAAAAGCTTATTAGTTTTCTGCCCTACTCATAATTACGTTTTGGTACGTATTTTGTTTTATGTGTTGGTAATGTTACGTAATGGCAATCAAATGAACCATATTATTAACAGGATCAGTCGTATAATAATAATATGATCTCACGTTTAGCAGTTGCATCTCTTGTTTTGTGTTTAATTAAATTTGAGCATTAATATAGATACTACATTAATTCAATACTTTTTAGATTTTCCAAATACTCCTACTCATACAGAGTTCTTACTAAAATAAAACTCTTACAATACTTTAAACTGTTATGGCAGTGAAGCAACAAGAAATTCTAACTGTTCAGTTCGTAAGATTTACTAATTTAATAAAAGAAAAAGATGACAAAGTTTTTGTATTCATATGACAAGAGATATATTTTTAATACAAAAGAAAGAATGAATTATACTTGTTATCAATGCTTGCTTGTGTTACTTAAACTTTAAGTTCATCTGAGAGACCGATTTAATCGTTTGAGAATGAAATATATATATATGTGTTGTGAAAGGAAATATACTGTGATTTTCACATTAGCTTTTCACAGCTTAATTATAAATCGTTTTGGAATTATCTATGAATTTTTATGAATTCAGTTATAACAGTGTATCAGTTTTCATAAAGCCCAGTAAAAACAAAAACGTTCATATTGACACACAAAGACACAAGTGTTAATAATAATTTTCTATAAAAATGTGAAGCTTTAATATCAGTAATCAAACAAATTTTATCATCCTGACTCGCATCTATAGAAACTGTATGTAGTAACTACCTGCTGAATTACTTAGATGTAATGTCAAATATGTACTAGCATTGCAATAATATTGCAAACACTATAAGAAAAGTTTCAAAGCAAGATAGTGTAATTTTTCAGTTCGACTGTCTTCTTAGAACATTCCTCCCTTAGCCTATATAATTTACGCAATCTAGTAATAGAGATTCGATATACCACAAATTCCGTCTCTGTCGTTGCAGACCTATAGTTTAACGTGGAATCCGAATTACGAACCGTCCTGGCATAGCTGGACGATCAAAGCAAAGCCCCTAAAAACTCGTGGTCCTATCGTGATTAAACTTTTTTTACTTTTGGCTTTACGCCTTGTCGACGTTGAGGTCATTAGAGGCGGGATGGGACTAGGGATAAGGAATGGGAAGGAATTCGGTGATTGCCTTTTGAAGAAAGCACTTCGACATTCACCCGGAGTGATTTGGGGAAACCATGGAAAACACAAATCTGGATGCTCGGGCGGGGAATCGAACCGGCGTCCATCCGAATGCGAGGCCAGAGCCGGGATTTGAACCTGTCACCTTGAGTGCTGTAGACTAGCACCTTAACCACTAAGATACCACACCGCTCGCTAATTAATGGCGTCTGACATTCTACACAGGGCTAACTGATTCGATCAACAATGGATTTTGTTCTCAGTTCTTAATCTCCAGTTTATGTTCCAAAATTATGGATGAGATCAAACCTCCGTTCGTATTGTATGGGATTATAAATTTTCAGGCGTTAGGGAGTGGAAAAATTGTCTTTTGTGGGTAAGGGAGTCCGGATCTGGAACAAATTACCAAAGGAAGTAATGAACGTTTTACCAAAAACATTGAAAGAGTTTAAATTTAAAATTCATAAAGAATAAAAGTAGTAAGGTGAAGAAATGTACTGAAAGAATGTATGAGAAAGAGGGTGTATTGGGAAATTGCCATCGCAACATGCTCCATTGCAATTTAATTGAAGATTAAAAGAAAAAAGCATTATTTATGATTATTCATCTGTTTATGGGATCATTAAACTGGGAGGCCCAGCTTGTTGTCCTTGGAAAAAGTAGATTTTAACTGTCGGCACCGAGTTTTATCCTCCCCCTCTTTTCTCTGTTTTCTCATTTGAAATTACAAAACAACACATTACAGAGATAGCACCCACTATTACATTTACCCACACATACAGTAACACGAACACTTCCACACTGGAGAACACAACCTAAATAACTCAATGACATGTCTCCAAGAATTTTAGAAAACACTTTGGTGATTAGAGTTTTGAGAAATATCGGTCTTTACGTAATTTCGTCGAACAACTCTCCAAATACAATCATGAAACTTACCACAAAACGCGTGCGTTTACCTTTTTTTTATTTATTACTTTACGCCTCACCGACGGCTAAGGTCATTAGAGGCGGGATGGGACTGGGGACAAGGAATTGAAAGGAATTCGTTCATGGCCTTTTTGAAGGAAGCATCCGTCTGGAGTGATTTGGAGAAACCATGGAAAATCCAAATCTGGATGCCCGGACGGGGATTCGAACCCGCGTCCTTCCAAATGCGTTGCCAGAGCGTTAACCGTTCACCAACCACGCTCGGTGCATTTAGCTTTCGTAGAATAAAGTTCCCTATGTGAGATGCCGCCATCGGTTCGAATGAATCAAACCAATCAACTAATGGATTAGGCATCCAGTAATTGAGCATGAACACTATAGTTTCTCAATCAGAGAAATCTGTAAATTCGACTAGACTGCCTCCTGCGTAAAATGTTGATATTTTTGCCCGAACCAAAGATAAAAATCCTATAACTCTTTCTAAAAAAAAAATTATTAAAATAAACAATATCTCTAAGGAATTTGTCTACCATAGATCAAACCAGACATTACAGATCAAACTTCGTTTTCACGAAATATGAAGTGTCTCGAAGCATATAACAAATATTGCCTAAATCATAGAAACAAAAAACATAAAAGTTATTATGTTGATATGGAAGGTGATTTGAAGTCTTTATTGTCCTCAAAATTAAGGTCACTGAACGAAGCCATTCCGAAAAGGAAAATTTTTTAGTGGCGTGGAAAACTTTGCCTGGATGTTAGATGGTGTATAAGATGGAGAAGAAACTGTTAGTCGAAATTTTATTTAATTCCTACATAAAAGTATATCACAGTTAGCCCGGACTAAAACCGAATATTAGAGTTATGCAAGTCTGGTTGATTTTCTGACTTAGCTCGTAAGGCATATAAAGCATTCTAGGAAGGTATTAAAAATAAAAAAGTCATAAAACTCATTTTCCCTAAACGGCAAATCCAATAGTAATTCAATAAGGACCTTGCATAAAGTTTTTCGTACAATGTTAATTGCATGAAAAATTGTAGTGTCTACTTCGAATAAGATTAGGAAATTGTTTCCTGATTTCCATCAGAAGCACATTTTATTTGTTGGATTTCTTCTCTATGGCACAGCAAAAGCCAAAACTTCCGCCCTGCATCAACGTATCTCTCTCATACACACAAACACACACACACATTGCTAACCATAAAGTCGATCGCTCTCTTGGGAAACGAAATTTAAATCAGTTTTATTACAGAACACCAAATGCATTAATTGTTGATTTAATCACGAGTGTGATGAAAAATTCGGATTAGCGATGTTTCGGGTCGCTTGTTTTTCCACTCTGTAATTTCATTTCGTTTAAGATATTTTAATCTGACGCGATAAACACAATCCTTCTGCTTCTGTTCGTGATGTTACATTTGAAAAACTTCGATTACCGAATTTCCGCTGAATTCATGCCAACGGCAAAAAATATTAATGACTCTTTAAATACTGGATATACGTTTTAGTTAAATGAAACAAATGCGCTGAAATGAATGAGATAAATTTTTCTCGAATTACTTTTGCATGAAAACGATGTATTTCATTTGCACGGTACTTGGAATTTTTGGTATTTAACTTTTTACTTGTTCATTTAATTACTCATCTATTATTGGTTTATTGCAAGCAAATATTTTTAAAAAAATTTCCCAGTTTTATTGACAACAAAAAACAAAGATAAGCATTTGTCATTCTGTGGGAAGAAGGAATATTCACAAAAATTAGTTAAAGGTTACATTAGTTGACTACGACAAATTGTAATCCTTGTTTATTTATTTAGATAAAAATATTTTTATATCAACAATTAACACTAAAATTATATATATAGGCCTATATATATATCTTTCCTAGACGTTACATGCAATACTTATGGAGTATTCATCGGATGTAGCTTTCTCCTGTTAGTAAGAGCGTGATTTTCAACAAACAAACAAACGACAAAACAAATTTTACTGTGAAATTCTAGATGTAGAAACCTGCTACACAGGAAATAACATTTGTAAATATTTTTGTGTATTATACATTGTATTCTGCTGATTATATTTCACACATTTCAGAGAAATTATGAGTCATAAAAACAGTGTTTTACATTTTCGATACACATATACTCAATTGCCTTGGGAATCTCGGTTGGCCACGACATAGATAAGGTAGCTGATATAATCTCAGTTGTGTATTTGTATTTTTACATTTGCTTCGTATCTAATAGGTCAGTATTTTACTTGAACTTGTGATCTATCCACGTAATCAATGTTCTGGGTTCTGAAAGACTTTTATATCTTCATTAGGGGACCCAGCGTGGTGGGTGAACGGTTAACGCATTCGGGAGTACGCCGGTTCGAATCCCCTTCCGGACATCCTGATTTGTGTTTTCCATGGTTTCCCCAAATCACTGTAGGCGAATGCCGGGATGCTTACTTCAAAAGACCATGGCAAAATTCCTTCCCGTTCCTTGCCCCAGTCCCATCCCGCCTCTAATGACCTCGACGTTGACGAGGCGTAAAGCCATAAGTAAAAAAAATCATTAGGGGAATTTAATATCACTAAATGTTGTTCTGTATCAACCATATCCGCCTTATATCCTTCAAAAAATTCTCTATGCCTTCCTTAACACGACAACTGATTTAAAAAGGTAAATCAATGAATTTTCAGTAACAGTATTAATTCTTCGCATTAGCAATTAAATTACTCCAATCGATTACTTATTTCTGAGAACATTGCTTCTTTCCAATGTTAGGAGACCTGATGACTTTGTTTTTTTTTTTTTTTTTAACTATCATTTTAAACCCTTTTGCTTGTAATAAATCAATCATAGGGAACTAATTAAATGAAAACATGAAAAACTCAGAATTTTGCAGGTTTAATTCATTATTTTCAAGCAAAATTAATTTGGGGTAAATACATCTCTCTCATTTCACTGCATTTGTTTCAGTTAACAATTTCGAGATTTTAACTGTTATTCATACTTTGATGACTCTGTATGATATTTGCGTTTCTGTGTCAGATTTCTGGGGACTAAGTAACCTATATGCTATTAATAATCATATTGCACCCTATTATCGGCTTATGGGGTTCAAAATTATTAAATCATGCTTATTTTTTTAAGATGGCGAGCTATTTTCCAAAAGGATGTTTCGGTACATTAATGAAAATCAATAAGAAATATTTTTAAACGAAATGGAGAGCAGAATTATGACCCGATACTTAATGTGTATGTAATTGTCTCTCCAGTTTCTATATGATTTCAGTTACTGTCCTTATTAGTTTTTAGGAGTGTTTTCTGTAATCATCTAGGCGAACAGACTAAATAGGTCATCATAAAAACAAACAAAATAAATCCTGCATAGTTTGCAGTCAAATGGTGATGATTCTTTATTACTGACCAGCGATTGTCTATGTGACAAGTCAACTGGCAACAGAGCTGTGAAATTAAAATAGAAAAATAAGACCATACATAAAAGGAAGACACCGAACCCGGTGGATGAGCTGTAACGTTCTGGCCTGGTTTACGACAGAACACGGGTATGATTTCATTTCACCAGAAATTACTACAGCCAAACGTTTGAATTGTCCCCTAACTAAGTCCATGTCCGAACTCCTTCCAGTAGTTGCTTGCCCCTAGTCCTCTCCTTTCTCTAATGACGTTGACGAGGGTATGCCTTAAAGTCCTGACAAGCGCAAAGCTGTGAGAGCAGGCAGGAGGTAATTTAGCTGTGTGGTGTGTCGTGCCGACAGGCCTGTGACGTTTGTGGCGCAGTACGAGTTCGTGGACGTGCGGGAGGCGGGCGACCCGCTGGGGGCGGGTCGCGAGCCGTGCGCACGACGCTTCTCCGCCGGCCCCGACGACGGCCCCCAGCAGGTGGCGGCGCCCCGCAACGTCTTCCTCTACGGCCGAGGCGGAGCCCACAACATCAGGTACTGCCAGCTGCGACTCCTAACAGTACGATATAACATCTATACTAGTCGAGTTTAACGGAGTATTCTGGCAATTAATTTCTTTGCAGTTGCTTAACTAAACATAATTGTTATAAAATAAAGCTCAATTTCTCTTCCCTTGTACTGAAGCAACAAGTTTCAGTTGTCATCTTGGTCCAGGTTGTATTTCACCTAACTACAATCTCTTCTAATATTTCCGCTAGAAAATCACAGCTTCAATCGCACACGAATTAATACATTACCAGGATTAATACATCACAAGTCATTGTCATCATGCACTGTGATATAAACTTGATCCAAAATCTTCACACGTTCTTGCATTTTTCTTTCCTATTATCTGTGATGAAGATCGATGTTTTAAGGACTGACACAGCTTACATGTGACTGAAATAATGACCTCAGTGAAAACCAGAAGGATGCTAAAAATAAATCTTAATAACTTAGGCCATGTAATATTAGTTTTAATTGTGGTTTAGACCGCATAGATTGCGATCAATTTGGAACTTCTTTCATTCAAACCAAGTAATGATTTCAATAATTAAAAAAAGCAATTGATAATTAATATGCCAATTTAAATGTAATACATACTTTTCTTTCAGTGTTCTGGCAATTCATTTCTTAGCACTTGCTTAACTAAATGGAATTGTTATAAAATAAAGCTCAATGTAATTCCTCATGCCTTGTGCTGTAGCAAAAACTTTCAGTTGTCATCCTGTCCAGGTTGCATTTCAATCCAACCACAAACTACGCTAAAATAGCAGCCACAAAAACAATACTTCAATCACACGCACGTTAAAACATCGCGATATAAACTGATCAAAAATCTTTACGGGTTCTTAAATCTTCCTTTTTTGTTATTTGTGAATCAGATCGATACTACAATCTTTCAATGGCTGATGCAGTTACATGCGGCTGAAATATGGCATCAGTAAAGGCAAAGGAAATTAAAAATAAATCTTAACAACTTACATAATTCCATGTAATATTAGTTTTAATTGTAGTCTATGCTGTATAGATCTCGATCAGTGTGAAACTACTTTCGTTAAAACGAGGTAATGATTTAAGTAATAGAACATTCGTAAAAACAAGTTAAAAATTAAATTACTCATGCCCTCTGCTGAAATGTCAAGTGCCAGTTCTAATAGCAATCTATTAAAACTGCCACTAACATTGCTAATCGAAAATTAAAACTTTTATCTTTTATATCTATGGCCAAATATTTTAACTAATACTTTTACATCAAACGAATAAATATTGGCAACTAATAATTATTATGTCCATTTAAACGAAATACGTACTATATTTCAGTGTTCTGACAGTTAATTTATTCGCGTATGCATAGCTAAAAATAACTGTTATTAAATAACGTGCATAACCAAGAACAACATCTCTCGTCGTAAGTTTGGCAACAAAGGTGAAAAGCGTGACGTCATGTTTGACATCAAAGCGTGACAGCTACAAAATGACCAAGACTTGTGTTTTATAGCTATAAACTAGCCTGTAATCCCGCAACAATGACGGATGAACTGAGTGTTCTGGCAAGTCATTTGTTCGCAGTGACTTAGCTAAGCATAATTGTGATAACTCTCAGTGCAATACCTCGTGCCTTACACTGTAATAAAAATTTTTAGCTTTCATCCTGGTCCAAGATGAATTTCAAACTAACCACAAACTGAAATAATGACCTCGATAATAAATCGTCAGTAAAAGCAAATGAAAGTACGCCGTGCCGTGTAATAGAGCGTGATAAATGAGGAAGTACTGACCCGCATGAAGTAACGTTTTCAGTAACGTGTTGCTCATGAAAATAACTTAATTAAAAAAAAAAAGGAAAAAAAGAACCTTATTCATACCTCTCTTATTGTAATTTGACCCAGGCTAAATTTCAATCTAATCAAACTTCCGCTGATATAGCTGCTAGAAAATTAAAACTTATATATTTTATGAGAACCTTCTTTTAGCTCTATTGTTCTTTAAGGAATAAAAAAGATGACGTGAGATTTCTTTCGACCCTCCCCCCCCCCTCCCCCTTAGTGGAATTTGGTGAGATTTCGCCGGACCCCGTATTTCACAACACGTAATTAATGGGCGCCCCTTAATGACTGTGTCGTTGGAGCTTTTCTTGATGTGACTATTTTATTATTTGCACCGTCCTGGCTCTTCTTTGAGTTCGACGCTTTCGTCAGCCTTGGAGCTCTGTTTTAGTGAGCGGTGTGTTTGGTGCCGCAGCTGCGTGTACCGGCTGACGGCGCTGGCGCCGGGGCAGCGCGTGATGGTGAACGTGACGCGGCTGGAGACGGGCGGGCGGGCCTGCTCGGCTGCCGCCTCGCTGACGCTGTTCGACCTGCCGTGGCCCGACGCGCCGCCGCTCGCTAGACGCACGCTGTGCCCCGTCGCGGGGCCCCCCTCCTACCTGTCCGCCGCGGGCGCCCTCGAGCTACGCTTCCACGTCGCGCACATGAACGCCACCGAGGACTTCGACCACATCGGCTTCGCGGCCGTGTGGCAGGCGGTCGCGGCGCAGCCCTGCCCCGACAACAGGCGCCTCTCCGGGCCCAGTGGCGAGATCCACCTGCGCTCGCCCGACAAGGTGAGCGGCGCATACCCCATTACGAATATCTGTCCTAACACTCACAGCTGACTCTCATTAGATAAATTATACGTACTTCATGAAAAAGCTGTTAATACAGATGGAGGAAAAACTAGGAGAAATTTGAATCGTAGGACAGTAAAGTCAAAAAATGAATAAAAATGAATAACTAGCGATAATAATGAACGTTTTCTGGCGTTTCTAACTTCCATTACGATGCAACACGTACGTGCACACACGCACATACTAATGCACGGACGCACAGACGAAAACACGCAAGCACACTCTTCAAACGCGTGTTCACCTAAGTACACACGTGGGCCCGGAAGCACACGCAAACGCACTCACACACACGTGTGTACACAGGGGTAGTTCGACCGCCGGTGAGACTTTTTCTCTTTGCCGCACTTGCGCCCCTATCGTCGCTACTCTAACCTGCAATTTAACGTGAAATCCGAACCACGGAAGCCTTCTCGCATACTTCACATTATACAACAAGCTGTGCCAAATGTGACATCGGGTTAAGGGCTTTTCAGAATCTCCACCCAGACAGGGATTCGAACAGGGGACCTTTCGATCTCTAGTCAAATGCCTTAACCACTGAGCCACCAACCACTTCATCTTAAGCTGTAATACCCATATCTATAACTGTTATTTTTGTTCTGATTTTACGTTATTTAGTGAACTGCGTTACTTTTTTTTATCTGCTTAACGTCTCTCTAACAGCGAGGTCTTTAGCGACGGGAAAGGTTGGGGGGCAAGGAATAGGAAGGAATTCGGCCATGGCCTTTTGAAGGAAGCACCCGGCATTTGCCTGGAGTGACTTGGGAAACCATGGAAAACCCAAATCTGGATGACTGGACGGGGATTCGAACCGCCGTCCTCCCGAATGCGAGGCCAGAACGCTAGCCGTTACACCACCACGTGTCGGAGAACAGATTTAATAGTCCCGGGGATTGATCACAGTTCCTTCAGACTCACAAATTAGTACCCTTTTTAATTAGTTTTGACCACCTAAGGTAAGGTCCATCAGACTTCGTTAATTAATTAATCTTGGTCGCCACCATTAGCTGGCTAGGGTACAAATCGATACCTATATAATGAAAAGTTTCTTCAAATAACTCCACTTGTATGCAGAACACAAACCAAAGATTTATTCACAGTTTTGTACTGCACAAATGTACCCGGCCACCAATGGAAAAAGTAATTAAAGCACATACAAGTAAAATTACTGGTAGTGACTATATAATCCTAAGATGCAGGTTCTTCAGAATGTAAAAACAATTCTTTCAATCACTTTCACAAAAACCAGAGGGACGATACGCACCCGACCTCCACCCTCTCTGCTTTTCTCATCAACTGTCAGTCTCGCAAGTCACCGATACTCATAGCATTCGATACTTGGCATAGAATAAATATAATAATTAAAATAAGTTAATTCCTGAAGGGGGCAAGCCTACTGTAATGTGACACACGCTCGGTAACTACGTTACTATCACCCTCATATGACAGTAGTGCAGCTACAGGAACATGATTATGCTGTAGAACTATTTGATGAAAACTTAAATTATATTCTTTTCAAACGTTTGTCTGGCGATATAAGCAAAGTTAAATTTGTAAACCAGAACAATACATTATAGACAGATCCATTGTGCAAAATTGTAATTACGAAAATGTAAATCTGATATTGGTTAATTATACCGACAACTGGGGTCAAATGGTGGCCCCACAGACACATTAATAAGTACTGTAAGAGAAACATGTCGCTCATTTCCGAGGCACCTATCATTGTTAGGAAGTTGTTTTAAATTATCTCCAATTTAATAATGAGAATACAATGTCGATATGCAGAAGCGGAGTCTCCAGTGGATGATAACTGTGATTTCTCGTATTTCAGTTCACAACATCTTGTCTTTCAATCCTATAAATTCATAAAATGATACTGAATACATTTTAGGATCCACATTCCCTAACCTAAAAGACCAAGACAGAAATTAAATAATCGTAAAAAATAATTTCAGGGTTCATATTCTAAATAAGCTAGGGCATAATATGGAGCCGAGGGGCAAGGTGGAAAGAATTTAAAAATGTGGTCTTATTATGAATCAACAACTACGTGACAGCAAAATACGTGAAAATTACTTATTTGGTGCACACAACCTATAAAGAAAGTCTTAAAACAAGAGCTATACGGCGATACTGGCGATACGAAAACTTGGATGATTACATTAAACAAAAAAAAAACAGATGAAATTGGAGACATCCACGAAGTAGGAAATGAAATAAATGATAGACTCCCAGAAACAGATGTTCTGCATAGTGAAGTAAGTAATACTTTTACCCTACAATATTTAAATGTATGTCTTCCTGGCAGCACAACTCTGGAGTAAAAATACGGGAATGCTCGGGCCTCATCCTTACCAAGCAACCACCATGTTCGGTTTGAAACCTACATGTTGGGAATCAAATACAGGAATTGGAGAGGTTGCAAAGGGTTATTTATGGAAATTACAATCAGTAACTGGTAAGTAACAGATAATGCAAAAAGTGATGAAAATGCTAGGAGTGTGTAAGACATATTGACGTAAGGGTTTGATGGATATTGGTAGAAGAGATTATGAGTAGTATGTGGAAGGGAGAGATGTTCATGGCTAAGCTAGCACTGAACTTCACGCGTAAGGAAGTTGAAAACATTTCTTTTATAAGTAAGGGATTCAGGGACGGGAATAAATTACCAACGCAAGTGCTGAAAATTTTAACAGACACACCGAAAGATTTTAAAATTACAATAAATAAAATGCTAAAACTAAGCGGGTGCTGAAATTACACTCAGAGAATTTAAGATTTAAAGAAAAGGCGAAATTTAACAGTTTAAAGTTTTGTAAAATTCTTTCCAAATTCCGGTATTCTACCCAGGAACCTATTTAACTACAGACAGAGATGTTTCCACTAGTTTAGCACACCGCTCGGTTTACGCTAGTAACGAGTGAATATCTGCAAATGTAAGTACTTTGCTCTGTGTAAACACATTCCAGTCTGTTTTGACCTTGTGTTTTTTTCGGTTGATGTTTATTCTATTCCGCATAAAATGTAAAGGTAACACGCAACCAGAAAGAATGCAAGTAGAGATGAGAAGTAAAAATCCATATGAACGCTACAAGAGATGAAATAACGAGAGTTGGTAGTTAGTGCATACTGTAAGCTGACGGTTAATTTCTAACTGTGAAAAGACTGACTTCGATCCAGTTCAAGGAGCGATATTCTGATCTCGCATTCGGGAGGACGCCGGTTCGAATCCCAGTCCGGGCATCCAGATGTGATTTTTCCATGGTTTCCCCAAATCACTCCAGGCGAATGCCGGGATGCTTCCTTCAAAAGGTCATGGCAGAATTCCTTCCCGTTCCTTGTCCCCAGTCCCATCCCGCCTTTAATGACCTCGACGAGGCGTAAAGCCATAAGCAAAAAAAAACGAGCGCAACTTTGCAAAGTATTCCTGAAATTTGCGTTTTATTTCACAACTTTTTTGAGCATCCCCCTAAATTTCGTCACAGCTTTGCAGTTGCGCGTAACTCGGGGTGACATCAGAACAGCAGTCGCAATTAAATTTCAGCGCGACAGAAATGTACTGATGCCCTTTAGTCCGCATTTGCGTAAAAGCTAATCAGCCCTTTCATTCGTCAAAGGGGGGAGATATATTGATTGAAATGGACACGCGGACGCAGTTCACGTTATATGGACAGCTCCTATTGAAAATTTAGAGGCCTTTGACATGAAAGAGGCTAGAATTGCCCTATTCTGAAAAATAGTTTGACCGTCAAGCAAAGGGATTGTTAAGAGGAATAAAGGATCGAAGAAACGTCGAGACTACTTATAAATTGAAGTAATTAATACAGAAAAGAAATTTCAAGTGGTTGTTGGTTCTCTTTAACGTGCAAAAAAAGTTCAAGAAATATGTTTCAATTTCCTAATAATCAGACAGGATAATAATATGGCATTATGGCTTTATATTATTAGAAAAAAAATTTAAAATGTGTTTAAATCAATAATATAACTTCAAACTTGAGCTTTTTATGTTTGACTAGCCGCAAAGCCAGTCAAAAATGATGGGTTGTATGTATTGTTCTGGCAATTAATTTTTTTTTTTCATTTTCTTAGCTAAATAGAATTGTTATATAAAATAAAGCTCAATGTAACTCCTCGTCCCTTGTGCTATATCAAAACAGTGGTCAGATTGGTCCAGGTTTTATTTTAGCCTAACCACAAACTCGGCTAATATTGCTTCCAGAAAATCAAAGCTGCAAGCACACGTGAATTAATAATTCCCTGTATCGCATGTTAATGTTATCAGGCAACGCGATATAAAATTGATTCGAAATCTTCACAGGATCTTATATCTTTATATTTTGTTATTTATGATTCAAATCAATGTTTTAACGGTAGGTGTGGCTGAAATAATGACCGCAGTAGTATGAAGTCAGTTTATTTTATTCTACGTATGATGCTATATGACACAACATTCAACAACAATAAAATGTAATATAATCACTGATACTATGATGCCAGTGAAAACGAAAGAACTAAAAATAAATTTTAACTACTGACCGTAAGTCATGTAATATTAGTTTCAATTGTGGTGTAAGGTACATAGATAGCGTTCAATTTGGAACTGATTTCATTCAAATCAACAAATTATTTCTGTAAAAAGTATCAAATTATAAGTAGTATGCCGTTTTAAACGAAGTACATACTTTTCTTTCAGTGTTCTGGCAATTCATTTATTGGCAGTTTCTTAACTAAATAGAAAGTGTTACAAAATGAAGTTTAATGTAATTCCTTGTGCCTTGCGCTGTAACAAAAACTTTCAGTTGTCATCCTGGTCCAGGTAGCATTTCAGCTTAACCATAAATTACGCTAAAATTGCAGCCAGAAAAACAATACTTGGCAATTCATTTATTGGCAGTTTCTTAACTAAATAGAAAGTGTTACAAAATGAAGTTTAATGTAATTCCTTGTGCCTTGCGCTGTAACAAAAACTTTCAGTTGTCATCCTGGTCCAGGTAGCATTTCAGCTTAACCATAAATTACGCTAAAATTGCAAAAAACAATACGTCAATCACACGCATATTAATACATGGCCATATAAATTTTCACAGATTCCTTTTTTGTTATTCGTGATTCATATCGATACTACGACAATATTTGAATGGCTGACAGTTACATGCGGCTGAAATATGGCATCAGTAAATGCAACGGAAATTAAAAATAAATCTTAATAACTTACGTCATTCCACGTAATATTAGTTTTAATTGTAGTCTATGCTGTATAGATCGCAATCAGTGTGGAATACTATAGTTAAAACGAAGTAATTATTCAAGTAACACAAGACTCATGAAAACCATTTAAATTACTTTTTTTTTAAAAAATCTTATGCTTTCCGCTGTAACGGATTTAATGGGGTGTTCTGACAATTCTCTGCGGTTCCCTAAGTAAATAAAATTGTTGTTATGCAATGCTCATAACCTTATTTTGTAAATTGTTCATATTTCGGTTATAGTTTACACAGCGACACAGATGGAAGTTTTACTGAATGAATGATGTCAGAATTAGGTAACCAATTAAATTAAAAATAACATAGGAATCCTAAAACCTAATGCTATAGTGCGTGTTTTTTTATTATTATTATTATTATTATTCCTGGTCCAGGTCTCATTCAGCACGTTAAATACGGAACAACTTCCATTCGTATAAAAATACCGTAACTTCAGTAACTCGGAGGTTATAAAAGCATCTTAAATTATTTATTAATAAAAAAATCATAGTGATTTAGTCGACAAAAGAAATGTCAGTTGTCTGGTCATATCTGCATTTTAACATAACCACAACTTCTACTAATATTGCTGTTCAAAAATCATAGATGCTATTACCCGCATTCATTGTATTGCGATCTAAATTTGACGTACTGGAAATATTTACATGTATCTGATATAGTTACACCAGTAATAAAAGAAACTAATAATTAATATATTAATTTAAACGCAGTACATACCTGTACTTCAGTGTTTCAGCAAATCATTCCTTCCAGTATACGTATTATAACAGTGGCTTAAAATATCTGCATTGGATATAAATATCTTGTAAGTCCGTCAAAAATGACGCGTTGAATTCAGTATTTAGCAATTCGTTTCTTTGCTGACAAATTACAATTTTCGTCAAATAACGTTCATTATTTTGAAAATGATATAATGTTAGCTTACTGTAACAACAATATCGCTGTCCAGAATGTATAATAAAAATCTACATGAAACTAATTTTAACTAAGAAAAAGTAAGTAATAATTAATATGTCGATTTAAACGGAATACGTACCTACTTTTTTCAGTGTTCTCACAATTAATTTATGTACTGATGCTTAGCTAAATAGAACTGAACCTAGAACAACATATCTGACCGTAAATTGGACAAAAAAACTAAAAGCATGGCGTCATATGGCTACGTCATAGAGTGACGTCATGGTGTGATAGAAGACGCGATAGATGACGCAGAGTTGCTGTCCATGTTGCAAATCTGTGTATCAAACGCTTCATTATTTCCATGAAATTAAACGTGGTTTTAACTTTTTGTACAATCTTTGTTGAATTAATGTCACCTTAAAATGAAATCTTATAGTGTACAAACTTGCTGCACAGGGCTTAATAATGATGAAACACGCAAACTGAGTAATCTGCGCCTTTAGTTTTAACAAATTTTGCCACAAAATTGTTTCCATTTATCTTACCGCTAAAGATTTGAACGTTATTCTTTTCCTATTGGTTGAGGCAGCATTACAGTCTTTGTGACTAAAATCTATGAAAAAGTCGTCTGAAATAATGGTTATTTTCATCGTACAGAGATTTTTCAGTACAATTTCTTTATTTACATCCTTGTCTCTGTAACAGGTCAGGAATTTTTTGTTATTTAAACATTAATACAATTAACAATGGAGCAGCCTTCTTATATGCTTCTTATTTCTTTTAAATAATTAGAAACATTTCTTCTGTTGGGAAGTGGAAGAGTTCTTCTATTTTCATTCAGTCAAACATTCTGTAAAAGAAGAGAACATTTGGTTTTTTTTGCGTATATAAAATGTGGTAAAGTTTTTTGCCTGTGATTACGTCTTCCACGACAATTACGCGTCTCTGCTGATAGTCGAGTACAGCCCTCCGTGGTGAGCGTACCCTGTTAGAGAGCAGCGGTCCCTTGAGGGCACTCTTCTAGTCCTCAATAATTCAGCGGCCAGCTCTGAGCAGAGCACAGGCGATTATGTGGACGCCTCCAGGGCTCCAGACAGCCAATCGATAGATAACAGTCGGCGAGTTTGTCTTGGACTGTCTGTATTTCGCCACCTAATGGTTACTGGGACTGCTGTGTTTCCATTATCGGACCTCTCTCCTAACACCGAACTGCACTCACCGCGAACCAACTGATCAGCTCCTCCGATGTGGTAGATGAGACTACTGCTTTTTCTTCAAGACCTAATTAAAGCGTATTTTCCCTCGTTTTCCAGAATAATATCATTCTGCATTGCACTTATCAACCGCTTGATACGCTATTGATTGACTGTTAGCAATATTTGTAATATAACTACACTTGCCGACACTTGCCACCCAGAAGACATGGTAGGATTTAAATGAAACTTTGTGCGCATACACACCAGCGCAGGTTTGTAAATGATTAGAGTTACAGTTCTCTGTGACAGGTAGAACGGTCTACAGAATGTATTAATGTTGTTGGTGTTTAGTTTTGTTGCCAGGCCTAGAAGCGTGTATAAGTGCTTTGAACAGCGTCAGTTGTTGAGTGATCACTGTGAAGGACACGTATATGCAGTGGCGTAGCTAGGTTAACAAGGGCACCGATGCAAAAAAAATATTTTGGGGCGACCTTTGTTTTTAGCTCTAGTCTTGTGAGGTTTGCTGGCAGGGACGCCCTGAGCTCTAGGGGGCTCCCTGAGCTGCGCTTGGGGCCCCCTGAGCTTGTAACGTTCTGACCTCATTACCTGATTTGAAATTATAATTAATGTTATTATTTTATTGAATTATCATGAAAGGTAGAACTTGCGTGAATACTTTATATGAGAAATCACAAATGGTTTTATTTCAATTACTGACTTGACATATACAACAAAATTAGTTAAAATTAATCAGTTGTCCTGCGGGTACCAGGGTATTTTATATAAAATACACAAAATTACACAGTGAAATATTCAATATTTTAAGTGTTCACTTGTCAAATGATTGTTTGTTCCGGGCAATGAGAGTTCTTATCTGCAGGGTCGTAGCTGGGCAATGCTATGAACTTGCACTTGTAGCTAGCACAATGTCCTTCATATGGCGATATATAATTACCGGATTTGATGTCGGCCACATACATTGGATGAAGTTTTCTGCTCTGATACGGACCAGTGTGGCACAGTTCCTCAGGACGTCCTTTGCCTGAGCACATCTGCTCAAACAAAATAGCTGATGTCCCGTTCCAGGCAGCACAGTCCCATTAACGGACAAACAATGCACATCGACCGATCGCGAATGCCCGCCAGCACCGAATGTTCCTCCGTGCCACATGAAACACAGAAATTCCCGTCCGTCACTCTGTATATCTACCTGGCTAGCACAACACTCCCCTCTGTCAGGGACACACTTCCCTCTCCCAGCGTCGCATTACCCCAGCAAAAACTCGCCCACCAGTTTTAGGAACCTGGCCAGCTGACATTCCTGACCAGCCGCGTAGCACCCACAAACTACCTAAAATATTCTACATTTAAAAAATAAACATATAGTTTATTAATGTAACTAGCGGTCGCAAGACGCGTTCGTTACATTCGTTACAAGCTTGGGGATCCCAATGCACGGTACCGCCTAGCCCTCCGATAGCTACGCACCTGTGTATTAAACAATACAGTTATTGATATGGTCGATTCTATTAAATATTTGGGAGTAACAGTACAAAGGAACATGAAATGGGACATACACATTAATTCTTTAGTAGGTAGAGCAAATTCTAGGCTGCGATTCATAGGTAGAATCTTGAAAAATTGTAATGAACAAACAAAGGAGATAGCGTACAAATCTCTTGTGCGTCCACATTTGGATTATTGTTGTGCCATTTGGGACCCGTTTCGTAAGGGATTGATCGAAAGTATAGAGAAAGTACAGAGAAGAGCCGCTCGATTCGTGACCGCTTGCTACAGTCCTTATGAAAGCGTCACAGAACTGATTAGTAGATTAGGTTGGGAGTCTCTGGTAGATAGACGACACACGTTTCGTTTAAACTTATTGGAAAACATGCGTACTCCAACTTTCACTCATGAGTGTAGTGAAATACTTCTTCCACCAACCTATTTGAGTCGGAAGGACAGGAAAGATAAAATTAGAGAAATAAGGTGCCGGACTGATTCTTATTTGAATTCTTTTTTCCCTCCTACCATTAGGGATTGGAATGCACAGCAAAGAGATTAGCTTTGGTGCTGAGCACCCTCTGCCACCCACAATTTTGTGAATTGCAGAGTATATATGTAGATGTAGATGCTGCGTAGTAACTTCGTGTGAGACAACGTTAACAGGACAGAATTTGAAAGAAGTCTCATTCTAGGTCTGCATTTGGCCAGCAGATCGAATCGTGCAATATCCAGATTTGTGGGGCATTCGGATGTGACAATGACGCGATATCGGACTAAATGGGAACGTGAGGGCAGGCATACTCGTCGTCAAGGTTCCATTCGACTATGTCTGACCACTAGAAGGGAGATCGGCGTATTGTGCACCAAATACAGCGTAACCCCCGCCTGCCATCCGAGAACAAGTAATTGACTCGATGGAGCATTCTTTCATCCCGCATCAATGGTTGGAAACTAGCAGCAGGCCGACTAGGGAATAACCGTCGCACACGTAGGCTTCAGTTAGCACCACAACACAGACGGCTGCGTTTGCGGTGCAGTTATCAGGATGTATGGAATGCTGAAGAACGGAGTTGCATTGGGTTCAGCGATGAATCACGGATGCACTAACTCGGACGACCACCGTCGTCCAGTATGATGTCGAACTAGGGAGTGTTACTCACGGCGTCAAGGTGTGGGGAGCCATCAGGTATGACTTCAGGCCACGGCTGATAGTGACTGAAAGTAGTCTGACAGCAGAACCCTACGCCAAGGACATCCTGCGTCCTCATGTGTTACCTCTCATGCGACTATCGTGGTTCCATTTTTCAACAGTACAATTCTGGTCCACACACGGCACATGTCTCTATGAACTGTCTGCGTAATGTTAAAGTACTCCCGTGGCCAGCGAGATCTCCAAATCTGTCCCCAATAGAACATGTGTGAGACCTGATCGGACGTCAACTCCTTTCCAATGCAGAATATCATGGACTAATTGCAATAGATGTGGGTCATCTTGACACAGGAGAGGATACGATGGCTTTCTGACACCCTTCCCAACGAATCAGAGGCCAAAGAAGGTACAACGTAATACTGGCAAGTGGACTCATTAAATTGACTCGATTTCGTAATCACTGAAATAACATCACATACCTTCTCAAATAGAGAAGCTTCATTTAATCTCCTCCTGTCCTTCTGGGTGCTTCATTTTTTTCAGACAGTGTACTTCCAGTTCTTTCCTCTCCCCCCCCCCTTTTTTTCATTGGCACCATCAATCTCGTTCTATCAACAATTAAATAATTATGTAAAGTTTAAATGTTTTAATTGATATAAGTTACATGGTGAGTACACTACCTAATGAGGAATGCTACTGTTTGATAGCTTAAGCCAGAAACAGTTGTACAATCAGTTGAGACAGTTGGAGGATAAACTACTCGGTAGTGAAACTTGTTAGAAATCAGAGATTTATTGTTTTAATTGTGGTGCGCACGGTAATTTTTTTCGAGCTACAAACTAAAGCTAGTACTAAACCATATCTTCTGTTACAGTTACACTTTCTCACTTTCAGTGGTAGGGTCCATGATCTACAGAACCTTTAATTTTATCAGTTTACTGGACGAAAATGAACTTGGCTAGTACACTTTGCCATGGAAACTTAAAAAATTATCTAATTCCAAAAAACACACTACATTTTCAAATAATTATTTCTATGAAATTTATAGAATATTTTACCTGTCGTTAAGAAAAAACAATTTAATTGAATGTCTCAGTAAAACGTAAGCATATTTTCCCAAAGCGATCAAAAACTTTCTAATTCCAAATACACGATCAGTGCTTCCGTCACTAACAATTTAGCATTGGCTATCCGAAACAGCTGGGAGACTCCTTCCTTTCTCAGACAAACAGTAATCAAATATTATTTAGAAATTTATGATGGATGGTTAAAGCTTACTTGTCGGAAGAACTGTTATGGGGAAATTATGTGTATAGAACTAACTTTTTCGGCCACCAAATTTTTATTTTCCGCGCACATTACAACTGTCATGGGTTAATTGTTACGAGATGAAACGACGAAAATATGGCAAATTTTTAACGCATCGTTGCAACAGATTCCGTACACTTCAAATTTTACTATACGTTACTACATGCTGAAATTATGATGCTTCAAATCTTTTCCTTAAACTTGAATCCCACTCCAGATTTAAAATTCACAGTTATAGTATTGGTCTGGGAGGTTCAACACTGCAATCAATTTAAGAATTTAGCGCTACAATGTGGGACACGGAACTATTCTCATCCACGTAAGAAGAAATTTGTTGAATGTTTGAAAACTTTATAAATGCCATACACTGTCGGTTGTACTGAACATATGAAAAACTGAAGCAATGTTTCCTTGAAAAGTCAGTGAAACCTCTTTTTTGTTTGCTAGCATACAATGGCGATAACAGATATAAACGCACATAGATAAGAGAGATACGCAATCATGTCACCTCCGACAGCTGTCTCACTCTTTGCAGGTAATGCATACATCACGTTGAATCAAGGTTCCACTGAAGTTTTGAGCTTAAATATTTGGAAATAACTAATTTGTAAATTTTCTGAAATTAGAAACTGTTTCTACTCAATAAAAAATAATTTAATAACAACGTAATCCTGCAGTAGGTGTTTCTAATCTTAAACATTTTATCAATTGACGCGTTATAGTAAGATTCTGAAGTTCTTGGTTACGCCCTTTTTTTTAACTCGATAAAGTTGGTAACATCGAAACAGTGAACGGATGGGTCAGGCAGATCTGAGTTTTCCTGCTTTTCTCGGTCTGCAATAATTAAATAGTCCGATGTGACAATTCCCAGGTGATTCTCTATACTCTTAGAGCAACCATACTACCTATCGCAGTCGCTGTACTACCACTTGAAGAAAAATAATAAGAAGCAAACATGTAATGGTTTCAGCAACAAAATCATTTTACTATAGTTTAAAAGCCTAACGTCCATTTTTCAATCATTAAATTTGTTGAAATCATAGTTCAACTTCTCAAAACTTTTGAAAAATGTTCTGCTTGCAATGCCTTACCTTATCCTTCCTCTTAGCCCCTATGAGGAAAGGGGATTAGTAAAATAACATACGAGTATTGTACACGCAGAAATATATGGAAGCCTAAATATAATGCATCAAGAAAATCGCAAGAAACGAACAAATCAAATAAGACGACCCAGGTAATGGTTGATTTAATAATTATCGATAGTTACACAGGAACAAAACAAATGTATACGCTACCTACCAGATTTTTTCTACTGTACGAAACTAATTAAAACTTTTTTCGTTGTTTATGAATAATACTAGGTGCAGAAAAACATATAGTGGTTGTTATAATCTAATCATCAATATTAAGGTTCAAGAGTTGTACTCAGCTTTTTAGAAAATAAATGAAGCACAACCGGCAAATTTTCAGCTAAGGTTTCTGTTAATATGTTCCACTCAGGAAAATTTTAGAAGCTAATGCAATTACACAGAAATTTGAATATTTTCTGGCCTCTGAAAATTAAAAATATGATAAAGCGCTCACAGTGCAATTTTTTTGAACGAGATTAAGTTCCAAATTAATACAATTATCCACTAATAACTCCATGCGTTTTATAAACTGACGCTGCATGGAATATAAACTCCAAAAATAAACGAACTACGCAGGTCTGACAATCAGACAGGAACAGAGATTAGAGCTGCACGCTAAATCGCATTTTTTTTGGACCCAACACTTCTTTATTTGTCGAGGGAATGAATTTTTGGACAGTTTTTATTCACTTCTAGCAAAACATTCTGGTGACTATAGTTCGAGAATTTCTGTCTTACAACACTACTTGGGATATTTACTGTAGTGTTTTAATGGTGTTCTCTTATCTATAAAACCATCCCATCTTTACCAAAAGTTGCGCGAGAATGCTCATAAGAGTTTCTATCTAATTTTGTTCCTTCCTCTTTTTTACGCCTGCGAGAATTTTGTCACTAAATCATATCGTCAATTCTGCTCAAATCACCACCATAAATTTGATTTCATTTTCTACGTCGCTCAATCTTTTTATGAACCTGGAAAGATTTTTCCCAGCAAAAAATATTTATAAACCAGTAAAATCTCGTATACTACGTCATTCATATGATATACGTGGAAATAATTCATGACGAAAGAATCCCTTCGTAATAGGTTTTGGCTTCTATTTGGTAACCTTGTAATGTACTGAAATGATGAACTGAAGCAAACTTTTAATATAAGTACTTCCTATAGTGATATGATGTCAAATTCAGCTTTTAAAATCTATCTATATATACATATATATATATATATATATTGGGGAAAGGTCTCCAATTTAATTTGCAAAAATGATTGTCACCTGAAAGAATTCGACCGAGAGACACCTCAGTTTTCTGAAGAATAATAAGTAACGAAACCTGTACACTTAATCTTTTCACTTTCTTTACATTACCTACGACAGAGGTGGCGAACCTTTATTGATATACGTGTCATTTTTTATAAAGAAATGTTGAATGATCCCATTATGTGCCATGAAACAATCATGACGTATTGATTAATGGGAAAAGAAATAAAACTAAAACTTTATATGTTTATCAGGTGAAGTCACATCAGGATACATATTAAAATGAATGTTTCCGATAATTCTCTGAACTGAGAAAATTTCTATGAAATTGAAGAACTAATTACCGAAGATAACACTTCAGTGAGTTTTAACTGGTCTGGCTTTTCGTGTATATCCAAATCTCTAGTGATTGTTTCAGATTTGGGAAATACTTATAATTATTGGAAATATTATCTTTACAGAAAACTTGGCCTCAAAAGCACGAATGACATGTAACATAACGATAATTGTTTTATTTGACAAAGAGATTAATGATTTGTTTTATGGTGCCGTTTTACAGATAATGTTCTAATTACCACTGTTCCAGAACATAAAACACACACCGCTTTATCACGTTTATTAATCGTGCCATATTTCTCAGCTCACCAAGATTGAAATTCTCTATTACACTTATCTTAAACATTTTTTTTTTTTTTTTTTTTTTTTTTTTGTATACTAGCCATTTTGAATAGTTGTAAATATAACTCAATTTTAAACAAGCAGCTGTGTTAACGAAATTGGTTTAAAAACCGCTTAACTGGAGAAAGTTGTCAAGGTTGTCAACAAAACTAAACAAGTGAATGACTTAGCTTAAAGCCCCTCCCAACACCGCACCGCCTGCGTTTGCTCACTCAGTCCGTTCGGTCAGAAAAGCTCAAAATCCACCTCTTTTACGCAATTTGTAGTCGCTCCAGCACTGGTAGTTTCTTTCACGACGACCTTTATTACTATGTTCTTAAATTAAGTAGACAAGAAAATAAATTACTTATATCGATTAGGTACCTACTTGACGAAGTGCCCAAATTATTTGGTGGCGTGCCATCATAGGCACGCGTGCCATAGGTTCGCCATCCCTGACCTACGACATGAATTCCCTTACGACAGTCTTCATTCACATCATCATAACAACACATTTGTATCAGCTGCAATTCTTTAATTTTTTTATTAATTAATTCAGCCGTGACCTATTGAAGCAACTACCCTAGCATTCACCCTACCATTTCGGGAAGACATGGAAAACTAAAATCTAGAAATTCGGACGGAGCTTCGAACCTATTTCCTCGCGAACCAGGCCCGAGGATTACAGTTCACAGATCAGGCTTAGTAATTTTTTTTTAAATCATTCAATTCTGCTGTTTTGTTGTTGTTGTTGTTGTTGTTGTTGTTGTGGTGGTGGTGGTGGTGGTGTTTTAGGGCGCGTCGACGTCGGGGTCATTAGCGCCCTAAATTCTTTTCTTAACATCTTTAATGTCGAATACACACATCTAGGAAGTTGCAACAACGGACGCACGGGAGCAACTTTACCAAGCGTGGTGGGTGAGCGGTTAACGCTCTGGCCACGCATTCGGGAGGACGCCGGCTCGAATCCCGACCCGGGCATCCAGATTTGGGTTTTCCATAGTTTCCCCCAAATCACTCCAGGCGAATGCCGAGATGCTTCCTTCAATAGGCTATGGCCAAATTCCTTCCCGTTCCTGGTTTCATCCCGCTTCTAATGAACTCGACGTCGACGAGGCCTAAAGCCATAAGTAAAAACAAGCGTGGTGGGTGAGCGGTAACGCTCTGGCTCTCATTTTGGAGGTCGCCAGTTCGAATTACCATCCTGCCATCCAGATTTCGGTTTTCCATGGTTTCTCTAAATCACTGCAGGCGAATGCCGGGATCGTTCTTTCAGATGGCCATGGCCAAATTCCTTCCCGTTACTTCCTCCTCAGTCCTTTCCCACCTTTAATAACCTCGACTTCGAAGAGGCATAAAGCCATAAGAAACAGTAGTTTTGGCTACTTAATTCATGGCTTCTTAGCAGTTCTTCAAAATTTCCGGCCTGGTGGCTACGGGACTACATCCTTCCAATTTGTGTCTTTCTTGCATACGATGTCCATAAATTGATGTGTCTTGATTAATTTTAGTTGTGTGTTTATAGCGATGCAGAGGTGTAGCTCTGACTTTGTTTCCAGAGTGAATCTCATTTCTGTCTGTCACTATAGGACAGAGTTATTATGGGAATGAGGAGATGAAATCATCCTCGGTGTGGATGGCTCTAATTAAGCTCCTTGTATGTTGTGTTTGTTGTACAGGAGCACTGCGAGAGCCAGCCGTGGCTGCTGGAGCCGGGCACGGGTCGCTACCTGTACGTGAAGGTGCGGGGAGTGCCCCTGGACAGCGAGGCCGACCCGCACTCTGAGTGCGCCACTCGTAACCGCGTGCTGCTGCACAGTGGCAGGGGCCCCCCTGTGGTGGTGTGTCCCAGCGCGGCGCGGCCTGAGCTGCGCCACAGGCTCGTCGAGCTCTTCTCCGAGGGGTGGCTACCGCCGCCTCCGGGTACGGGTCCACCCCCGCCGCCGGACGCGCCCCCTGCTGCCAGGGGGGTGGTTGTCGAGCTGCGCGCCCCCGACCCCGGCTCCTACTCACTCAGCTGGCTGGAGCTGTCCAGAAGGTCGGTCACAACACAACGAACTACTAAACCACGTTATCCATCCCAACAAAACTGGCTCTCACTCCCACAATTTAAAAATTATCCATACTGTACTGTACTTCAGTTTGATGAGTTACTAATTTCTAACTATTAAAATAGGAGAGGAAAAAGCAATGCTTGAAGGCTGGGAGGCTTGAAGGCTGGAGTTTTTTTGTTTGTTTGTTGTTTTTTTTTCCTTTTTTAACAGTCTGCTTATTTTTAATTTTATTGCTGCTTAACAGAACGGCAATCATTACTATCTCCTTAAAATTGTAATAATTTAATTTTACAAATTAAAGAATTAAACAGACTAAAGAATTTTAAGAATGGATTCTGAATAGAAAATCCAACTGCTTTCAAATATTCCATGAAAGGGGACGCTTTAAGTTTACTGTATATAACTACCAAACACAGAAAATTGTTGGGAACATACCTGTCAATGGAAGCAAAAGTAAAAAAAAAAGACAAGAAATTCGTCACTTCTGTCCAACAATCACCAATGCTATGTGACTTTCACAGTTTGACTAAACTGTTTGAAGTATTTAATTTTCAGTTCCAGCGCATTTGGTGTCTAATGACTTAATACACTTGCCCTGCGTATTCTACACTATTTACCAAAAATTAATAGGACACCTGTCCTCAACGTTTACTCAGTGGTTGTCACCATGTTAGAATCTCGTAGAGTCACCTCTTGCAGCTGTAACAACAGGCAATATGTCTAGCATGCTATCTACGAGTGTTTGCAGGACATTCACTGGGATTCCTTGCCATTCCTCTTGCAACCTTTCCATGAGTTAAGCAATGGATTTTGGCCACTGCAGATGAGCCCTCACCCGGCGATCCGATTCGTTTCGAAGAGATTCTGGCTTGACCAATCCAATAGATGAACATTGTTATCGGCGTACTAATACACAGTATACCTTTAAACATAGCACCTGGCATCGTCATCCAGGAAATAAGACAACTCCATGGTGTTTGGAGCATTTCATTATCCAGAATGTTACAATAGGCTTCTGTGTTCATGCTACAACCGACAAACACCAGCGATCTACACAGAAGCCCGTGCAACAGCCCCACTGAATTTTCTAATTTGCACTATACATTCCAACAGAAGCCTTACCCTGGGTAGATGCCACACCCACACATGTCCATCGGACAGAAATAATGTAATCATCACTCCACAGAATCGATTTCCACTGTTCTAGAGTCCAGTTGCGTCGGTCCAAACGCCACCTGAGTCTCAGAGCTTTATTGACTATCATGATGTGGAAGTTTATGTGCAGCTGCTCTTCTGAAACATCCAAGTTTGTGGATCTCTGTACGTAACTTTCTAGTGTAAACCGATAATGCTGTAGCTGCACGAAACGCGTGTCGAATGGGAGACATTGGTTTTTCTCTATTACGAACAATTTCAAGTTTCATGATTCTGCGGTACCTATCGGTCACAATTGAAGGTAGCTCACTCAGTACGTGCAGCATTGGCACAATGCCCATCGATATTCCACTTACAAAGGACGAATGCTGTCGTTGACCTGGAACTTGCAACCTTCACTGCAATCGCCCGAGTAGAAAGCCACTGACATGGCTGTCCATAATCACGTCCTTATCGAAGCCTGATAGCTCTATACCTAATGTCATCTCCGTATCAACTGGTTCTACACCGGGCTGCAACATATGGCGTTCACACAAGTCAACTGACGTGCTGAATTACTTATCTTCACAGGTGCACAATTACGTAACGGGCTGACGTTTACCCATAAAGTTCCTCTGTGTAGATGGCCTGCATTGCGTTGAGATCCCAGCGTCAGCCCCGCTAAACGACCGTGGCTTAATGACAGCCTGTGTGAGCCTCACCGCGCCTGACTAGCACACCTAACGACCGCCCCTGCCACCCCGCGCAGCCATTAACGCAGTCATCAGACACCTGGCCCAACGCTCGCCGGGTTATCCTTCCGATGTCACCGAAGAAGATCCCTCAGTAATTGTCTTTCACCGCTGCCTTAAGGTACGTTCCCTCGGCGCGTGTTAGGGGACGCCTTAAATCTTTGCCACATATACTAGTAGGTAGGCGCGCATCGACCCACCGCCAGGCGGTAAAAGATGAAAGACGCGTACTGCCTACTACGCGCCGTAGGAATTGGCCTTAAGAGGCAACGCGCTACACTATAGCCGTGGTAACAACATCGATTATTCACTGACAAATATGTTCCAGTCACTGGAATATGGTATGTTACTATGTGTAAAAAAAAAATAATCTAAAAATCCATAGTTAAGTACTTAATTTTAATTCATAAAACATAAAAATTATTTTATTTAAAGGCTTCAATATTTTTCTTCTGCCACGAAACGGTGTCCGCCATAACGGATTCTTGAGTGACGTCATCTTATAATAAATACTATGGCCCTCCTCACACTGCGCAATCCCGAGGCTACTCCACTCATATTTGAGTATCTTCAATTTGAGTTGCTTGCAAGTATGATAGCCTGAGGCGACCTAATACCACACACTGAGAATACTGTGAAGCGTTACAATCTGTTCAGTCTGACCGAGCTTGGTGGGTGAGTGGTAAACGATATAGCCTCGAATTCCCGTCCGGGTATCCAGATTTGGGTTTTCCATGGTTTCCCCAAATCACTCCAGGCGAATGCCGGGATGCTTCCTTCAAAAGGCCATGGCTGAATGCCGGGATGCTTCTTTCAAAAGGCCATGGCCGAATTCATTCCCGCTCCATGTCCTCAATCCCACCTCTAATGACATCGACGTCGACGAGGCGTAAAGCCATAGTAAGAAAAAAAATCTTCAGTCTGCCTCTAGGCGTGGTGAGCATCGTTCATATATTCGTAAACATTCCTGCTGTGGCTTCTAATCGAGTTTTTCATCAAGTGATGATGATTTCACTGTCACCTATTGTTCCTACAACTACAACTATTATAGAAAAAGAAAACTGCGAGGAATGTAATCACACAAAAACATAATGTACAGTGGGTAATCAACAAATTTATGAAAATACTTGATCACGTATGAAATTTTGAAGTTAAAACTAGTGATTAAGAATATTAAGCTAATGAAAAATAAATAAACGTGCAACGTGGTTTTAATTAGTTAAATTCTCTGCCACGCATGCCAAACAAGAGCCGATATTTATTACGGAAGAAAGCGTTTTCTCATAATACATAGACTAATTACAACTTCCAGAATTTTTTTATGAAATGACAGGTTGCTACCGTTCAGGTGATGGCTCACAAAAAATAAATTTAACTTCTTCTTTTATTAAACTGTTCGTTGATTCTTTCACGTATATATCTGATTTATTACTACAAAAATGCTTGCTTGTTGATTAATATTGCTTGTTAACTATTTAAACCAACTATGTGATGAGTACTGATTGTTCCCCCCCACACTTTGAACTGAATAATATTGCGCTGCTCCGACAGGTATTTCATAAGAGCAACACGAAAATGCCGAAAAACATAATCAGGATCAAGACAAAAGTGCTTACAGCATTAAGTCATAATAATAATAATAATAATTAAATAAATAAATTGCAATGGAGCACACGCTCCGGTGGCAATTTCCCTACACACCCATCTTCCCCCTTTCCTACACCCACATACATTTTCAATCTGCAAATTTTGACTTTAAATTCTTTCAACGTTTCTTGTAAATTATTCATCATTTCTCTTGGTAACTTATTCTAATCCCTGACATCCTTACCCAAAAAATAGAATCTTCCTACACCCTAGTACCTGAAATCGAGTGCCAGCTTGTGGTCATGGTCATTACGGACGAATAACAGCTTCTAAATGCTACGAAGTCATTCATTGGTGAGAATCTTCTTGCTTCTATTTTTAATGCATATTAAATTAAAAAATATTTAGATTAGTTCCTTTTCAAAATCGCTCTCGTCTCCACTCTCAAAGTTGTTTCTACCGTTGACAGTTGTTAGTTGACTATCTAGTGACGTAACGAACCAAAGCAGTACGGCGACTATCGTTTTTGTGCTGAAATTTAAAATGTAAGATGTAAATACTCTTATCAATTTCAAAAAATTGAAATGAATATTCTAGTAGCTTATTATTACCATAGGATTAAACTAAGCCACATTTCAAAAAGTGGTGTAATACCCTATTTGATACATGTTACAGTCACTGAAACTCAATACTAAACAATCACACAAATTTCAAAAATCTTTACCGAGTACTAAATAAATTTAATTTACTTAAAAAGTTATTCGTAAGTTCTGAGCCTAGAAAAGATAACACATCAATGAAACCATCAGTTGAATTTTGTAATGTAATTAATGTTTCGAAGAGGTACACCACATTAACAATTTACTGTTTGCGGTGCAGAGGAAGGAGTTGTTGCTGAATGATTTTTAGTATACTTTGCTTGTGCTTTTTGCTTATCGCTTTACGCCACGTCGACGTCGGGATCCTTAGAAGCGAGAAAGGACTGGTTGCAAGTAACAGGAAGGAACCATCCCAGCATGGAATAATCTGCGGAAACCAAGGAAAACCCAAATCTGGATGGCCGTACGAGGATTCTAACACGTATCCTCTCGGAGCCGAGGCTAGAGAATTACCGCCCACCCACCATGCCATAAAATCAAAAAAAAAACGATTTACATCACAAATACTTCCAGAAAACAATCTTCAGATACTCCTATTTAAATAATTCGTTAGACGCAATTTATGATTTTGACACACCCTTCAATTATTTATGTATTACTTAGATATAACCAAACCAATACACTGTTACGTTTATTCACTGGATTTTATTTTCTCATATTTCGAAGTTTCTGCAAGTTAACAACATACCACAAAAGCTTTCATTTATGCACAGAAATTTTAATAGTTACTTGCAGAAATATTTTTATTCATGCAGTTACTTGACGCTCTATCAGTTTACTTCTTCTGAGATAAATTGTTTGCAAAACGTTTTCGCTTTCTATGGATTCCCAGTATACGTTAGTTTGAATTCTCTGAATAATTTTTGCACTTCTTCGTGTTTTGGTTTACTTCTCAAAGGAACGTCTTCGGACAAATATTTCTGCCTCCATTAATTTGGTACGAGATTCAACTTTTTTACGGCTGTTTGCTTCGGTTCATTAGCCCGCAACTGCGTCTTTAGGAAAACACTCAATATTCATTCTCAACAGGGAGTAAAAATATTAACCAATTATCACTTCTTCTTTCTAAGTTGAAATTAAAATTGTAAGAACGAGATGCTCGCGAAAACTAAATATTTCTTCCAACTTTTTCACGCTACTCCTTCTACGCTTCCATCGTAATTTATAAACACTTTACTTTAGGGGATCACTGTTTCAGCATTTCACTAATGAATTAAAACTTTTTCTTTCTTGCTCGCGTAAAGCAAATTTCACATTTCGCCTACCTTCTGAAGACTACTGCTGACGTCCTTATACAAACCTTACATAACCTTGGCTCGGCCAATCAGATAGTAGTTCAGCTACTTAATAAACATGAATCTCGTTGGAACTGTTCTGAATACATACAAACTGCTTCTAATGATCATCATACATTTGATTTAATTGCAGATGCACAGACATGTTAAGGTTATTTTCAGTATAGTGGTTATAATGTACACACATATTGACTAAAAACATTTTTATTTTCGCAATAAGCTTTCTGCACTTTAATTATCTTGATTACCTTTTTTCTGAAATAAAAATGAGTAAAACATAGTATAAATAACTCAATAGAATTGATATTCGAGTCTTTTTAATAACTGGCATTAGAACAATAAGCACCTTCATGCTAGATGTAATTTACAGATTATTCTTTTACTATAACGTAATAGAGGAATTAAAAGAACCCGCATACAGCCAAATATCACATTCTATATTTTTAGTGATCCCAACTATTTTCTGTAGGAGAAATTCGTTTGAATGGCAGTAATTTCTTGATTTAGTGACTTATTGGCCGATCATACTCCAGTTTACTAGAGATTTAATCTATCACGGCTTCGAATTGAACAACATACACAAAATAATTATGTAACGAAATAATGAGTTAATTTTCGTCGAAATGAAGAAATCAAGGTTCCGTGTAACCGTAGGGCATTGGAGAGGACTGAAAATTAACATCACAATCTCACTAATTTTAACGGTCATAAATGAACCATTTAAAATTGTACTTACTTCTGTGAAATCACACTGCGGACCACGAGTGAGTGCGAGCGGGTACTTTGCGCTCAATGTCCAGACTCCATAGGTTAATCCATCAGCAGCTTCCTTCTCATTCAAAACAGCAGCGAAGGAAACCAGTAGTTCCAGTCAAAACTATGAGAAAGGGAAATGATTAATAAAGCAGCAAGTTAAAAAAAAAAAAAGCAGTAAAGCTAAACCCATAGAGCCAGTAAATTTTCTAATTTTCTTGCATACCGGACAAATTTAGAAAATTCAGAATATTTGTTGATAGTAAAATAATCCCATCAAGGGCATCTTGCTTCCTGAGTTCTTGAGCATATTATTTATTCAATAATTATGTAACGTCGTTATACTGACAACTCTTATCCTGAAACTTACATATTACAGAAGCAAACCAACAATTAAACAAAATAGAATATACTTAGACTAAAGAAGTTTCTTAGGAAATCGATTGTAGGTTACAAAGTCTTGTGGGAAGCGTTACTCGTAGTACAGCCCTCAGTACCACGTGTATTATAATATTTGCGCTCCTTCTTCTTTTTTCCTTTACTTACTATATGGCATATCGTCTGTCACGGAACGCCACGTATAATCTTTGTACTTTTTACTAACCTTCTTGGTAGTGTATATAGTGCCAATACTTCTTATTTATTCCACCAAAAGAATAAAATTAACCATCAAAACATCCACTTGGCTTTTTTATTTATATTTACATTAATAATTGCATCCTTCTGTGTACAGATACAACTCGCAGTAATTTTTTCAGCGTACCTCTGCATACATCTTTCATCTCTTCTCCTTGCCCAAAGATCTTCTTTCTGTACTGTCCAGAGATTTTCATGTACTTTGTTCATCTGGTATAACGATGCTTGGAATTTCTTTGACACAATCCTATTATATAAAACGCTAACGTGGCGTCTGCATGCGTCGTCTATAGCGGCTACTGCTATTGGCTAGAGAACGACCAATCATCAACCACCATATTACATTCGTATCACCATCTTGCTTTTCGTTTATTTACAGCTAGACGCAGAAATTCATACAAGGAGAAGGAGATTCAATATTTACGCTATTTTATCCGTATCAGTTTGACGCAGAAATTCATGTAAGTAGAAGGGGATTAAATATTTACGCTATTTTGTGTGTATCAGTTGTGAGGACTAGGTTAAACCATAACCTAAAAAATTTTTAAGCAGAAGGTAAGAAGCAATGAAGTTAATTAAAAACTAGGAGAAACGTACATAATGCGAAATGTATTAATCACATAAATAACAGTATTCCGTTTTCAAAATTATAGTCCCCGTCATCTAAAGTGAAATGCATTTTTTTTTATTTTAAAATCCTAACAAAATACTCTGATAATCTAAGGAGAGTAACGTATTCATATAACTAAAGATATCATTAAGGATGACTTATTCGTTTCTCCTTATAAACTTTTCCATAATAAATTCCTACTACCATTATATATGATAGCACTACCCTTAGTTTTTGATACGTGTTAGCTATTAAATGAGATTTAAGATAACTTTGTTATCAGATTTAAATCATCAAAGATATGACTATTTACTATATACACGATGTGACACTCGCAATTCACCAACGATATTATTGCCGCAAAATAGCAGTGAGCAGTGATATTAGAAATACTAAGAGCAGCGGTAAAAAAAAAATTAATGCCAGGCAATTATATGTCACAAAGTTACAATTAGTACGTTCGATTAAATTTACATATTGATTTTTATTTATCTACGACAACCAGATGCAGAAATTAATGTAAGGAGAAGGGTTTTCATTATTTACGCTATTTTATCTGCCTCATTTGTAAGCACCAGGTTAAACCGTAAACTAAGAATTTTTTGGCACACGATAAGAAACAATGAAGCTTATTAAAAATTCAGAGAATCGTACATACGTAATCGCGACATGTATCAGTCAAATAAATAACAGTTATTCGTTTTCGAAATTATAGTCTCCGTCATTTACGTAAAATGCATTTATTTATGTCATATCCTAACCAAGTGCTCTGATAATCTAACCAGAGTAACGTATTCATATAACGAAAGGTATAATTAAAAATGATTATTTTTCTTACAAGCTTTTTCAGAATGAATTCCTACTACCACCATAGGTGATACCCATCATTATTCATATGAGGGTAATAGAAGCTATGATTTCCGAACGCAATATTAGTGGAGGTTGTGGTTAAGTTTAAAAGAATCGCAACTGACACATTTTGTTACAGCATAATTCACTCTGATATGAGTTTTACATACCAGTTAAACTGCTTTCATAAGTGCCATGTTACTAAAGATATTAATTAATGTGGGTGAAAGTAGTTCCATATTTATCGCGCTGAATTGTGCCTGGACAAGTAATAAAACTGATATTACATAGATAGCAAAAGTTTTTGGGATGCCTAATCTGATTTAATTTCATTGGTTCTTTACTTCCGGCGTCATTAATTCAGTAGAAGTTACTACTATATGGCTATGTAATCGGCAAATGAAATATGTAGAACATTGCAAAATCAAGGTCATTAGCATTATGTAATATCAGTTCCGTATAATTAACCAACTGCAAAAAAATGAACTGCCAGAATATTGCGTTCAAACCGTCATTTTTGACGGGCTCGAAGCTAGTACTTAATAAATAGTAATAACCCGATATAAATCACGTTTAACAACATACACATATAATCAGTTTACATTAATCAGAAACCAAA
Organism: Vandiemenella viatica; assembly: GCA_031002005.1. Taxonomy (NCBI): domain Eukaryota; kingdom Metazoa; phylum Arthropoda; class Insecta; order Orthoptera; family Morabidae; genus Vandiemenella; species Vandiemenella viatica. The sequence continues at coordinate 37,685,999 of JARYHS010013631.1, read as the reverse complement.
TAGTGATTCGAAAATACCACTATCAATAAACACTTCCCATTGAAATAATATAAAACAAACATTAATTACTAACTCTTTAAAAACTAAGATGCTGTGTATTCTTACAGTATGCAAATAATATAAAACACACATTAATTACTAACTCTTTAAAAACTAAGATGCTGTTTATTCTTACAGTATGCATACTTCTAGACACTCTTTGTCAGTTGGCGCAGAATTACAAGAAAGGAGTAATTTTACTAAACAAAAGCTGTACCTTGGAATTGCCAAGTTCTGCGTAATCTCCTCTGTTTGTATCAGTCTGTTTGACGCAGGTTGATGGGCTCACTGTGCAGGCGGAGCGTGCACCCGCCCGAGACGATGGTGCAGGGCGGCGGGTGCGAGCACCGCTGCCCGGAGCTGGACGCGTGCATCAACGCGTCGCTGTGGTGCGACGGCGTGTCGCACTGCCCGTCGGGCCGCGACGAGGAGCTGCGCGACTGCTGGGCGCGCCTGCTGCCGCTGCCGCTGCCGTGGGCGGGCGCGGCCGCCGCGCTGCTCCTCGCCCTGTGCGCGCTGCTCGGCGGCGTCGCGTGCAGGCGCCGCGCGCGCCGCCGCGGCACCCGCTCCGGCCGCTCGGCGCGCCTCAGCCGCCTCAGCAGCAGCAGCAGCGGCACCGGCGCCACCGCCGCCTCCTCCCGCCCGCCGCCCGACAAGGAGGTCATCTGCTGACACAGCGACAGTTCTGCGGCCTACGTCGAGGTCGACCGCGTCACCACCGTCTGAACACTGCCCGCACGCTCGCCGCGCTCGCTGGCCCTCAGCTTCCATTCCTATCCCGGAAGCCTCCACCTCCTTAAGTAATTCGACCATATGTTTTACACTACTTATCCTTTATCCCCAGAGTAAACTGTGTCAACTTTCAAGTTTAACCTGTCCCATGTGAATCTTTTTGCCTCTAAATAATAACCCAGTCGAATACTCAAATTATACTATATTTAAACATTGGAGGAAGGCTTTTACTTCTTAAGAATCCTTCGATTTCCTTCAGAAATTCCCTACCAGTTTCTCTCCATTCGCGTAGCCAAATCTCCAACTGATATGACTGCTCATTATATCGTTTATCTAAATCTATTTATTTGTTTACTTCTGCTGGTGTCTTACCTAATAGCAATTTGAGCAGTCTTCATAGATGAGCAGAAAGCTTTGGTTCTGTCACCAATGAAACGGAACATATTTATTTCTTGATTACCAGTGTAACACAGACAAAAAGAAACTTTTTGTTTTAGGTTGTGCAAATAATGATGTTTACCAACAGCCATTGCTTTCTTGCAATCAATCTATTTGGAAACAAGTATTTTCTCATGAAATCAGCTCTAACTGACTGCCCATAATCCCCTTGTGAGCAAATGTTTCAAAGACATCCCCCTTTCTCTAATTTTTAATATTTCCCTTGTTTTACAAAAATGAGCTAGAGAAGCCAAACAATTTCAAAAATCGTTTACAAATACGCAACTCTACCTCTGATATCATTAATTGTTTTTAAAAAAAATAAACAATTGTCTTGTTGGCTTACCTTGCATTGTGCTTGTTTCTTCCATCACTGGTTATCTTACTGCTCAGAAAGTAAAATTCCTTAGCTCAAATATGAACCAATGTCACCTCCCGTACGGGAATCACTTAACGTTGCAGAACCTCTTTTATGCTTCTATTAATAGTTGCTTCCCAATGCAATAATCACAACAATTTTCGCACATAGTATCACATCTGTTTCTTTTTGATTTCTCTCTCCATTTTAGATCATCGACACTACTGTTTTACTGACATCATGACTTTCTTTTCGCACTTTTGTCTGTATAAAGGAAATATATTGGCTGACACAACAATAAATCATTAGAAGACGAATCGTAAAATATTCTTCCGTTGCATCTACGAGACAATCTTCAACTCCTTTCGAAAGCGAGAAAATATGTGAATATCTCATTCTACTAGTGTTTAGACTGCAGTAACAGCTTCCGCCACTGCTTTTCGATGTCCGTATGACAAGCCATCACGTAAATATTGTCGATTACAAGGTACCAATTTTTTCATGTGTCCTCCGCAATTGTCTCTCACTAACCACAAGCAGGGAAGATAGATTTGTCTCACTAAAACATTTTTTTAGTAAAGCATAATGTTCCGCAAATATTAGAGAGTTAAATGAAGAACACCCAGAAATCTGAATTTTGAAATCAACTATGAGAACAAACTAATCACAGTCAATATCTGTGTGACAGCATGTTTTCACAGGGCGAAATCTCCCATTACGCTATCATAAAGTTTGAATCTTAGTCGGATGGCTGTTGCTTGGAGCCTGTCCTAGCAGCACAGTGACCAACAGCCCGGACTCGTATTCAGAAGACTATGTGTTCAGATCCCAAATAATTTAATTATCAGCTGTACTGCGATATCTTTTGGGAAGGTGAGGAGGAAATGAGCTGGCCAACTTCCTCGAATATGAGACTAAGTATATCCATTTCAGCAGGTACTCGGTGTAATAATAGCCAACCAGTTGCTTAAAGTACATTTATTTAAGCAACTGGTTGGCTATTATTACACCGAATACGAGTTTTACCGTTGCTGTAACGCAGCTATGTTCAAGATTACATTTCAGGAGGGTCCAATCAAACTTTCGGTTGAATACTAGCTTAGCTTTAACATTTTAGCCCAATTTATTATTCAATTTATACGTTCCATCTATCATGTTAGCGTACCCATTCGTGCTGGACTACGTTAGGTTAGGGAGTGTGCATAAACTACGTGGCTCAGTCTAGGGAGGGGAAGGGTTGGTTGGAAAGCTACGCTCTACGTGGTGGAGGGGGGGGGGGGGTTCCGAGCTAGGCCACGTAGCTTTTTGTTCATATTATTTGTCTAAATTAAAATGATATAAAGAACACTCAAAAGCATGTAAATATTTATTTCCGCCATATAATTATCCCTGTATCTAATTTACGATAGTTTGACTAGAGAAAACAGTACAAAATGTCTTTTGGAATCAATATGGAAAAAGAACTATGCGCTACGTGTGGGGGGGGGGGGGTTGAAACAAAAGCCACGTCGGGCTACATGGGTGGGAGGGGGGGGGGGTTTACAGGAGGCCAAAATGGAGCTACGTGTTTTATGGACAATCCTTTATGTCTGCGCTATGGCTTTGTTGTCTCTCTTGCGCTTGGCGTACTTCTCAAAACTGTGAATCTGAAACTGAACCGGCAACTCAGCGAAAACGTGCAAGTGACAATGCTAAAGATCGACAACTTGCATCACACTATCTGGTTTGATAAACCAATTTACGCATACCTGTTTAATAGTTTTGTCACCCAAGCGTTCTCACTATTACTCATAACACGTTTTAAGAAACATCACTGTAAAAGAAAGCACTCTGAGTAAACTAGTAGCATATTTGTATCAAACGCCCACCTTTAATAAGCTGTTCCTCTCCAAGGATGTGTACTGTGGTGCGGAGAAGTTTAGACAATTTCAAAGCAGACTGCATAATTATTCCCTCATAAACTGGCTGAGCCAAGAACGAATTAAGGTTACCAACCGACGTGTTGAGAAAGACTCATTTCCATCTGTCTCATTTTCAGACAAGTATATCTTAATATAGTACTGTCTACTCTTACTCACGCTCCTTCAAAAATAATGTACTGTTTGCATCTTTTCTCTTTGCCTTTCATGTGTAATGAGCATTAATAAGACTGGCGCTATTCGCTCAGAAGACGGCTTTAAAGCGTGAAGTAGATGAAGGCGCGTATCCATGGGCCACTTAACTCCAGATTCTTCAGCGAGTACTCGACATTTTATTGCTAATTAAAGGCAGGAATGGTCGGAGACAGTGCTGGGTCATTAGTGGAGCTGTTATTTAATTCCATCTGAGGGCGTGTGGTGCTCGAGACCGTGCCACTAATTACGGACGACGAGCTTAATTAGTCATATGGCTGCGTGCTCCCCTCTCCGCACACCAAGTCGTGTCCTTTTCACGTTTGCTCTCGAGTGCTATATGAAATGAGACAGAAAACATTTTTACCTTCTTCAAAACATTTCATCAGAAATAACTGTCTATTTTCATGCAATCTATTACTGTTCTGCACGAATCCGTACAGAAGGCGGATAGCGAAGATATTGATGAACGAAGGCAAATCTGTAAAATTAAAATAATTTACGTTTGATTTTATAAATAAAAAAAATCCTCTAATTGGGTGATACTCTTGCGCTGCGGGGGGATCTGTACACATATTTAAATGCCATTTATAAAACAAACATTAAAAAAATCTTTTGGAAAAAATGGTTAGTATATAAAGTAGTTTTCAACATGGTATTTTCATGACATGTCTATTATCCGATTCATAAAATTTTCTGTCGAAAAAACTCGTCTGCTATAGTGTAAAATTTTTTATAGTGACTCATTTGTTTGTGTTATGGAAACTTCCGAAAGGTCGCTATAGATTTTTTCAAACTCCAGAAACTTACCTATTTTCTTAAATTAAGGGGGGGTGAATCATTTTTTTTTATTTCAAGTCAGAATCATATGCAAAACACGGAATTAAAAATATCCAAACATTTTGAGAGTAGGCGGGCTGCCAGCATGCATTTGATACACGTAAAGATTACCTAAAAATTTTACCGTCAGCTCCTTATCAAACCCCCTGCAATTACTTTTATCTCCCATGATTTTTACAAATTTTACGTTATAATTGTTTAGAGATTGGTCTACACCGTTTGTTCTTAGTAATCATGCATTGCGATGTGTTTAACATAACCATTTCTAAAACAATCGACATAATCTTCCGCTATCAAAACCAAATTTAAATTCAGAGAAGTCAGATGTTAAATTTAGTCAGCGAAAATACTTTACATCCCTTAAAATTTTAAACTACCACACTTTCTGTTTCTGGGATTTTTAATTATTATAGAAATATCTAAAATTGCCCTTATGCCTGTGCAGCAATAAAGTATCTTCTGGGACATATTGAGAACGTTTCCGGTGAAACAACATTTTAATTTTGCGTTATTATTTTTTATGACAGTAATAATAATCACAATTATAATAATACCTTGTGCTCTTCATGATGAGTTTTCTTCCGCGTACACAATCCGTCTCTGTCGTGGCTACCTTACCTGATCCGGCATTTTTACCGAATATCGGTAATCTTTTCTTTTACTACTTGCTTTACTATTCTCCGAAGCTATTGTAGCTGGAAGAGTGTTTCGGGCAAGGAACGGTAAGGAGCTCAAACACAGGCCGCTGTACTTGCGATAGCATTTTCACTCACAGGGAAAGTGTTAGAATCTGACAGATAAGATGGAACTTGGGAAACAATTAGAAAATTCATCAACCTTCCACCGCTGAATTTAATGACGTATGATGCAGTCAAAATAGTCATCAAATCGTTGTTTATTCATGACATTCTTCCGACATCCGACGAAGGAAATGAGTGAACGAAGCGAGATCTGACTAAAGGGACATTCAATTATTGCTGCTCGCTTAGTTTTCCATTGAAGAATATCGATTTATGTGTAATGTTAAGCATACTTAGTGTGTTAAACCATTTGTAATCTTAACTCAAAAGGAATTACAATAGTACTGACTGGACAGATATTTTTGATTTCTTGTTTTCTGACTGATATAGTGAAATACATAATGTGCTAAACAAATTGCATCACATACAACTGTTAGTTAAATTCAATAGTTCCGTACCCAGTAAATAAAATATTAAACTCTTATAGAGTCATTCACTTTTCCGTCTATCACATCTTCATAACTTCTAATCTCTTCAAGTTAGAAATTTGTAATTCGACGCTATTTCAGTTCTTACTATACCAAACGCGATTGTAATACAAAATATGAAAAAATATGGGACTGAAAATATTCATAGTGGTTCAGTGGGGGATCAATTTTTTTTTCTAAAAAAAATAATCTTCGTGAAAATCTAGTGCAATTGGAACGCCGAAAAAATTTAGATTTATTTTTTTAATTCCCGATTTGTACGATACATTCGTGAAAAACAATTGTTTCTGAAACCACTTGTTCTAAAATTCTTTAATAATTTTCTGTGATCTGTAGTTTCGTAAAGATTACATGAAAACTATAGCTATCGATCTGGAATTATGTTTTCCGGAAAAATATTAAATGATTAATTTTATGAAATTTTTTTCTTCAGTAGACAATAAATCATATTTAACAGGGTTTATCAACCTTTCTCTACCCAACGACCAGAAAAATATCTAAACTAATTCTACGGTTTGCTGACTTATATGGGCCTTTTTTTAACCTGTGTGCAGATTATTAACAAACCTTACAAATTTTTAGCAGCACGTATCACAGACCCTTAAGACTTTCACTACAAAAGGCTCTCAGAAGATGGTCGTTAACTTAATCCGCTGCTTTCTTTGATACTGACTGGAAACGAATTTAGTTAGTAAACTATTATAGTAATAATGCATTCATATCCTCATTTTTTTGAAATACCCCATTTTTACTGGTCGTTGAAATATTCACAGCTTTTGTATAGTCTGGTTTATAGCCTTATACAGTATGAGTATAGCAACTATTTTATGTGAACAATTTTTATCATTTCTTTTTTGTTTTGATATTTTTAGCACAGTTAGAATTAAATTTTTGATATTCTGCCTGTGGAGCAACTGTCCCATCTTTGCAGGTCACAGGTTCAGAATCAGTCACACGGATAATTTAGTGAATCATATATAAATAACTTGAAAAAATTCAAATTTCAAATTGACACAATATTATTTTAAAAAGGTTTTATAAAATAACTTTTGTAATGAGTTCAATTTAAAATATAATCTGAGATTGAATCAAAGCACATGGTATTTCCAAAGTCTTGATTGCACCGACGACATATTTGTCTTATTAATAGTGCAACTGAACAATTTCCCTCAATCAGTAGCTCATGTTAGGATCACACTACGTAGGACAACCGGCCAGAAAGTGAATGGCTGTACCGGACACTGTTGACAATCAATCGAAATACGCACTAAATAATCCTTCAAAGTCCATATTGCAGTATAAATATCTAATAATGTCGTATATCGTATATCAGAAAATCTACGGTTCCTAGCTCTCCGAGTTGATTGCTATGTCCAGAAAAGCGAGTGACAAATTTCCCCTTCGCATTTAGGGCTAAGGACAGTGGAGGGGGGAGACTATACTGACCTTGAGCCGCCAATGTTAACTGAACCGGCTATCAATGCTCATCTCCTTTCAATGGACATCGTTTCTTAAAAACTCGCTCCGGCACTGCAGTTGCATTTTCACTTCCTTGGCCAACCTGGTATGGCTTTCAATCACCGGGAAAATCGCAAAAACTTTTGGTACTATATGACGTAATGCGTAACCCCAAACCCATAATTCTACTGGGAAAGAGGTTCCTACAGTTTTATTGAAACCCGAAGCAGTAAAGATATGTACTTCATTAAAAAGAAAGCAAGTTTTGATAGAGGTGTATGATAGGTTAATATCTCGTAAAAATCTCGGCAGAGATCTCTTTCGAACCCAGGACATCTCTATACTTAGTCAGACACCTTATTACTGAACCACCAGCAAGTAAATAAAATTCGATGTTATTCTTTGTTTACGTTACTCTCCGATTCCATTTTTTCACTAATTCTTCTCTTAATAATCTGTCAGTTTCCCTTACTTATGCCAAAGAATGATCACAATGTCTCTTTGCAAAATTCATTTGCCTATTTCCAGATCCAAAACTTTCCGTGTCACTTACCTAACTTAGCTTCCCTCAATTGCATTCCCTTATTTCCTTATTACTGTCAGGAGCTGGCTAGCGCTCATAACCGCACTCCAAAAATCCCAGGTTCCATCCCTCATTTCCAGAAGTAGTAGATCTGTAGCCCCCTTGTCCCTTTGTAATTATTACTCCAACGGTTTCCACGAAAACAGTTCATCCTTAAACGAAGTTTCTATCCACTAACTTTTAACCTTTGTACTAGCAAATGGCATCTAATCACACTCACCTTTCCATGAAGCTACCTTTATTTTGTGTTCCCAATCCCCGACACCAGCTTGTGTAGGCCGAGGCCAGAGCCGTGCAGAGCAGCGGGCGGGCACGACGCAGACCTCGACGCCGCAGAACTGCAGCATCACCTGCCGACTTCACTGCCCAACTTTGTGATAACCTCTCGCCAAGCGACGGACCAATCGCGCTCTCTGTTTCCTACTCGCCTTCTGTTTTACTTCTGCAACAATGCGCCCATCACGTCACAATGGTACATGCCCCGCTAGGTGTATCACGTCGAATTTGTACTTACATGTCGTCGAAGTGAATAGCACGCGCAAGTTGCTTTAAGTGCCCTTAAACGTAACAGCTCTTTGTGTCTTGCTTTCTTGATTATTCATATGTGCATTATACGATATGTAAGTGTTCCAATATTTACTCGTTTCACTTACGCCTTAGCGTACTGCTACTTCACTTTGTTGTTAGAGATGGCTGTGTGATTCGTTCAACTTTATAACTTTTCCTTTTATAGAAAAATTCCAGACAATCTAAATGAAAATGTAGAGGATGCTGTCACTGCTAGAAGTACGGAGAATATTTCCAGGTCTTCAAGAGTTTTGGAGGTCTTTTGAAGTTACAAACAATAAGAACAAACTTAAGATAAAACATTTACAACTTCTTGCTGGGAAACAAGTATCAAGACAATTTTGATTCCTGTCTATGTTTCAGCTAAAATCGTTTAAATTGGAATAATTGAATTAAAAATTGATGGGTTGGAAGACGAAATTCTTGTATACAAAAAAAATCCACCCCTAAATATATGATAAATTACATTCACTGTAAATTATGAATACTTCATGCTAATGCTTCTTCCTTAATCTAAGCACCATTGTGAAATAGTGTATTCCAGGATCATTTATAATATAACCATCAAGACGTAGTACAAATCTGTTCATATCATACATTTTGAGACAGTAATGTCTCCTCAAGTGCAATTGCTTAATTGCCATTTATGGTTTATAAAGATGCATATCAAGCATCCTGGAAGTGAAGAGTAACATTTACCAAAGTCTTAACTGCCGTGTAAATGACTTTACTTATTTATACAATAATATTTACCACTCAAATCAGTGAAATCATCATTCCACAAATAATTCTAACAGACATTGTGCCTGTATACGGGGAATAATTGTTGTTAATAATGTGCAAAATGGTTAAAGGTAAATAACAGTGCCTCGAGCTCTCTCTTCCATTTAAAAATGTTCCATCCCATATTGTTTCCTTCCGAAATTCGTAACTGTTCTTTTTAAAGCTACTTTGGTCATAAACATTTTCAAAATTTTCGTCATCAACTCGATAATATAATTTTCTACAAGACATTTAATCCAATTCTGTATTAAATTAAACAACTTTCCCACGTCCTTAAAAAGAAAGAGAAACATTTTAGCTGTATTTCGTTACTTTACATTCAATCTGTTTTTGTATTGACAATATTTTCATAATGGTATGAGAGGCTAGTACGTGTTCATGATAATAAATATTTCCAATGCTCGTTTATCAACTAAAGATCCTTCTTTTATCTAATTATATCAGCACTGATTTATGACGAGGAGAAATTAATTTTTGTAGAGAAAAGAAGAAGACATATGTTCAACGATACTGACATTTGATTTCTGTTTTGAGCAATATGCATTTCGCATCGAATGTGTTGCAGATCATAACTAGACTTTTAAGATGGAGCACAGAATTCGACTTTTTAGTTATAATCAATCAGTTTTAAGCATGAAATTCCGTTTTGTCGAGTGAAGCCATTTATATTTTAGACATGCTATACGGAGATTTTTGTAAAGAACATGTGATCATTGTGACGTGAATTGGCAAAGACAGCAGAAAACTTAAGGGTGTGTTAGATCTTTTTTGTAAATAAAAGTATCAGTAAAAAATGAAAGAAGAGACACGCACAAATACGTTACAATTAATGAGTGTTAAATTGTATTACTGGAGAACTATTGACTGTTGCTAGATACAACACAACTGTTTGACAGAAAAAAAATTGTGAAAATGGTGGAATATTGTATATTTCATTACCTAGAAACATTTTCAGCCGAAGTGTTCATAGGTCGCTGACGCGAGAATACTACTTTATAAAAACCCTTTTCTCGATACTGTTGTAAAAAATTCGATAAAATTATATGTGAACCGAGTTTAGTAAACATACGTCGTAATATTTAGCAACCTAAGACTAATTCAACATTTATCAGCAAATAAAGTTTAATAAGAAAATTTCCATAACTACCACTTATCAAACATTCATTAACTTCCCAGTAATGGTCAAAAATTTATGCTTTTTTAAACTATTAAATTTTTATTGAAGTAGATGTTTCTTAATGATGACAATAACTGAACGAATATTCACGAGACTTTTTAAATATACAAATTAGCAGGAGATTTTTTTGACTTGGAAGTATGAAATAAGATACATGAAGTTCATGATTGTACATAGCCCAAAAAGTCTGAGCTCATTTTTACTAAGTCAAAGTAAACTTTGTTAAATATAATGCTCGCTAGTAAATGACGTTATCTTCCTGAACTGAATTCTCGCAAATAATGCAAATTTTTATTGCATCTCATGTTCATAATTGACGTCAAATGTGAGACAAAAATTTTATACTGTCTAGTAAAATGTTAAATGATTGTATAAATGTGATTAGAAAGATTTATCAGCAGTTGAATGTATAGGTATTTTATTAGGTACAGCCAACTTAAAAAAAGAAGTTCTAGAAACTCTCTGTTGGATATTGTTAAAGTACATTTGTACTTAAGAGCTGTTTACAGGTGGCATTGGTAACCCTATAACGAAGTTAATGGTAATGCATGGGTTACTTAACGTTTTCTGTGAGACATGAACAGTTTCCTGGGGACAATCAACGATTCTAAGCAACAAAAAGGTGCTTTTCGTTCGATGTATCGTGTATGCTTCCTTATTCAAACTTTTAAGCAATGCCTTCTACTGAGAGATCTGTATCAATATGGTTATCTCCTCTAGCAAGCAACAAAAATGTTATCTATATTCTTAGCGTTTAAAAAGCATGTTACTGACAGTTAATTGTTGTCAAATAGTTCGAACAGGATTCCTGTAGAAAAATTCTTTTAATGTCCAGAAGAATTATAGAAAATCTTGATACTGAAAAGTAGACAAGCATTTCTGACGTTTTTAACTGATGTTAACTGACTGTTACTCATTACAGATTTTTCTGAAGACATTTAAGTGATGAAAAAGCAATAGTCTGAAGTTATTCCAGCTTACACAAACGAACAGTATTCCGCCTCAAAAATCGCAATGTTAATTCTGAAACTGCGCTTACGGCTCTTTCTGGATGGTACCCGTTGCTGTGCCATGTGCAGATTCATATCAGTGTAGAACTTTAGCAATAAAATGACTGTTGAATCATTTAATCGACACTGATTATTCTACATGCGCTAATAGGTATCTGCTTTCTCATTTGTTTCAAATCAACGAAGGCTTAAACGCATTACACGCAGGAATATTGGGTGAGGAAAAAACACATAGCTTATTTAAATTAGTTTCTTTCATTAAACATCTAATTAGTTATCCTGCTACTTGCGCAATAATGTTGTTTTATTTCTTAAGTAACCTCCAACCCAATAAACTGTAATTGACCCTCGGTATTTTATTCTTTTACCAAATTAATTTTTATTCCTCATCTTATACATAATAACTGGAAATAACCTTGCCTTTGTTACTCTTCAATAGATCTTGATAATGCGTTCGAATTTAATGTGTTGAGTCAAAATGAAAAACTTTCATCTATTTCGTAATGGTCACTGGTTATAGCTTTAAGGGAATTCTTCCAAAACATCTTCAGGCAAGATAATCGAAGAAGCCGCGAATTATGGAATAACTGACTTTATATATTACATTGCGTTCGCTGTACTTCATGATGTGTTTAAATTCTATTCGCTGTACAAAGTTACTAGTTGGCATTTAATTTTCTTTTTCAATCAGATTATTAAAATCCAATATTGAGTGAAATTTTATAATTATTGAAATAATCTACTTGTCTGTTCTGTTTACTTTTTACTAATGTAATATATATAGGGCTTTCAGATTTTTCAGAAACAATATTAAAAGAGAGTTATACTTGTGTACAGTTTTCATTTTTTAAGAAAAACTGATGTGTGATTGCAGATCTTGTTTAAACCAAATACATTACTTTATAATTGTTACACCGCATATTAAAAAAAAAAACTCATTTGTACAAAATATAGATGAAATAAAGCTATTATATTTCTACTTCCAAATTTTTATTTGCCACTGCTTTCCTCCTATGCGACGCCTTGATTGTTTGCAGATGCAGGTATGGAAACTTGGATCTTATAGTTTTTAGTGTTGATTACATGACTTTATCAGTATGAAACTGCTTTTTACATACTAGATCAAATTTTTTCTTGCTGTTGAACAGGATATTTTTATGCTATACCAAATTTCTTTTTGCTATAAAAAAGGGACAAATATACTATAGAAAAGAATAAAAAAAAATTTCTTACTGCTTAACGTCTCTCAACAGCGAGGTCTTTAGAGACGGGAATGATGGGGGCAAGGAATGGGAAGGAATTCGGCCATGGCCTTTTGAAGTAAGCATCCCGGCATTTGCCTGGAGTGATTTGGGAAACCATGGAAAAACCAAATCTGGATGATCGGACGGGGATTCGAACCGGCGTCCTCCCGAATGCGAGGCGAGAACGCTAACCGTTACACCACCACGCTCAATCCATAAAGAAAAGAGAAGAGTAGAGGAAGACCAACTGTGATCAAATAAATAAAAGGCTGTTCCTTTTATTTCTAATTTCTTGATTTAAGATATTAATTGTGAATAAGAATTGGTAGTAATTAAATTGATGGATTTGAATGGGGAAATCGAAATAAAAGTCCAAGTTAACATGAATCGAATAATAAATCTCAGGGTTTTATTAATACTATTAATATTCTTGCCCAACAAATGAAACATTTCTTCTTCTCCTTTTCGATTTTGACCATCTAAGGATCACCAAAAGTAATCGTGTACTGTACATTAATCGCGAAGTTTCTTCCCTTGATTCCCAGTAGTTCGTCTTCCTCTCTTTTTGCTGTTTCCTCCTTTCTTGTGTCCAGTTGTTATTAGGTTTCTTCCTTCTCTTAAAACTCGTTAAAGACAGTCCTTCCACCTCCTCCGCTGTTGGTACTTGTCCTTCTCCGCCGTTGAAGCTGTTAACGGTAGTTAATTCTTCCAACACTGACCGGCTCGCCGACCCGGCTTCACGTTGGGGATTGACTACCCAAACTTCGAGTGGGTTGCGCGGCACTTCTTGTAGCTTACGTGCTTAAAAGACGCTAGTAGGATTTTCTTGGAGAATCCTATAAGTATAGTTAACGCATGTCAATCCCAAAACTAATCATTTATTGAGCTGTGAAAGAAATAAATCTTGGCAGATCACAAGTAAATTTAACGTGGCTAGAACAAGAGAATTATTAGACGGCATGAGTCGATCAGACTGAATTACGAATGCACGTTATCTGCAATGGACAATGTTATGATGAAGTAATGTTATCATCTCGGAGTTTATAGGTATAAACGCACATGCGACGAACATTACTGTACACTACCAATTCTGAAGTTGAATGAACGTTTCTATATCAAATACACGCAACAAAAAAAAGTTTAAATTGTAGAAAGACATTGGATCACTAAATACAAGCATCAAAATTTAACTAACTCTAAAAATAGAACTTCTTACTAGAACTTATGTCTATTGGACACAAAATTATTGCAACAATTACAGCTATTTGCTCAAAATTGGGCACAATTGTTGTAAGGCATTAAAGGAGCATATTAGGAGATTGAAATAAATACCAAAAACTCATTTGATAGACAGAAGACAACTGTCTAATTGGGGAGCTTAAAGTAATTTTAACCATTACTTATTTTATTGCCAAGTATACAGTGATTGTTATATCTCTACGTAGCTTTGTCACAGTTGTTGACCCAGCCAAAAGTAGACAGGTAGCGTGTTTTGGCTGTCACATGTTGTTCGAGTTGTGCAAGTCATGTGCACAATGGTAAAAAACAAATATGCCAACAGAGCTCTAAAGAGGTGACTGAAGTCTTGTCGAACGACTGACTTCATTGCTGAACCTCTACAGCCACGGCTATGGGCAGGTGTACAGACACTATTGTCATTCTGAAAACAGACTTTTTTAGGGATTAATATATCGTATACAAACGTTGCAACTAAATATTTCAGACACCGAGGCAGAAGCTCCGTCAGATCTTAAGCCAGAAGATCGAGATCAAAGCTTGTCAGCACGAACTGGGTATTCTAAGCAAGCCAAGATTAAAATGTGTTTCTTTGCAGTGAACATAAACATTTAAATATTGGTGATTTTTTGGGACGTCCACTCATCACAACGAAAATCTTTATCATTGTTTTCTGAGATATTCAGACTTTTACGGTATTTCAAAAATTTGTGAATATAGACCTTATAATATTAGTAGAATTATAAAGATGATATCTTTAAAAAAAAAAACAGGTATCTCAAATCAGATGAAGTACAGAAACAATTTATGGTAAAAACATTTTTGCAAAGTACTCTGGAATCCACTTATTCCATAGATGTTTCCTTTTTGAAATAGCTGTCAATAGTTTTAACCGTCTTTCTGAATTATTTCTACTTCCTTCTCAGAAACAATTCCAATTGTACCGTTGTGTTCGATCTAGGAGCTAATTTTACAATAGGATGATATGACACAGATTATATTAATGCGTGCGACAAAAACGTAGAGGGGTTCTTATAAAAACGTAGAAGTGAATCTATTTACTTATAAATCACGAAAGATGGTAAAAAAGCACTTTTTTTTTCATAGTATTTGGCAACCGAGGCCATACAGCCAGCTCAATGTAATTATTATAGCTTTCAGTGTATAAGTCGTCATCCAGCATTTTTCCAATGTGTGGACGCCACAGGACGAACAGGACATTCACACAGACACACAACACTTATCATCCATGCCCGCGGCCGGATTCGAAAACACATTTCTTGCCGCGAGTCAAGTGTCAACTTGAAGGGTAAAGGCAAACGAGGCAATACAACCGGCAGAGACGTAGTCGGGACGGAAAACGTCGGAGGGGACAAAAGGCCACGCAGACTGACACATGTTTTCGCCCCATCTTACGGATTGCGGATCCGGTTAATATTGTGCGGGATCTGCCATACTGCCAAATGATGCGGTATCCCGCACTGCTGGATTGCAATCCCTACTTGCAACCTAAAATCTGAAAATTTCCGTTATTAAGATACTGTATCTGGGCCATAATAAATGGAAAAAGTAAAACCAAAACTGCAAATGCCGACAAAATAGATTTGTGTGGTAGTTTTTAATGTCTGAGCTGTTTCCTTGCATCGCAGATTTGTCTTTAAACGTGAAAACTTTAATCATGATATGTGCAATTGCAAGTATGTACCCGTATTGTGGTTATGGCGTACCCTTCATCAGTGCGGGTTCATTTTAGGAAGTTTAATGAGATCACAGACACGCATCACGTATGACCAAGCGGGACGTGAAGCGAAGCGTAACTACTCTCCCACGCTAATCAAACGAATCGTAAACCACACTCCATGTGTGCCGACACACCAGATAATTATGTTGATGAAGAACTCTGAGATAAAAGCGATTTATACTAATCCTTCCTTTTATATTTAGAACATTAATTACTGCATGTTACATAAATCAATTAGGTACGTATTTGTTGGGGCTATACGGCTCGTCGACGACGAAGTGTTTAGAGGCGGGAGAGAATTGGGGATTCCTGGACCTGGATTCGAACACGCGACCACCCGAATGTCAGGTCCGAACAGTAATCTCTGCCGCGCGGTTATCCTTTACTTTCATTTCAGACTTTGATCTTTTTTAGATGCCTAATGTGGTTGATAATTTGTTACTCATAAAATTTTACAGCCATTCCTTCATTTCCTTTACTTGCTTATGATCCTCCCCCGATTCCTCGTAGTAAAAGGCTTTCATAAAAGCTGCAGCTTTAAAAAAAAAAAAAAAAAATGCAGATTTACTAACGAGTTGCAGACATCAATATTTGATTTTCAGTTTTAGATCCTTCAATAAAAGGAGATAGAGCCTATAAGACCTAGTTTACTGTGCTAGGCAGCCTTAGCTACATGCCTCTTGCAAATCAACCTTCTCGTAATGATTTACATAGGTAACATTTTTACGAATTTGTTAGTCTCCCTAAATTTCCGTGGGACCTGCCTGTTCACCATGTAACCTTCAAGTCTGTCCTTTAAGATCGGCAAACTTAATAAATCTGTAAAACACATTTGCAGCATTCCTGATGTCAGGTTTTATGTACCTTCGTCATCTTCACCACATGCATTCTGGAGGCCTATAAATAATAAAATCAGTTTGTAAGCATCAGTCACTCACAGTCTTAACAAGATAATTATGTTTCATGAAGGCGTTGGTAAAAAATTTTGTCTTCCCAATTTGTTTGCGTTTGAAAGCAACTTTATTCTCTTTGAGAGAACCATTAAATGCAGTCGCCAGAGGAGCTGCAATTTCCTAACAGTGGTCTGAGGAAAACATCTACATTAAACTTAATGAAAATCTGGAACCCTGCAACATTAATCTTTTTCCATTTGTTCTTGTATTCTACGATACGAATTATTTCACACATTTCCACAAAACATTTTCATTATTGTTAGCAAGTAACTATTCTGCCTATGAGTCCTAGAATTCTTAAATCTAAAGTGAATTTTCAGTTATTTCTTTTTTACAGTTTAAATTCGCCGTGTTCTCTGAAGTGATACATCTACTTCATAACAATATTGTTAGTCTATATTACCTGCATATTTTTATATCTTTATGAAATTTTTACACATCTTGTTTGCGAAAATATATGGTGTCTTCTCAGTCATCGCTGAGTGAAAAGTGAAATCACCTTACCTTCTTTCATTTCCAATTTCCCATAAGATATCACCTGTATTTGTTGCGCTACTGCCTGTAGCTTTTACGATACTGTCGCTACTATGAGTTTGAGATTGCTAAACTTATTTGAGTTGAATATTTTTGTATTATAATTGCTCTGGTTTGAGCCATCTATCTGTATATTTCACTGCATTTGCTTCTGTGATAATGATGTTGAAATCTTACTTACTTCTTAAAATGACGCGTTATTTTTAGTTTTCATTTTCACACTTCTGATCACCGGCGATTCTGATATATTTTCATTTCCTGTGTAACTGAAATTATACATTACTCCATTTAATTTCCCTTGCGTAAAGCAATTTTTTATATCAATAGAGACAAATTAATACAAATGACCATATACCGAGGAATACAGTTTATAATCCTACCTAGTAATGAAAAGGCCTCTCTGGTTTAGACTGTTAGTACGACTCACATTACCGTAGTCGCTTTGTGCAAGATGCTGCACACTTGCGAGAAAGTGTGCCAGTGTGTAGCCTGTTGTTCTGTTAATTTAATGGCTCCGCAATTTCTTCTCCCAACTAGCATCAGCGTGCACAACTAAATACTTCACTCTGACTTCCCGAGGTCTTCCGAAAGCTTCGTTCAACATTTTGAACGCCTGTTCCCTGCTTATCTTTGTTGTTATAATGGGAAGAATGCCATTTTCCTACAGAAGGAGACGACCTCATTTATCTTACTGTGTCTCCACCGTTCGACCACGGTTTTTTGGTTCGGTTATTATTATTATTATTATTACTAGCTAAACGCACAGCTTTGTGGTGACTCGCGAAGTGTTTTTGTTATTGGAAATAATAAGTATAAATAAAGAAATAATAATAATCATTAGAAGGTTAATACTTAAACATCACTCAGTATCATAAAAATTGTATTTTTAGTTTATTGAGAAAAGAGTATTATAAATGTTTATTACAAGACGCAATCTATAAATATTTTTAAAAAAGAAACAATTTATTTAATTTGTTTTTAACCGTGTACAAAATTTGTCATTCGAGTTTCTTCCAGTTTTCTACACGTCAGTATACTCGAATTTTTAGTATTACTAATTCTTCATAAGAAAATCTTCTATTTAATGTTAAGCCTTCTAACGTTTTTACCCTCGATGATGCAACATAGAAGTTACTTTTTCCTCCATATCTATAACAACATTATCCAATGTTAACCTTGAGATTTATGAAAATTGCGAAAGTTAATTGTAACGGAAATTGTTTTCATCAACAAGTGATATCCCGTCTTTTACAAAATTAAGTTGTCGGTGGAATCGGATCACAGCCATTATTTTCATAAGTTAAATTAAAATAATTTTCAAAACAAACCACCATCACTTGTGGTATTTGATCAGACAGACTTAGATTTTCTTCATAAATAATATGTTCAACATAACCATAGCTCCGGTTACTAATCCTTTTTCCATCTATAAATTAAAACGTACCTAACTTTAGATCCAAAAGACCAAACTATACATGGTTCCAGTCCACTTAATAATTCAGCGCTTTCTGATTTGCTGCAGAACGATTATGAACAGCTGTAATATAAGCAACAGATTGACGTAGTTGTTTTTTATTTGTTTCATATGGTATAATGGCATCGTTGAAAAAGTTACGTTCTTGTAATGGAAAAGTTTGTAGATTACGTGTCATTAATTTTTGCTTCCATTGTAATCTCACCAATCTCTATACGATCTAGTAGGCTATATCTCAAATTATTTGTTGAGATTCATTTTGTTAGAATGATACCGATAAGAAACGATATTTTTTAATAGTTGATGTGAATAATAATTTTCCTTTAGGAGGGATTCATTTCCTCAAATTTTACTACTGTAAAGTGGTCCGTCATTAGCGGGCGGTAAGTGTTTGATATGCCCAAAAAAAACCAGCCATCATAGTATATAACTAATCCATGAAATGTTTCATCCTGTCTTGAAGGAATAGCTCTTCGTAATCGCAAATCAATTTCCTCAAAAGACTGCTTCCAGTCACACTCATTTCATCTATAAACAGAGATTTAAACTCACGAATATACTCTTGAAAATGAGCAAATGAAATTAAACTGAGTACTTGTCACATTACAGTATGCTGGCCCCCTTCAATTAATTAACATTTTTATATTAAATTTATACGATGTATTTCCATGTTTTCCATGTATCGAATACTATATATGTCGGTGAAGTGCGAGACCGACAATCGATTAATCGATGAGTGTTGTTGGGTCCAGCGTGGGAGGAGAAGGCGGACAAGGACATGCCTCTGTGTACGATGTAGTTTCGGCATAAGTCGAGGAAGGAAGTTGATAAGTGGTTCGAATACGTGCCTGGTTCCCGAGACACATTAATTACGGGCAGCCGCGTCGGTCGGTTTTTGTCTCTGGCGGACGAAACGGCGATATTGCATTGAGCAGCGGTGTGTGGAAGTGTATTGGTATAGACAGTTACGTGCAAGTGATTTGTGTCTGTTACCTTCACACTTAAGAGTCTGCAACTTCAGATTTAAGTTACCACCGGTTTCTTTACCTGCATATACTCTAATTACATTTGTCTATTGGTGGCAGGTTACAGTGTACTATACAAAACTGTGAATAAATCGTTGACTGGTACTTTTTATATACACGTGTGTTATTTGAAGAAACCCTTCTTTATATACATGTATGAATTGTACCTTAGCCATCCTATGGTGGCGACCAAGATTAATTAACTTAACGAAGTCTGATGGACCTTACCGTAGGTGGTCGAAACTAACCATAAGGGGGACTAATTTGTGAGTCGGAAAGAAGTACTATTATCAATCACGTACTTTTAAATAGTTTTCCGACATGGCTTGTACCGTGATCAGGACTGTTTTATTTATCACCGTACATTAGTTTTAATTTGTTTTCCGACATACTCTAAATGCTTTCTTTACTCCTGTTAAAAGTTTGGGTTGTATTATTGAACCATTTATATTGACAACAGCAGAGAAATTGTTATTAACCTTTTTAAACACTTTTTAACAAAAGGATCACGTAAGGTTATTACAGTAAGAACGTCTGCCCGAAAAGAAAAAAAAATAATTCAAATCTGGACTGAATATTAAAACCGCGTCATACGTAAGTTAAGAATCATAGAACGTGTGTATTATGAACCACGAACAGATGGTAAAATGTACCAGATGACGGAAATGTCATCATACTAATTGAATTACTTACAAAAATTTAAACTTCATTTATGTCCAGAAATTTCCTACAGTTTTCACATGCTTTTTCATCTTCAAACATAGATGCAGAACTTGTGGCCTTATTGTAATGTATATTTATTGTGACCTAAGCGAAATTCTCTACCGAACGATGTATACAATTTCTTTTAGAAAAAACAACAGATACCGTACAGTCAACTGCACGAATTGTGGACGCGTATTAGTTTTCTCTTTTCTGGATAGCGAATGCTTGAATCATGGTTAGACGAACAGGAATATGCATCGTGTTTATACGCTTGTTGCTTCGACGGTACAAATTTTGTACGTCAACCCCTCAAAAAAAATTACTACCAGCAGTGGCAGATAAAGATTACAGCCATTGTGCTTTCATTACTAAAGTCAGAGCACTTGTCTGAAAGCAGAATAACTACCAGTATATTGCACGCATATAAGACAGAAACTGCTCCTGTTAAAGAACACCGTCAAATAAAAATAATCCGCTGTTGTCATTTACCTAGATTTAAATTGTTTCATAAGCCTCGAATATCTTGAGCACAACGCGTCATTTCACTACATCAAAATACCATGACATACAAATCGGTAGCAATAACACAAAATACCCCCCTCTTCCACACTTCGGCACGCAGTCACGTGTTGGCTGGCCGATTGTAGAACATTTCTAAATAGCGGGACATGGAAGACATAAGTAACTATCACGCAATACCAGGCATGAGAGGGGAACAATACAGAGAAAGACGGAATATTTTTATGCAGATAAAACTTAACTTAGTCCACAAACAGAAGGTTGGTTGGATCCTTCCGAAGGAGGCATACCAATCCATTGCGTCGGAGGAAGGACGCCGAGTTCCTTCCCTCTGGCACTTACAGTTTAACGAGGAATCATAACCACGGAATATTTTTATGCAGATGAAACTTAACTTAGTCCACAAACAGAAGGTTGGTTGGATCCTTCCGAAGGAGGCATACCAATCCATTGCGTCGGAGGAAGGACGCCGAGTTCCTTCCCTCTGGCACTTACAGTTTAACGAGGAATCATAACCACGGAATATTTTTATGCAGATAAAACTTAACTTAGTCCACAAACAGAAGGTTGGTTGGATCCTTCCGAAGGAGGCATACCAATCCATTGCGTCGGAGGAAGGACGCCGAGTTCCTTCCCTCTGGCACTTACAGTTTAACGCGGAATCATAACCACGGAACGTCCTGGTGCAGCTCATATGATCAAACAATACTTTCAAAAATTCCTGCTTGCACTGGGATTTGAACTGTGGACCAGAGCAAACAATATTTTGAAAACAAGCGCCTTAACCACTAAGCTACCATACCAGGACAAGGCTGAAGAAAGAAGATTTCGTTGGGGCACTTTACCGACAGAAATCAGTCGATTGTTTAAGCAGTGGCTCAGTGATCTTGACGGCAGAGCCGTTACGTTTAACACTTTGAAATGCAGGCTGTATGTTTCTCTCGTTAAACAGTTTCCAAAACCTCCACGTGGAATGTTTTATTTTGTAGATATAATTTAATTATTTCTTAAAGTTCTTTCAACAGTTCAGTTTGTGACAACGTTATTTTCGATTAAAATTGTTGTCACAAAAATTCCACAGATGGCAGCACTTTACATGTAACTATTATGTAAAATTAATAAAAATTATTGTAATTAATTTGTTTTAGCAAAAATAATGATTGATGACACATCTAGAAATGACTTTCCAATATTATATTCAAATTTACGTCTAGACGTGCAGTAGTTTTTTCAAAAACTATACCACAAAATTTGTAAAATTCGTCGCCTAGTGGGTGACCGAGGGTGCATTGCACCCAGTGCTCGACATTGACGGGACGTTACGCATAATTACGTCTGAATTTTTTCATTTTGCGCCTGCAATCTCCATCAAAGGCGTAGAAAATACGCCTAAGCATCAAAACCTAAATTAAAAAATTATATTTGAGAATTACGTTTTCAGTTTTTCTTGTTCAAGGTTTAGTTGTAATAATTAATTTCAATTATAACTCCTGTCGTATTGTTGATCATAAGATTCTGAAATTCAGAAGATGTGGTAACAGTGTATGGGGAAGTTCCGCGAAGTAAAAAACAATAGGTTTGTGCGTTATTGCTTTGACAAAGGAAGTGAAGATGTCTCATTAAATTACTGACTTTAACTTTATACCAATTCTAAAGACAAGTAGCTACGGTATATTAAATAGACTGAATATTTTTGTTACAGCGATCTTGCTGATAAATTGTGCTCAAAGACTGTGAAATAAAATTATTCTTAGAATTTATACCTCAAGAAAAATATTATCCAATTTTTAGTATACATGTTGATTTATTTGTATTTAAAAAGAAATAATCCTTTGACGATGAATTGGAAAAAAAATCGAAAATATTTAGAAATCCAACAAGTTACCTCTAAAGATGAAATTCAGTGTGTAAAATTCAATAAATGTGTTAACCTATTTCACAATTTTTGTATATAATATATTGACACATTTAAACCATATTATTTTTTCCAGACCTATTTACAGTTTTAAATTGTGTCGGAGTAGCTTGTAAGCTATAAAATCTGTATTTTCGAACATTTTCATTTTACGCCCGAGTCTGAAAGTTACGAGTAAAAAATACTCCTGGATTTATAAACGAATTTCTAGCACTGATTGCACCTATCCTAAAGTGTAATAGTTTGGAAGGAATATACGGGTTATGGCAGGAGGCGCTCATGGACTATTTTGAGGAACCATCCCAGCATTCGCCTGGAGCGATCTGGGAAAACCAAGGAAAATCCAGATCAAGATAGCCGAAGTGATTTAAAGTTTACTCGCCTGGTAAATCCTTTCTATCCCATTCTCTAATCGTTAGTGGAAAAAATGAATCAGGTTCTGGACCTGATTTCTCTTACCTTATTTTCTCAGTCATTCCTAGATATGAATATTTCTTTGCTGTCATTCCGATATAAGTCAGTCATGAATTTTTCAATTAGATTATGCCGAGAGGAACGTCTTCAGTGTTCTAGGTCTTCCCAATCTAAATCCTCCAAGCTCGTTCTTACACTGTCCCTCCAGCTATATATAACTGTCGCAAATCGGGCGGCTCTTCTATGGACTTTCTCCAATGCCTCCATTAACTCCTTTTGATGGGGACCCCATACAAAACATTAATATTGTAAGTGAGGACTTACTAGTGCTTTGTATGCAATCGATTTAATTTCCGGTGTGCACTTTTAAATTACGAACAAGAAATTGGAGCATATGAGGTTTGTTTTCCCAATTACCTTCTCGATATGTTCATTCTACGACAAATTATTACGAATTGACACCCCTAAGTATTCAGCGGAATATACCGTTCTAAGGACAGTGCCATTAATGGTATACTCAGAGCTAAAAATGGTGTCACCATTTTATTTATACGCATGACTTGGAATTTTTTAGAGTTTGACTCCAACTGCCAGTCTTTACACCACGCAATTATTTTCGTAATATCGTCTTGTAACAAAGCACAGTCGTCCTGGGTATTGATTTCACGAAAAATAATAACATCATCGGCAAATAGTCTTTTCTTCCCCCTTACTACGTCGCACAAATCATTAATGTATATGAGAAACAACAGAGGCCCTATCACGCTACTCCGGGGAACCCCAGACCTCACTTCGGTGTGTGATGAACGCTCACCGTCGAGAACTACACACTGTGTTCTGCCCTTCAGAAAGTCTGCAACCCAGTCGCATATTTGTTTAGATATGCCATAACCAAGAAGTTTCCTAAGTAACCTAGTGTGAGGCACAGTATCGAAAGCTTTTTTTTAATCTAATAGAACTAAGTCTACCTTGGATTGCTCATCTATAATACGGCACAAATTGTGAATCAAAAGTGTAAGTTCGGTTAAGGAAATGCCAGTACCTCCGAAAATATAATTTCTGGTTGGCTAATTATAATCGCGTAATCTATAGTGGGATATTAAGGTGCAATAGAATTAAAGAATATTAAAAAGATATAAAAATATCTTATTCCTCTAGTAATATGGACTACCTGAATGGGCTGTTGCAGCACTCAAAAGACCATTCATGTGGAGGCGAGAGGCAGAGTTCCTTGCATTGGTGCTAGAGAGAAGCGTCTACCATCTTGTATCATGAGTCACAGCAATTTTATCTGATCTATGAAAACAACAGGCAATCAGTAACCTTACTTCGCCGAGTACAGGAGCAGTAATTGGCACAGTCGTAGTAATATGAGAATGAGACATCAGTAATACTTTTACCTAGAAATTATGTGGAACGTAGAATTGTAACTAGAATAAATAGATGAGAGCTTATCTCTAAGAGATAGGTGACTAATAATTGCAGTGAGCGTTGTGTGCGTACAGATTGGAACTGTAAACAGTATTCCGACAATTCTTGATTTGAAAACAGCTTTTTTTTAGCTGCTTAACGTCTCTTAACAGCGAGGTCTTTAGAGACGGGAAAGGATGGGGGGGGGGGCAAGGAATGGGAAGGAATTCGGCCATGGTCTTTTGAATGAAGCATCCTGGCATTTGCCTGGAGTGATTTGGGAAACCACGGAAAACCCAAATCAGAATGCCCGGACGGGGATTCGAACCGGCGTCCTCCCTAATGCGAGGCCAGAACGCTAACCATTACACCACCACGCTCGGTTTGAAAACAGCTTCAAACTGGTTGAGAACTTGACTGGTAAGAAACTATTATAAATACATAATAATAATTAATGCATCCAAATTTTTTAAGACCGTCAGGTACTATAGATTAAAGAATCAGTACAGTTTATATTCATCGACACCAACAAATGTAGGTTATTCACTCAGACGTCATTCTTTGGAGGCTTCATTTTTTGTTTCATTTAAACAGTTCGTACATGTCGTGAAGGGCAGTATGCAGATACCACCCTTTATTCCATAGCAGTAAAAGATACAAATTAAGATAACATTATTTTCTAACATCCCTAATCAAATATGTGTGTATCAATTTTACCAAACGGCAAAGACCTTATAGTATTATGAGCAGTCTCCAAGAGACATGAACCCGAAGCATACAGCCAATTAGACACACATTCCTGTCACGATATACTGAAGCGATGTTTTTATGGTTATTTTTACACCACTTTCTCCCCTGTTGAGTAACAGGAGTACTTCCTATAAAGAATGTCTTGGAGGTATCTAGTCTGATTGTAACACCTATTGATACTATGTATCTCATTGAGATAACGTCTGTTTATATTAAGAAATTTTTTGTGACAGCTATTTGTTTTAGTTGTATAATATTTTGCTTTTTAATTGTATTTAAAGTACATCACACCCAACAAATGTCCTCTTTGTAACAAATTCTCAACATCGAGTGAAACAAATTGAATTTCTCCTGCAGATTCTTTTGAAGTCCGTATTCAATCAACCCTTTACCAACAATGTAGACCATTAGTCCATATTTTTTTTTAAATGCTTCTGCCTTAGTTACACGGCTAGGCCTTAACGATGGCCTTGCCGATGTTGTCCCCGCGCAGCATGCCTATGAATGCCCTGGGCATGTTGCTGAAGCCGTGAGTGACGGACTCCCTGCAGACCAGCTTCCCGTCCAGCACCCAGCGCCGCAGCTGGTCGACAGCCTCGTCCCAGCGGTGCATCCACCTGCCGACGAGGAAGCCCTCCAGGACGAGCTCCTTGGCCACCACGGCGGGCTGGATGAGGGTAGCCTTGGGCCGCTCAGGGTCGTTGTAGGACGAGATGGAGCCGCAGACGGCTACGCGGCCGCCGTGGCGCATGCGGTACAGCACCTGGCTGCTAAACTCGCCACCCACATTGTCGAAGTAGACGTCGACGCCGTAGGGGGCCGCCTCGTCCAGGGCCTGACGGACCTGGGTAGTGCGGTAGTTGTAGGCGGCGTCGAAGTGCAGATCCTCCAGCAGCCAGCGCACCTTCTCGTCCGAGCCGGCAAAGCCGATAGCCTGCAACAAGGTAACATGGTTACCACACGTCTTGAGATAAGCAACCTCCGACCATGCCACAAAAATCTATTATAACTCAATTCGCAGAAATCCTGCGCGCAGGGGCTTAGGCATCCAGTCGGATGAACCTCTATATTTTAAACTCCGTTACTGCAAGTGAAATTTATGAAAAGTAAAAACAAAAACCGGACACATGTCTCTAACAAGTAGCTTTACTGTGGCTGACGATACCATACTAAACTGTGAAATATTAACTACCGGCATTGGACTTCGAAGAGAGACTCCTAAAGGTGAACATACACGATCGCTCCATTACCGTTTCGTCTGTGAGGAAATTAATATGGATGAAATGAACTGACAGGATTATTTTGATATCCCGTCAGTTCAACATCCATCAGAAACCATCATGCCATCAAGCCGACTGACGGTGAGTGGGGATAAACACGTGGAGTGACCTCAAGCCATCATCCAGTCGATTGATGTGTGGAGAAACCGCGGACTAAACACTTCTCAATTTGTCACTGACCACCGAGTTTACAACATCAGTGCCTTGATCGGATTGCGCATTATATCTTTTCTTTTTTGTTTTGAATTTGATATAGAAATATTTGTTTTGCTAGTTGTGGAGTATTATTTTGAATGTAGGTAATGAAAATAATAATATTTTACATATTACTAAGTAGTATTAAGAACGATATCATATATATACTCGTGTATATATATATATATATATAGAGAGAGAGAGAGAGAGAAAAGGCGTCTCAATACAACTTTGTGTTGGATATTATTGAAAAATATAAAGACTTGCAACGCCTAGGGTAGATCTCTAATAATGACTACCACGAAAAAAATAAAAAAAATCTGACAGTAAATCAATTTCTAGTGTTATTTAAAAATGAGACGTAAATGAAAACAGAGAAACAGTGATGGAAAAAATTAATTCATTGTGACTTTTTTTTAAGCCAATAAGAGAATAACATCAATTACTGAATGAACCACTGCGGCTTCAGAAGAAACCATCTTCTGAGCAATCGCTAGGACCCTCTCCGTATTCCAGGAAGCCAAACCTTGAAGGCCCGGTGGCACACTATACGGCTGATTTAAGAGGAATCTTCTTTCGGAGAGCAGTTATTAACGCATAAAAAAATAAGTATTTATAACATTTAAATGAAACATTTGTGGATATAATAGTAGTAGTAGTGTTGGGTGTATCAGCAGTGAGACAAATTGTAGCAGTAATAGTTAGGCAGAATTACTGTGTGCTAAATAACTGTAAGCACAATTGCATGGGACGCCTTTATGGCCGTAGGAAGAGATGCGGGGAAGACCGCGTGTAGTAGATTTCCGCCCACAACACCCTTCCCGCGAATTAGGAGCGCTGAAGATTTCACTCTGTTTGAAGTTTAAGCGAGTGGCCAATAGAAGGTAACCTCCTGATGTACGTTGCTAATACACATGTATCGGATGTGCCATGGCCATGATCGACATGGGTGCCGGAAAGGACTCCCGCCTTCTGCCGGGACCTCACACACACCGGAGGACGGGACACTCTTGGTGCAACCTGCGTTGGTCGCAGTCGCTTATCTGTCCACACAGAGTCCGCTCACCAGTCGGGGACCAAGTGCCCACGCCGTCAGCGCGGCGACCTCGCTTACGGTGTGCGACTGCAGCTGTGTTTGTGAGTGAAATGTACGCCGCCTGTCTGGGCTGCAGCATTAAGTGTTGAGAAGACGCGACATCCACCCTCGGATGATACTAGAAGCTACACGCTGGTAAACGCACAGAAAACACCTTGTGCCGATTAGCGTCGGAAATTGCAGACGGTCCCTGCCTGTATTATTAATCACGGTGCCGCTTGCGAGAGTGTTCATGCTCACTGACTGTTTTAAGTTAGCTAGTCGAGGCTCACACCTAATGACAACAATATCACTCCAATCCTCGCTTTAATCTTGCACCGGTTATGTTTAGATGTTTTCTTGATTGTTTGTGTCAGAAATACAATGGTCAAGGCACCCATGTAATCTTTGTGATGAAGCTTTGTGTAATTAAATATTTCAAAGTGTAGTTGCCTGTGATTCTCTGGTTAAGGATAAGAACCCTCCTATCCCGAATATAAAATGTTGACCTGGTACCTTTCTAATTAATTTTTTGACGCTGTTGTCTGGTAAATTAGTAGTGATTGCTTTGAAACTGCCGTTTCACGAGTTGAAACATTACAACTAATATAATAACGTATAGTACAATATCAAGGCAGATGACTCCTATAAAATAGGTGCCTTGAGATGTAAGCATATAAAGGGGAAGAAAGGAACCAATTACTTCATTCTAGAAGAACTAAATTTGAAAACGAAGTCTTCCATATTATTTTTTCTGTCATCAATCTGTCGAGTTGTTTGATGCTATCCTCCATCTCTTCCTTTCTTCAGCTAACCTCTTCACCTCAACATGCCCTCGTAACATAAGTCATTAATTATCTTCTTGATATATGCTAATCGTGCTCTATCTCTACAATTTTCACCTCCAACCTTTCCTTCACTAGCAAAGTAAAAAATCCCACATGACTTAAAATGTGACTCACCATCCTGTCTTTTCTGTCTGTAAGATTCTTCCACAACCTTCTTTCCTCATATCATTTCCAAAACACTTTCATATCAAGCTTTATCTGTCAGTTTTTAACGCTATATTTCAAATGCTAACAGTTTCCTTCTTTCAGGGATCCCTAAATACCACGCTTCACTACCATAAAGTGCTGTGCTCCACACACTAAGTTTTAGAAATTTCTTTCCCATTCTTATATCAATTTTTGAAACTAAAAGATTTCTGTTTTACAAGAATGCTTTTTCCGCATTTCTGCTTCTAACAATATTTCCTCTTCGGCCATTAGTCGTAATTTTACTTCCTAAGTAACATAATTCACTTACTTCTCCCCACACAAGTGAACCCATTTTTATTTTTAATCTACAGTTGTTGCTATCATTACTACTGCATTTTATTACTTTTTCCTTGTTTTGGTTTATATTTAGTTCAAATTCCTCTCCCAGTATTTGTTAATGCCATTCAATAATTTCTCATTATCATCACTTTCTACTGCTAATTAGATAATTTCATCAGTGAATCGCAGCATGCTGTTTTTTTCTCCTTGAACACATATATCAGATTAATTATTTTTATATCACTTCCTCTATACAAAAATCGAATAATGATGGGGATATACCTATTCTCAAACCCTTTTTTAACTGATGCTTGTCTCTCTTAACGCTCTTCTTTTATTCTTATATCTCGATTTTTTAGACCTGAATTCTTTAAAATTTTGGATATCTTGTCCCATCTATCATTATCAAAAGCTTTTTCTAGGTCCGCAAATGGCATAAACGCATCCTTGTCTTTCTTTATCTGCCCTTCCACTATCAATTTTAAAGCCAGAACTGCTTCTCTGGTAACCCAGTTTTTTCAATCCCAAATGTCTAATACTATTTCATCTATTCTTCTTTATACTATCCTAATCAATACATTATTTGTAAACATACTTAAAGTTTGGTGTTCTTGATTGTTTTGCAGTCTCATGTCTAAAAGAATTAAAATCTTTGATTTTTATGTAATTTTTTTTTTTTTTTGTATCAGTTTAACGTCCCTTTTTAACAACGTGGTCTTTAGAGACGGGAAAGGATGGGGGCAAAGAATGGGAAGGAATTCGGCCATGGCCTTTTGAAGGAAGCATCCCGGCATTCACCTGAAGTGATTTGGGGAAATCATGGAAAACCCAAATCTGGATGCCCGGACGGGGATTCGAACCGCCGTCCTCCCGAATGCGAGGCCAGAACGCTATCCGTTACACCACCACGCTCGGTTTTATGTAATTGCATTAGAAAGATCCAGTTGATGGACGCTAATAGTATAACAGTTAAAAATTTTAATAGACATTTTCAAAATGTTTACATATAATTCGCCAAGTTATTAACGGATGTTTTGCGTACTTTCACCCTTTGCAATTAATTTTTCCCACTGGATACTTTAATCTTTGATGAAATCTTGTTAGATTATCCACTGCTGCAACGTAAAATCTATTTAATATCGAAACTGCATCGTTAGATTTGACAGTAAGGAGTTTTACCCACATTTTTTGCTACCCTAATGTCATTTGGCTTCTTGTCTACTAGTATCAGTTATTATAGACAACAACCAAAATTTTACGTTAGGGTGCATCAAATGATGAAACTCATTTCATTGACTCCTCAGTAGTATTAGAAGTTTCTATTAAAGAGACAATAGCATACTCCAGAGTAGCATATAACTATCTCTACCATGGAATTTGAACAGGGCTTTAGAGATGATACTGTATAATTAGACTGCACGGCGACCAGACCCACCTTACAGCCGACGATACGCGCTATCTGACCGACGAGGGACCCCACAGCCCCTGCCGCGCCGCTGACCAACACGACCTCTCCGGGCTGCGGTCTGCCTAGCTCCAGAAGGCCGAACAGCGCCGACACTCCGGGCCTTCCCAGCGCGCCCAAGTACAGCGACAGAGGCACTCCGCCCCCGTCGGCAGGAAGCAGGCGCGTCGGGGTGGCGCCGGGCTGCGGGGGCGCCAGGGGGTCGAACACTGAGGCGGAGCGCCAGCCAAGGTTGGCCAGCAGGTAGCGGCCCACGGGGAACTCGGGACATCGGCTCTCCACGATCAGGGACACCTTAAACAAGACATGAAATAACAGCTCAGTAAAACAGTTCATATAGTCCATCAATGTGCTGAAACTCCTCTAGTTGGACCCTATCTGATCACGAAAAGCCTTGATTCTCATCATAGCTTGTATTTAAGAACTGTTCCAATGTTTCCACCGGTTAGTTGAAACCAGGAATTTTCATTTCCTGGAACAATTGCGGAGCTTAAGTGTTGCTATCTGTCTGCGATTCGAGTAATTCATGTTTTATATTATACGTGTATTTTTGTAGTTTATAAGGCGGAATTGGGGACCATTTATTAATTTATTATTCTAGATGTGAGATTTAACTGTTCAAACAACACCGAAATTACTGACTAGGAAAACAAATTTACCCACGGCGTTCGATCAGTGAGTGTCGCTACAACGCTGGCCAATGTACTCGTAGAAATGTTTGGAATGAATTGTAATGATTAAATTTTATAGATTTGACTGTGGTGCAGAAGATGTTCATAACATAAATTTTAGACTCTTAATACAAATATTAAAAAAAATTGAAATCACAAACAAAATATTGGATACCTACATCATAAAACAGTTTATCATCTGATAACACTTTCTAACGTAATGTTTCTGTTTTATAATATAATTACTTTAAATTGTTAGGAAATAAAAAAATGTGCGAATAGTATGCGTCATATTGTTTTATAACTAACTACAAACAAATTCCAGAACTAGCTGTGACTTGATTGGTTGCTGGTATAAGGTGTATGTTAAATACAACCATATGAGTCCTGGTGAGAATGAAGAGTCAACGCAGGTTTCTACAGCTTACTGAAGATTTTTTTACGAATACTAATTTATTTTAAAACTGACCATTTTATAATGCGTGGCCGATGATTTAATCAGCAGCGGTTCTCTTGTGTTGTATCTCACGGATGTGTTTAACGTTGTTGTCTTAAATGGATATTGCTGTGGTCCAATCTTTTGATCTCCGTTTATGGTAGTACAAAGATT
This sequence comes from Vandiemenella viatica, assembly GCA_031002005.1. Taxonomy (NCBI): domain Eukaryota; kingdom Metazoa; phylum Arthropoda; class Insecta; order Orthoptera; family Morabidae; genus Vandiemenella; species Vandiemenella viatica. Next base: position 37,654,143 of record JARYHS010013631.1, on the reverse strand, counting down.
GTGTTGTAATCGCTAGTTTTGTATTTTTTTTATGATTATTATTATTATTTAGATATTTTGATGCATTTTCATATTTTACATTTCCAGAAAAAAAAAATGTGTTCTTGAGACGCAATGTGTATTAATATGCCTAAGCTCTGTAGATTTTTGTGGATACGATACCTCAAGCAATAACTAACGATTTGTATGAAACTGTAAAGCATAAATAGAATTGCCTTTGTGATTATTAGAAATCGTTATGTTTTAATTTTCTACCTCTCTTTTAAAACGGTTAGGTTAATCCTTCGTAGTGTGAAACATCCCTTTAGCAACTCGGAACAAATTAATACGGATGTCGAATGCCATTCTCCATTCGACCATTCGGCGGTTACAATAAACCCCATCACGGGAACTTTTTCCACCGCCGCGGCCTGAACCCGCTTAGCCCTGCATCGAGCATCAGATACCATCACATTGTATGGGTTATCCCGACCACGAGGCGGGATATCCTCAGGACGTTAACTGAGAAATAGTTTGTTGGCTATCTTTAGAAACCAGAGCACTCTTGCGGTCTTAAAAAGTAAGTTTAAAAATAAAGGTGTGCAGGGTATGGTACGGATATTCATGATCAAAAAAAGCTCTAGTCACTTGTTATAAATTTAGGATGTGACAACCTCACATCACACTGATCATTTATTTAATTAACTTTATACCTGTAATGACTACTGTAACGTTTCAGTTTTTTTAAATGTAACAGAAGCACAGTGCAGCAGAATGAATAGTCTTTGGAACAATGTAAGTTGTTAGCTCTACGTTAGTAATAGTATCTTTGGTTGTTAAGACACTCACAGAGAGAGGGAATGAGTGAGAATTTAATGTGTGTCATGGCGACGGAGTGAGAATGTCACCATCTGATCAAAAGTATCCGGACACCTACTTGAAACTGCGCTTAGACTTAACCCGTGCCGCGTTCCCTATTACTGGACATTAATATTGGGTGGTTCCACTCTTTGCCTTTATGACGACTTCAACTCTGCTGGGGAGACTTTCAAAGAGGTTTCTGAATTTCAATGGAGGAATGGCAGTCTACTCTTCTTCAAGAGACGAAACCAGAAAAGGTTGGACGTTGGACGCTGGGGTCTGGAGCGAATTCGGCGTTTTAACTCATGCTAAAGGTGTTCTATTGGGTTCATGTAGGGACTTTGGTCGGGCCGGTCCAGTTCAGGTATGTTATTGTCCACAAACCATTGCCTTACAGATGCATCTTTATGACAAGATGTATTGTCATGCTGATACAAACAATCATTGTCTCCGAACTAGTCCTCTACCGTAAACAGTACACAATTGTTTAAAATGTGTTCATATCCTTCCACATTCAGAATTTTCTTAAGAACACCCTAACCACGAAACACATCCCCATATCATGACATCACCTTCTCCGAACTCCACCGTTGGCACTACAAATGATGGCCAAACCCAAACCCATCCATCAGATTGATACAGGATTTAGCGTGATTCATCATTCCAAATCGCTGGTTGCTCGTCTTCCACTGTCCATTGGCGTCGCCCTTTATATTACTCCAAGCTTCGCTTAACATTGACGGCAGAAATGTTTCGCTTATGAGCATCAGCTCGACCTTTGTACCCCTTTCTATATAACCTCCGACGCACAGTCATTGTGGTGGCTGGACTGCTGGTAACACTTTGAAATTCACGATTGACCCTTCCGCTTATTTCTTGCGATTTTTTACAGCCGCCCTCTGCTATGCTTGGCGATCCTTGTCCGTCATTAAATGAAATCTGTCTAGTCTTGGTTTAGTTGCGGTTGCTCCTTCGCATTTCCACTTCACAATCACGCCACCAACAGTCTACTTCGGCAGCTTCAGAAGGCTTGAAATGTTCGTGATGGATTTGTTACTCCAGTAACATCCAGTGACTAGTCCACATTCCTGCGCGACCTCCTTTTATACTGACGGGTCAGCTTGTCATGATATTTAGCGTTGATTCCACATAACATAGGTGTGTTCTGATACTTTTAATCAAATAGTATATATGAAGTGATTGTGGTGGCTGCAGCCAAGCCTGACTCGTATATTTAGATTAATATTCGTCAGTAGTTAGATTATATTGATTGAAGCTTATGTTAACGCGTTATGCATTGTTTTTGGTCTAAATGAATAATACGACTGCTTCTAAACATTATATGTAAATGATTAGTAACAATATTTCCTTCATTTTGGCTAATAAGTTAATTAACTTTATTTTTTTAAGAAATGAGCTGCAGCAATACCTATTTGTGATGGGGTGGGCCATTATTTACTCGTCCATAACACGCTGTTACGGCTTTGGATTGTTAGTGGTGAAATGTTATGTATCGTGATTGCTTTCCGTGAGTTCATATACTAATCCGCTTGCTCAGTTAATTAAGCACTCCAAGTATAAGCTCATAAGCGGATACTTAGAAAAGAGAAAAAGAAATGTGTGGTACTCAGCGAAAATTTTACAGTCTGCATCATATAACACCAATATTTTACATTGGTGAAAGTTGTGCAGTATAGGAAGATCAGAGAATAATATTATTTAAAACATAATTACAAAGAATTTGCGGCAAAGATTGACTTATGGTTTATAAATTCAATCAGTCTATTAAAAAAAAATACCTCCTTGAAATATTTAGAAAAAAGCTTTCGAATTAGATAAAATACCGGTATAAAAGGTTTATTGAAGATTTTGATCTTACGAATAACCTTTACATGTAATAAGACTGTAGTCAGGTGAAAGTCTTCACATTTATTATGTTTATGAATATGTCTCTATACCTGTGTGGATGAACGGAATTCACGTATAAAACTCAAATCGGATATTGATGGGGTTTTTAATGATATACAACCTCTGGTCCTTGGGGCAAAATAGGATTTTTTTTTTAATGTGGAGTCGTGAAGCTGTGATATTTGAGGTTAAAGCCTAAACAAATGAGCATCAGTTTTATGTAGGATTTATATGGTGTTTCGAATAAGGTATATACCACCTGATCTCAGTAATAAAATGAGGTATGATGTGAAGCCGAAAAGCATTTAAGACAAAAATGACCACAATTTATTATCCATTTTTTCGTTGAAGGCGATTCATACAAGAACTACTGACCTGATTTAGTTAATTCTCGCAGCTGAACGTGGCCGGATCAGGTTACTTTTTTATTTGGCGATGTTTTGATTATGATTTGATCTGTTTAATCAGTACACTAAGTAGATAAAGTTGAGGGTTTATTATAAATGAGGTCCTCCCACAGTCCATGGCTAATGACTGAATTAATAGCGACCCTCTAGTACATTATCTTGCGGCCGTGTCATCAACTGAATTGGATATAATTGTTCATCCAGTTACTTGTGACTCCGAGAACATGGGGAAGAAGCGACTACCAGTCTCGCCTGCGCGCCACCGGGATGCCTCATCGTCGCCTCGCCAGCTACGGCCTGCAGCCAGCGCTTCGCATCAGTCCGCGGGTAAGGTTGGAGGGGAGCCTAAGTCTGGTGCTGCGGCGCGCCGCAAGGCGCACCACTTGAGCAGCCTGTGCTTTCAGCAGCACGCAGCTCCGGCGCGCAGACACCATCGCGCAACCGCGGGGAGCGGACGGCCTCGAGTGGCCTCCCACTGGGGGAGGGCTGCTCCACGCTACCACCTGGCACACCGAGCCGCCATGATGCTCCACGGTCAGGCAGGGACAATGAGCCTATTGTTCCGGTAGCAAGTACTCCGCGCCAGCAGCCGGAAGATAACGCCGGCGGGAGGCCCGCCGCGTACGACACTCCCGCTTCGATTCACCAAGACGAATCCTGGTCGGAAATGTCTCAAGCGGAAGACTCATCGTGGATGTCATGGTCAACACCGACATCCGCAATGGTCGACGTCGACCACTTCAAAAAAATCGAGACTGTCATTTATTTCCACTGTGAGGGCGGAGGCAACAAGTACAACTTCAGACTGCTCACACCGGAAAAGTGGGAGAAGTTTTACTACGCCGAGGATATCCCACTCCAAGTGCAACTCCGAGTAAAAACAGGGAAGAAACTGTTTGTATGGGAAATCCCTAGCAAGAACTTCAATAAACTGATGCAAACACTCTCGGATCCAGCGAATGCACCTAACGCCAAGCCCATCATCTCGGAAAAGGAAGATTGGTCCCGATATGTTCAACTACCTCTCGTCTTTTCCAAGAACTTCAAGGAGGATGAGTATTTCGACGATCTTCATCGAACGCTCTACATCCGTCACCGAAACTCAAGCAGCAACGTAGAACCAGCTATGGAGCAAGAGACACTGGCTTCATCTAACCGTGAGAACATCGAGCAACAACCAAACTCAACCAAGCTACAGGACAACAGTCATGACGATCAGAAACGTCCTGTATCAAGAGAATCCCATCAGGAAGAGACAATAATGGCACATGCATGTTCATCGCCAACTCAGCTGCTTGTCACCTGTATGAGCCAAGAAGATCTCGAAGACGTCAAGAAATTCCTAGAAACTAGGAATATAAAATACAGAATGGACTCTCAAGAGAATACTAGGCACACAGCAATGACCATACACGCAGAATCAGCTCCAGAAGACTCCATCGAAACACCTCAAGACAAAAATTCCACAACACGCCCAGCACCAGGCAGGAGCGTGCCCGCAAAAGCCAAGCACATCGACCTGGCCAGCAACCAAGACACGAAGAGGAGCGGACGGAACTTCAAAAATCAACCAAAGAGAAGGAAACCGATGGCCGCGATACAACAATGCTACCGCTGCCAAGGATTCGGGCACAAGGCCTCGGACTGCAACAAGCAAGTGTGTTGCGTCCGCTGCGGCGGGAACCACAGCAACCTGGTATGCTCACGTCCGAGAGAAGCAACGCCGAGATGTGCTAACTGCGGTTCTGACCACGCCGCCAGCTACGGGGGATGTCCTGTGAAGAGAAGGCTCCAAGCTGCCATCGGAAGACGTCAACATCAACCCAACCATGCCCGAATAGTCGAAGGTCCGGGCGGCCCACAGAAAAGGGCGTCAAGCCTCGGCAAATACCATCCGCCGACCGACAAAAGTGACCAGCGCGTGCATCAATGCTGCATCCATGAACCAAAACGTGAAAATCAGTTGGGGAAAATCGTCCAGTTGCTAACGCAGCTTATTACGGCGATGATCCCCAACTGACAACACGAACCCAGTAGGGGGTTTTAATATAAGGACGCCTACGCGTCCATAGCCATTTTCCCCCCAAAAGTGAACAAAAATGTGTCCCCAAAACAACACCCAACTGACACCCAGAAGTTATACTACCAAAGGTAATGGTACTTCAACAACAGCCGTAAAGGCAGCGATTAAAAAAAAAAAACTTTGGTCTTATATCAATTATCAAAATACTACGCAAATAATAAAATATGTGTTGTACTCGTGCAAAAACTTTTCTTATGTACTTTGGTTGTAATTTAAATTTTAATGTTGATTGTAGTGTATCATCGGAAAAAATTATAATGGTTAGATACCTACATCCTTTGTAATTTGACAAGTCATTTCTTTCTAAAACTTCTCTTTGATATCTTAACAAAACTCAAAGGCACTCCATTCCTTGTGATCGATGCGTCAGTTGTTACTTCCAAGGAATTTTAAATGCTGTGGTTATCCTTAGGGCTGTTGATATTTTAAAAAATATCGGATTTTCGATATATCGATATTTTTAAAAAAAGAACTATTAATATCGGATTTGGTATATCGAAGAAAAAGTATCGATATATCGACCCTATTTTATAAAAACAATGTTACAAAAACCATTCTTGTATACACAAGGTCAAATATTGTGGCTATTTGCTAGTAAAAAGTAATGAGGTATTCTCTTGAATCAAATCTTCAATTTCTGAAATAAAATAGTTTTTCACGGCATTTATTTTCTAAAAAAAATATGAAAATGTAACATAACTATTACATATTTACTGAAAGTTTAGTAACAAAGTAAAATTTAATGTATTTCTTAACCTTTTTGATCTTTGTGCAATATAGAAATTTAAGGTTAATAGCCTCATCAAGAGGAAAGCAATTAATGTACAAATTTGATCCAAGGCTTTCACCTTTTGGATTGCCATTGGATAAACACATGTAGTATTCTTGTGATTTGGGAGTGAAATCATCTATGTGTGCCAAATTACCAGTTTTCAGGACAATGCGTGAAATTATGGTCGGGGAGTGTCATAATCGTTTCAAAGAGTTTGAATTCCACAAACTACCGAAGTAAGGTGACGAATGAATAAAATTTCGGACATTAGTTATGCTTACTAAATGAAATTTAAAATATAAATTTGTGACATATAAAGGTTAACGTAGAAGTGTGGACCTTGCTTCCAGGAATTATTAATAAAAAATAATGTGTACCTATATTTGTCAGGAACTTTTTTAAAAAAAATTATTCGTTGTAACTTTTTTTTTAAAAAAATATCAACATCGATACCCAGATTTCAGTATTGATATATCGTCCTCAAAATATCACTCATTAATATCGATATTTTCAAAAAATTATATTGATATTTCGATAATCGATATTTTATCAACAGCTCTAGTTTTCCTATGCCTTCTCCAGTGTAATTATTCATTAATTTGAAGATCAGTCTTCCTGGGAAACCTGCATTCAGCCATCCACTGAACTTAGCTAATACCTCTGCAAATGCTGAAAGGTTTTTAAAAGTAAAAATAAAATTAGACTGATTAAAATGAAGAGAATTTTACACCCGCACAGGAAAAATTCGGTTAAGTCCGTGTCAAGGAGCTATCCTGGCATTTGATGGCAGTGATTTCAGGAAACAATTCAAAACCGAATTCTGGATGGCCAGACAGTTACTTGAACACGCATCCTTACGGATGCCAGGCCAGACCGTTATCTCTCAACCAACAGGGACGGTGTCTGTGTTCAAATTTCGGTTATTTTTTTTTTTATTTCATTTTGTACTGCAAATTCTTACAGCTTTCGTTTGGCCCCATTTCTTTCGAAATAAACCACACGTAATGTATGCCTCCTTCAATCTAGCTATTTATTATTAAAAGCAGAACGAATCTCACAAAATATAACTACTGTTTGTCTTGCTAGCTAGTAATTACTTGTTCGCTCACTGCTACTGCTGCCCGCCGGAACTAATACATTACAACAAACGGACAAATTACCATCAACACTGTGCTCGCTCTTACTCCATATATACTGAAGAGGTTTCTCAAATTTCTGGCAATATTTGTATTTTAGCATACTAGCTTTGAAACTTGCCACGTTTTGCGTCGATTTCAACCGTTCCGCATACACAGCCTTTTATTACGTAGTGCTATGCACCATTAACGATTTCTTCAAGCACGTGTGCGCACAAAATGTTAGACTACTATTTAAAATTTTGTTCAGTCTTAAGGTCCTTAAGTTTCTCAACGTTCACTTCTTAATCATTACACAGCCATTTCGTTCCAGAGAATTCTCGTTCACACATACCGACAATATATGGAGCAAACTTAACAGCTTTTCGATCACAATTCTCCCTATTAAAATTTTTCACGTGATCTGTTGTCGAGAAATTTTTATTTGATGCAAAATAGAAGACAGTTTCATACACGCATACATCTGATGAGAACTAAATAAACGTGTGAACGCTAAGCCAGTTTCAGCACGACTGTTCTAAAGACAAAAGGTACACCAGCACAGAGCATAGCGCTCATTGCATTCTCTGTCAAGTTTGTTTCGAGAAGTCAGTGGCAGTATAGCTTTCAGAGTGTGCCTCTGGCGTAGATGTGTCTGTATGACGAATGGAAGGAACTCTGTCGCGGAAAACCATATTCACCGGATGTACAAACTTCCGACAAACTTGTAAACATATCGACGAATTTCTGACCTTGTGAACATAGAGAATTAATTATAATAATTAGATAAGTAAGCATGAGGATAATGCGAACTGTGCCGTGAAGTTGGCACTAAAATTTTCTTACTACTACTAACCTATTCAACTTTCAAAGTAGAAAGTATTAGTTGTATGTGTCTGTGGTCCGCTAGAGCGTGGCTTTTATTTTAATTAATTTCTTTTTGATTAGTGGCAATTCAAAATGTGTGGTAGATAGAAATTACGGTTTAATCGATGGCTTCCGCAGGTAGAGTCACTGGTCTCTTGGATATTAGGATGACGCCGCGTCGTTCTAAAGAAGACATTCAGAGAATAAATAGTCTTTTTATTTTCATTTTTAATGAGACTGAATTATTCAAAAATATTTTGCTGTCATTGTAAATAAACAGTGACTTCAGGACTATATACGTGTTCGTAGAAGCAACAGTGGAATAGTGGAACACGTAGATCCCAATCGATTTATACCGGAACGAATTAAGCAAGACATATCATCATTTAATCTCTCAGCATCGTTATATTTCACCAAAATTATTTTAATTCGTGTAATAAGTGCACCACGTTCGCAACAGATGGTAAAGGCTCGCTCAGAAGTTATATATAGGTTCGCAGATGGGATACAGGCAATAGTTTTTAAGTTAGTGCGTGGAGTAGTAGTGTAACAATTTTTCATGCGGAGAAGTCACAGTCCTCGTTCGTGGGCTGATCATAGGCGGGGGGAAGCAGCAATATGGAACAGTACTAAAATTATCACGCCCCCAGCAGTATTGTAACAGTTTTTTTGACAGATCACCCTCGAGGCAGTCAGTGTTGTAGCAGTTTTCGTCAAGTATATCAAGCAACAGAATAATTATTATGAGGGAGTGCCGCTACATGTTTACAAGAGCCAATACTAACAAAAAAAACAAAAACAAAAAAAAAATGAAATAGCACGGTCATTTTGTAAAGTGGAGAGAAGAAGGTGCAGGATATTAAAAAGTAGGTATAGAATGTTGATAAGAAGGTTTAGGAAGAATAGAAGGAAATGGCTGAGAGATTTGTTAAAAGAAGGGAACTGAAAGGAACTGCCCAGGGTTCAGCATGCCTGACGTTAAAAATTGTACTGGCGACAAAGGAATTATGAAGACTATTTATATTATTTTCTGTGAGTTTGTCTTTAGATCTTCATAAACGAATAACGTCGGTGGCTCTTTACTAACCGATAGCGGAACCAAATTTGTTAAACTATAAGCAACTGGTTTGCTATACTAGGAATGAAGTTAGTAACCTAATGAATTCGTAATCTCTTATTCAGAATTCGAACCACACAACCTGCAGATAACGCAAGATGGCACCATTGGTACATGGTGACGGTTACCGTATAACCAGTATCGTTACAAAATCCAATCATTACAACGATAATCTAATCGATTAATGTCTTATTTGTTGGCTTCAGTGATAGAGCTGCAAAGACAAATTAGTGATTATAAGCTGAAATGGCGATTTCTGTGACACAAATAAAATAAGGTGAGCAGACTCTACCACATCTACAATAGGGAACATTCGCATAAAGCTGTATTTATCCTTTCACTCCGTCGTTTTTAATTTAAATAGAATACTTCCATAAATTCTGTTAATTTTTAAATTAAAATTTCTGCACCATGTTCTTGTTTATTACTAATGTCTTTGGCTCTTTGCCTTTGTAAACTGAAAAACCTACATCATCAGCAAATCGTAATATAGTCATTCTTTCTTCTTACTTTAAATACACAACCAAGCTTAATTCACACTTCCAAAATTTTTCACTAGCTGGTGGTGACTCAGTGGCTAAAGCGCATAACTGGAGATCGAATATTATAATATCACTTAAATAGATCTATACGAAATATGTTTTTTAATGTTTCCTCTTCTACTTTTACTATATAATAATAATAATATCGTCTGTAAGTGTCGTAGGATAATACTGTATAACCTCGATAAGTCGAAAATCTCTACAACTCGAAAGAAGCCGTTGTTTCCCCCCCCCCTCCTTTTTCAAGCCCCAAAACCTCCAATACACGAAATCTGATATCTCGATAAGTAAAAGTAATCAGCATTTCCCTACAAGGTATTTCAATGCATATTTTCCCTCCATGAATTGATAAAATATATTTGACCCTGTATCTCGAATATATCAATGTTTGATTGTACTACCTCTATAACTCGGTGATATTAAATTAAAAACCTCTATTTCTCGAAGCAAAAATAAGTAAGATACCGGCCTTAAGAATATTGCCGGCAGCACTTCCTTGTGAATAATTGACTATAAAATGGCTAAATAAAAACTCATTGATAATTGTACTACACATAATTATATTCAACAATTGAATGCAATTGAAATTCAATATCCTCCCGCCAATATAACATCAAAATTGCATCCAACGGACGAAGTCATCATTAAAAACTTCAAGTAATTATACCAAAAGGAAGTAGTAGTAGTAGTATTATTATTATTATTATTATTATTATTATTATTATTATTATTATTATTATTATTATTATTATTATTATTATTATTATTATTATTATTATTATTATTATTATTATTATTATTATTATTATTATTATTATTATTATTATTATTATTATTATTATTATTATTATTATTATTATTATTATTATTATTATTATTATTATTATTATTATTATTATTATTATTATTATTGAGCGTTCTGGTGGCTCAGTGGCTAAGGCGCTTGCTTTCAAAACTTTCGCTGCTCCTGCCCCGGGCACGAATCCCGGCAGGCGCAGGAATTTGAGAGTTGTGTTTAATCATATGAGCTATGCCAGGACGCTCCGTGGTTCGGATTCCACGTTAAACTGTAGGTCCCAAGCCCAAATGAGAAAGAAAGAAGGGTTAGAAGATGGGCCAACCCCCCACTTCTGTAAAAAAGAACCGGGTTAAAAAAAAATACAAAGGGAATAGCCGGACGGCCTATACCCTGGGTATTCTGCGATAGACCTCAAAGGTCCATGAAAAGCAATAAATGATGATTATTATTATTATTGCACCTATCCATAAGTTTGGAAGGGATATACGGGATATGGGCTCATGTGAGAAACCATCCCAGCATTCGCCTGGAGTGATCCGGGAAAACCATGGAAAACCCAGATCAGGATGGCCGGAGTGCTTTATCGGGAGCTACTCCTGTCAGATTTTAAGTTTACTCGCCCGGTAAATCCTTTCTATTCCATTCCCTAATAGCTCGTGCCAAGAATGAGTAGAGAAATGAATCGGTTCTGGCCCTGATTTCTCTTATCTTATTTTCGCAGTAATTCCGAGATATGAATGTTGCTGGTAGCAATATTTGTTTGCTGTCATTCCGAAATACGTCAGTCGCCAATTTTTTCAAATAGCTTCTGTCGAGAGCAACGCCTTCGGCGTTCTAGGTCTTCCCAACCTAACTCCTTCAACATCGCACTTACGTTTTGCCTCCGACTTTATATACCAGTCACGAATCGGGCGGCTCTTCTTTGGAACTTCTCTAATGCCTCCATTAACGCCTTCTGATGGGGACCCCATACAGAACAACAATATTCTAAGTGAGGACGCACTAGTGACTTGTATGCAATCGAGTTTACTTCCAGAGCGCATTGCGTTAAATTACGACCTAGAAATCGGAGCAAACGATTTTCTTTTCCAATTACATTCTCGATATGCTCATTATTAAGAATTATTACCCCTAGATATTTAGTGGAATCTACCGTTCTAAGGACAGTACCATTAATTGTATATTCAGAGCTAAATGGTGTCACCTTTTTACTTACACTCATGACTTGGCACTTTTTACTGTTTAACTCCAACTGCCAGTCTTTACACCACGCAATTATAATATGGAAGAAAACACGATTGTACTATCGACGTGTTGTAAGCCATCACAATGACTGACAAAGCGTGGCGAAATGTATTGGTATCTGACAGGAATATCTTTTGAGGACTTCGTTATGTGCGATGATGAAGTTATCACTGCTGCATCGTTATCTGATAACGAAATTATAGATTCAGTTGCTCAAAAAGCCGAAATTAATGATGTAGATGACTTAAAAGACTCAAGTAATGCAGCATACGTTCCGCTGGTTTCCAGCAAAGTGACAACAACAGTATTAAATATGTTAAGGGATTTTATAGAGCAATGCAAAAGAAAAAAAAATCTGTTCTGTATACAATTGTTAATGTTGTAGCGTATCACCAGGGGGGGGGGAGAGAATTATTAATTAATTCTTAATATTTTACGCTATACAGGGTACTATAATTGAATATCAAAATGTAAATTATTCAAATGAGAAGTGGATGACTTTGGGATTTGAAAACTGTCACAAAAAGACATTTTAATAAAGATTTTTTACAATGGCATCTACAAATCCGAGCGTATTTACCATTACGTTAGTTAACAAGAGGTTGTGCAATTTTCTAAGCAACGCTCAGACGTACAATGAGCCCTTTAAATGCAAGCAAACAAGTATAGTTGTACTTTAAAAATCTCACAATTATTCTAATACAAAGTATGTTACCAGTTATGATGATAGCAAACAGTAATGAATTTTAATGGGTAGGGACGCCACGAATCATTAACCTGTCATTCGACAGTTACACAGTCTAGCTCAGTGGTTTTATCAGATCAGAGCAAGGATCTTTATCTCAGATGCGCTTAAGGGTACAGTTTCAAGAGAGTTGCAGGCTGAATGGCTTCGTAGAAACACATTACCGTTCCACGGCAGGTAGCGCTGAGCGGAGATGACCACCTGGTCGATCGTCGTAACTGGCCACGCCAGCAGTACGCGGCAAGTCGCAAGTTAGAAGTGCGCCTCAGATGGTCTCCAGGACACAAGTCAGCCCGGCACACATGGACCCCAAGTCACCAGTGACTCGTCTGGGCTCCGGAATGGACGTGATCTTGGCTGCCCTCCCGACTGGAAGGAAGTGTCCTCGTCCTTTTCTGCCACCACGGAGGTAAACTCTAACTCCGCCTCTTGTGGCTCGAAGACGACATAGAACATAAAATTCCCCGAATCTTAGTACTATATTCCCTGTGATTGGCTGACCATCTGACGTCATTTGATCTGTGGCTTCTCTTGGCCACGTTAAGTTTCGGCAATCCTCGAGAGCCGATGTCTCCTTCGGGAGGAAGGAATTCTGTTTACGGCCTGCCCGACAGAAATCCCTAATCCTCTTACCATTCTGCCCAAAAGGCGCCAGCCAGACTGCCCTTCACTGAAGCGTCAAATCCTTGCCTTTCACCCTTTCACGCACATCTTTCGAACATACAGTGGACATCCCAAGAAATGGAAAAATATTCTAATCCTTTACTTTATATACAATAAAAAGTGATATGTAACGGGGAGCTTAGCGAATCGTTACAATGTTATAGATACAGAATGCTTAAATTATTTAAAATAAAAACAAAAATACTGACTTTTTAAATTTTTTGCATACTCTATGGATCTTACCTGTGATTTTATTTGTTTCTGTCTTCCTTGAAATTATGAAGTCAGGAATAAACATTACCTCTGTAACACGAATTTTTATTTATTTAACCTCCGTAACTCAAAATTATGTAGGATATAATCTAAACCTCTGCAAATAGAATATATACCTACAGAAACCTCTCTAAGTCAAAACCCTCTAAAAGTCTAAACCTCCATAACTCGTATTTTCGCGTCTTCCTTGAAGTTCGACTTACCTAGGTTCTACTGAAAGATAAAACAATCCTAAATTGAACAATGCTAACATGATCGAATCTTTACAAAAAGCAGATTATTGAGCTGAATAAAAATAAGTATATGCTAGCACTTTATTAATTATAATGTCTTACTTTTCACTTTGAAGAAGTTAACCTTGTCTTGAGGCGGTATTTTAAAAACTATCGTTGATCCGATGTCCTTTATGCGTATGTTGAATTTTTCATCTCATAAAAATTCAATAAAAAGCTTGCTGTAATCATAGCCATAATACGGCTCCCGTTTTTTGGCAGGCAATTTAAAATGTCGCATTGTTTGAATGAAAAGGCATCGCCTGCGGTTAAAATTGTCTCTCATTGGCGAAAATCAGGAATTTCGCCGTGGAATGGAATGGCACCCACATTTTGATATGCTTTTTATTGCTCTGCTATTCTGTGGAAAGTGAGTGATAATGGTTTTTTGTCTTTCCTGTAACTACGATCATGATGTAAACTCGGAATGCTGTTAATATTGGAATTTGACTACCACAACCATCAACCAATTCCTGGCAACGTTTCCGAAAAATGCAAAATGTGAAGAGGACGTATTAATGAAACAATTAAACCACATTTCAACAGGTTAGTACCAATTTTGCATGAGTTCCGAAATTGGTGCAGTCTCCTTTTAATACAACAAAGATATTATGACGCAAGCAAAAAACATTAGGTTGGCATGTAAACAAAAAGGTTCTTGCTTTGCGTCACAAAAACAAAGTTTAAATTTCGACAAATTTTAACACAGTAGCGTCAAAAGGGTAAGAGAAGTTATGTGGAACCACAGCACCATATCTGGTTGTAAAAAAGTTCAAATAGAGCTGCTCCTGACCAGCATGTAACTGTCTTAACCATAATTCGTAAGTAGAGTATATTTTGTTATTAGTTAGTTATGTATATTAATACTGCTAATTTCTTAACACCACTATGTATGACATTCACAGTCACTGATGATATCCCGTTCCACAAGGCCCAAACTCGTCTGAATCTATATTAATTAAAAACCAATTTTTTTTCTGCCTCTACGGCTGTTGTTGAAGTACCACTACCTGGGTGTCAGTTGGGTGTTGTTTTGGGGACACATTTTTATTTCACTTTTGGGGGGAAAATGGCTATGGACGCCGTAGGCGTCCTTATATTAAAACTCCCTACTGGGGATCATCGCCGCAATAAGCTGAGTTAGCAACTGGACGATTTTCCCCAACTGATTTCCACGTTTTGGCTCATGGATGCAGCATTGATGCACGCGCTGGTCACATTTGTCGGTCGGTGGATGGTTTTTGCCGAGGCTTGACGTCCTTTCCTGTGGGCCGCCCGATCCTTCGGCTGTTCTGGCGTGGCTGGGTTGATGTTGACGTCTTCCGATGGCGGCTTGGTGCCTTCTCTTCACAGGACATCCCCCGTAGCTGGCGGTGTGGTCAGAACCGCAGTTAGCACATCTCGGCGTTGCTTTTCGCGGAAGTGAGCATACCAGGTTGCTGTGGTTCCCGCCGCAGCGGACGCAACACACTTGATTGTTGCAGTCCGAGGCCTTGTGCCCGAATACTTGGCAGCGGAAGCATTGTTGTATCGCTGTCATCGGTTTCCTCCTGTTTCGTTGATTTTTGAAGTAGCTAACACGGTGTTTTCATTTACAATTGTTTAACAAACAACTGCGGAAGGATGGCCAATTTACCATATATTGACTATTTGCTGTTACAAACTTACTTTTCAGATCACAATGGGGAAAAATTCAATGTTCACTTTTGAATTTATAGTGGAACAGAAATGACGATACAATTTGACATATTCAGCCAATTTCGCGTTAGAAAAGTCATTTAACAGCATTTTGTATATTAAATCATATCCCCAGCTACTGGTATTTTGATTGCTTCTTTTCACCGTATTCAAGAATTACATCCAGGTATATAACTTACAACTCAAATATGGGTAGCACAAAATTAACACAGCCTGTAATTAATACACATTACCGTACATTCAGCCAACATTTAGTTTCATTAAAGAACCAAAAAATTTTATCAGTTTATACTATTTCAATAAAGCTTTGTACTATTTTTAAATATCATTGCAAAATTTTAATGAAAATTATTAAAGAAGATCTTTTATATAATGTGTTTGCGTTCTGTCAACAAACTTCACTCACATCATTTAAGGACGAAGTAACGGATTTAAAGAGACTTTTCTCATTTATCTGCAAACCATTAAAGCTTTGTGCTAATGTTATTTGTTTTATCCTGTTTTGTGTAATTTTTAAGGGGGAGACTTGGCACCATGGTTGATTAAGGAAAACTGCACAAAACTTCAGTCAGGACGACCGGAACGTCGTGACTGAGATTTTAAACTATGAGCTATTGTTCCTCTGCATGACCAGGATAGTGGCGCTTGAAATACGATCCACCAAAGTGTCGCGTTATATACATTATAATATAGTACGAAACAGCTTGCGTTGACAAAACTCACAGTATCCATGAATGGTAAGACACAGCAGGTAGCTGCAGAAAGCTTTTAACACCTAAACAATTTCCACTCACAACAGTCTAGCGACTCAAGATAAACTGTAACAGGGACAACAAGGCCCCGTGAGAGCGAAGGACTGTGCTTTTAAAAGGTAGCTCACACAAAGATAGAAATAGAGGTGCGAAAAAGAATATTTAGAACCGAGCGCCGACAGAAATAATCGAAAAACTACGATGCAGGAAGCCAATCACTACAAAGTAAAGCTCGCAAGTTTCGAATGCCTAGGAAGAGAATAAGTAATTTGTTTGGTATAAGACACTTTTTACAGTAATTTTGTTGGCATGTTGGAGCCTACCAACAGATCTGCCAAACGGGATCGACCTTTGATTGGCGGAATAGAAGAGGAAGAAGACAACCGGGAAGGGGAGAAGTCGAAACGGTGGTGACGACGTGTATAAGGACGTTTTGTGCTTCAAATATCAAACTGGGAGCTTGATATAAGCGATCAGACTTAAAGTTTGAAGTAGTCGCTATGAGACTTTGATATTTTCATCGACGTCAACGTCTGTTCTTAGATATTTCCAGATGAGGTTGGGTCTGAGGACAGTTGATGGCGTAAGGTTTTAGCGAAGACTACAACAGCCATCCTAACGGTAAGAGACTTGGTCAAACGTTAATGTAAACCGTTTTTGCTCATATTTTGTCCTCGAAAAATCTAACTATCGCCCTGAGTTGATCAATCCACCTGATACGAGTATCTCTGCCAAATAATTAACTGAACATAGTCGTCTGCATTTGTTGAACCCAAAATTGAACTGAAGACTGTAATTGTAATATGACCTTTAACCAATGTGTATAACCATTGCATGCCCTTTTCTGGATATTTCATTTTCTTAGTGTATTTCCTAAAATTTTGTAAAATCGTGTTGTTGTAGGATATTTTCTTTCATAACATAATGACCATTTATGTAGGAAGAGGGTGTTGCTTAATTCCTTATGATATTTAAAAATAAATACGCCTCTCGTCTGTCGGTCAAGTTAATATGTCAATAATAGGTCAAGTTATGGCGATTTTCGTTTATCTTATGTTTACAGAATTGTTCGAACACCTTTTTGATTCAGTAATTATTAAATTATTCATAATTAATAAGGGACCATAAAAACTCGAAACATGTATGAGCATCCTAGTGGCTCAGTGATTAAGGCATCTGACTTGAAATCGGAAGGTCCCCGGTTCGAATCCCTGTCTTACCTTCACCTCTGGTAGAGCTGGCTGTATAATGTAATGTTATACCTGAACGCTTCCTCAGTTCGGATTTCATTTAAAGAGTAGGTTCCCTCTAGATCTAATAAACCTAGTTGTAACACGGATGTGTACACATCCAAAGTAAATTCAAGCCAACGAAGACTTAACGTTGGCCCAAACAAACATGCAACATGTAAGTCTGCAATAGTTACAGCACTCTAGTTAGATATTATGTGAAATAACTAGATGTCCTTGAGTAACAATTGGAAATGATCGTTTAGCTCAATGTTATTGTTTATAACAAGGCTTTGCACAAATTACAAAAATTGCTACTGGACAACCTAATATAATATACCTATTCAAAAATTTTAGCTTGGAGACTTTAAGCGACTGATGTTACCACACAACACGAATTTGAATTAATTATCTATTCACTGTGACAATGCATCTCATACTTGGTGCATGAAACAGCTCGAGACGTGTACTGGACAATATACTCGGAGATTAAACGCACCGGCGAACAGGAATCGACCCCTCCAAATCCACAGGAACAGTCAGCGGTAAACAGTCAGTAAACGTATTTGCCCCTGCGAAAAGCTGTTCGCACTGTCGAATTTTAGTAATGGTTTTATTAGACCCGAAACCGACGGGCGGCGAAATCCCGCCATATTTTTGGCACGACACAGCAAAGGTCTTTTTAAAAAAAAAAAAGCTATATTGTTTCCTGGGTTACTGGCTTAACCGAAAAGTGATGGGGAGAGGGCTCAGCCAATTTGTTATATGTCGAACTAATGAGAGCGGAGAAGAATGGCTCGAGTTCTCGTCGTTAGAGCTATAACTTAGGCCAGTTTACGGCCGCAAGGCATGTCAAAAAAGAAGGCAAAATAAACTGGTGTCAGAAACATTTAAGCGAACACAAACTAATAGGACTGAGAAATTCGACATCTATACTCTATATTACGTTTTTTCTCTAAACGAAATTTATTAACAAATTATACATTAACATAATGCGCGAGAAACATAGCTTGAGCAAGCGACGTAACATTACAGACTAACACACACATCCGTCACTCTGTCACCATTTGATAAGTTCTAAAAATTTCGTAACTACAACTGTTAATCATACCGAAAAAAAATGTCCTTGCCCTCCCTACAGATTTTCTTGTCAAATTCCGACAATTTAGGAATTTAGTTGTCAAAACGTAACAAAAGACAGAGACTGACTTCCGCATTTATAGTATTATTCCTGTAGATCACACACACTCTGACTACGAATCACTCCTGAGGGATCAATATAATGTAAAAAAGTGTACACCTACAGTATTGCAAGACTACCTACGATTTGCCTCACATTGCACAACTAACTTTGTGATATCTACAGTTTAACATTCAATCCGAAAACCGACGGCCCAGGCGTGACTCTTACGATCAAAAACAATATTTAAAAATCTTAGCCTCCACTGAGATTTTAACCGGAGACCAGAACCCAAACATTAGTAAGCAAGCGCTTTAACCACTGAGCTACCAACCGCTACACGGAAAAACAGTACAGAGACCTCCATATCCAACGCGTCTGTCTATCGCCGTTCAGTAATTTTTCGAAATTATAAGACAACATGTATTATTTATACAGATAATTTTTCAACCAAATGTAGACAGTATTTTTCTCCTTGTTTCAAAGGATAAGTGTGCAAAGTTTCATCGAGATCGGATGATAACTGTGGATTTGTATGAAGAACAAACAAACCAACAAACACACAAACAGACAAACATACATACATTCATCTTTATATATATAGATTAGTAATAAAAAATATTTGAAACTGAATAACGTCTGGTCATAAAGTCTCATTAAAGTTTTGTCATGCATTTATACGCTCCATTACATACGAAATTCAAATACTTAGCAGTCTCATGACTCACAAGAAATCGTCTCATGTTATCATTTAAGTTTCTTTTCTATTTTTATTCTAGTTAGATATAACAACAGTATATTATAAATACCTTATCCTATGAACCAAAGAATTCAGTAAGAAACTTATTCATAATTAGGAAATAATTCTTCGAATAACAGGATTAACGCGATTTCTTTCTAGTTAACACCGCGTTTCTGTGGAGAAAATTCATTGCAACTTGCAGGAACAGATAGGAAACTATTCACACAATACTATTGCTATAAAAATCACTTTCAGGTCTGAAATAACCTTCAAAGACGGAACTGGAAGGACTTCAGTGGCACTAAACTTATGTGGATTCTGGCTTAATTCCGATTCGTCTTGTATTCTTGTGGAATGCAACTGAGACGGAATCATATGATCGTTTAAGCATTGCCTTTATGTTGCAGCTAACCACAGTTTGGAGAGTCTCTCAATTATTTTATCTTTGTTAACATCGTTTCTGTTCAAAATCATTAATGACATTGCCAAATACAGTACTGATCATATTAAGCCGATGGTCCTCTTCGATAAATATTTAGCGATAATTTTTAACGATAGCATCACTTACGATAATTGAATCTTGTTCATCATGCCAGATGGTCGATCTATTTTGTAAAGATTAAATATTTGTATGTGACCGTTACTTGCGTCGTGTCGTGATAACATTGTGGCGTTACAAATCGAGTCCACGATAAGCATTACCGGACCGAAGTCCTAATTCTACTGGTGAATCGAAGGCCACTGTTAGATAAATAAAGAAGAGAATGAATCCTAAATATCACCTTGGTGTACAGAGGCAGTGCGGTTCAGACAACATAAATTGAAAATGGGCATCTTTCAGATTGACACATTTCTCCACTAACGCGTTGACGATGTTTTTTCTCTACACGTTCGCCTAATTTTTATCTGCATTCTGTTAATTAATCCCTTTCAATCTGAATTCAGCTATGGATCGTATCAGCTTGGAGAAGTTAACAAATTAAACTTTGTCCGTTATATGGTTCTACATTAATACATTAAGTAATGAAAATAATATACGTTTAGCTGACTGAAGAGAACAAATACACGTTCGTAATAACACAGTGTGGAAATATGTTTTAATATCATAAGCTGCTTTTATATATGATAACTATTTAGTACAGTCACAACTTATCATCTATCTGATTTGACCTTGCTTTTTGGCTATCAGTACTTCGTTAAAAAAAGAAATTATTCAGGAATTATTAACACGGCCGCCTGGTTGTATGGAGGGTGTAAATACACACAGAAGTATGTTGAGCACCAAAACACTATTTATTGCAAAGTTTTCAGTTACACCACCGAAAACCAAACCATATTTATTTAGTTTGTCATCAAGAAGAATTAATGATTACCCTGAATAATTGTTCATGAAGATTGCAAGTCCGTAGCGAGTGCAAGCGTTCTTAACCTTCCACAAATAGCACAACACTGTACTTCGTTATATTGTAGGGATCGAAATACACTAGTAACAGCATTTCAGCGTTTATAGTATTCACTCAGCATTCGCGAGTAGCTACTGGCTTATCCAACTGTACGAAACGCCGGCCAGAGCTAATTACACCGACGCGGAAGAGCGTAACTTGTATCCACGATGATTGCGGCTTTTAACACTATTCTCACAACAGTGAAACTGGCTAATCACTTCTTCTTCGAGTGACTGGCTTGAACAGGCGTTACGAAAACGACAGCCAGCCCTCATCCGACGCGGTAGCGCGAACAAAACTTCTTTTAACACGAGAATACTTCACTGTTCATTGCAACCATGCATACCCGCTCTCTCACTTAACACCCGACGTCCCGCCATAGATCAGCGACAATCCTCTCGATCGTTGAGATCGATAGTCGACCTCACGCCCGTTAATCGACTTTACATACAGATTGGAAGGTCAGATAATCTATCGTAATGTGACAACAGACGTGTATGTGGGTGGTTCAATAATTACAGCATCAACAGTTCTGACAGAGGTATTCATTTCTTCGTTAAGTTATTGATTTTAATTGATTTTTTCACATATTTATCGTCAAGGAGCACGTGTTCATCCCACTTGTATACTTTCATGTCTCGTAACAGATTTCTCAATCATATTTTTAATGACTATACTGCTGATGAAACACCGAATGGTTTTATAGCGCTGATTAATTAATAAATACTTTCGGCTTCCAGCCACAACAGGAACTTGCTTTTTTTCTCAAGGTTTAGGGTTTAACGCCTTGTCGACGCCGACTTCATTAGAGGCAGGAAGGAATAGGGGCCATGCCGTGTTGAAGTAACCATCCCGATATTCGCCTGGAGTGATTTCGGGGAACCATGTAAATCGAAATCTGAATGGTCGGGATACGGAGTCAGCCCCAGCACACTACCCCTCCTGCAACGGCTACGTAGCCTGTCTTTCTTCTTCTTCTTCTGCTTCTTTTAATGGTGTTCGGCTACATATGCCATACAGCCAGCTCAACGTGATTATCGACTCTTCTAGTGTTTCAATTTCTCCAGTACAATGTAGACAGTAAGTATGGACACATGAACACTATAGGACAGACACGACATTCACACACACACAACACTTAAACACTAATTCGCGCGCCCGGATTCGAACCGGCGACCTTCAGCTCGCGGAGCTAGCTTTCTAGCCCCTACGCTACCGAGGCCGGCAGTGTCATTTTTGATACTGGTTCACCCTAGAAATCAAATCAGCTCACAGCAACGATCAAAACAGCTATACCGAAATCCAATGATATCATTCTCACTGTTCGGTTTGGTGACGTCAGGGCAATGCATATCGACCGGAAGATCGACCGGTCACCGGTCAACACCGGTGCGCTCCTGACCTGAGCTGATCGCACCGCTACTGTATACGCTCGTCAGTCAGGTCGAATCAACATAAACAACAGACATCTCATGGAACTTGTTCAGGCTTTCAGTAAATTGAATGATAACTCATAAAAATATTGCGATTTATCTCACAATACTACACTATGGATAGAGATTGCAAAAACACCTACAAGTTAATACAAATTATAAAATTGCAAAATATTGTGCAACAATTAGAATTATTGCAAAAGTTTATTATTTTATATGATTCATGTCATAATATAGATTATTAACGTCGTCGTTGGCAGTTCACCAGTTAATCTATGGTACAACATATATACAAAATGTAGTACATTTATAAACGTTTGTGTGCCGATACATACCCCTTGCATGTCATATCGAAAAATAAAGCCTGAGAAACAGCTAGAAGGTACACAAACAGGTAATACAGCGTATTTCTTGCATAATTACTTGTACAGAACTGCCCATATTTCAAAAGATTTTAATTGTTTATTGTATATTTGATGGTTGTAAAATACAAATTTTCTTAAATCACATCTCTCAAGTAGGTGTGTATAAATTTTTTCTAAACTCAGCTTATAAACTGTAATGATAAAAGTATAATTTAATAATTTATAATAGTGAAATTCTTTCTTCATTTATTAAAAACTATGATTTGATGTGACCATGAGTATTAATGTTATTGGCTAAATTCTGGATAGTAAGCTGATCTGACCTGAACGTCCGAGAATATTGGGTGAGCGGTATTGCTCTGGCCTCGCATTCGGGAGGGCGCGGGTTCTAATACTCGTTCGGTTATCCAGGTTTGCATTTTCCCCAAATCGCTCATGTCGAATGCCTGGATTGTTCCTTCAAAATGTCATGGCCTAATTCCCTCCCTTCCTAGCTCGCACTCCTTTCTCGCCTCTAATTACCTCGACGTCGACGAGGCGTAAAGCCCAATTTAAAAAAAAAAATGACCTGACCGTACCTTCATCTCTAGCGTGAATCGGGCTAGTTCAGTGGCAGTCCGACTAAAAATTAGAACAGAGATATTTCTCCAAACGCCCAACGAGTGCGGTTTTCTGACGCTGCTGGAAGGGCGATAGTACTTTATGATTACTGTTAAAGGTTTTGAGACTGATGTCAGATTTGCTATTACTAGTTTAAGTGCTCTTAGTTGACTTACCTGGTATCCGACCATGGTGTCTCCCGGCTTGAGTCCTGCGGCCCGCACCCTCTGGTAGGGGTCCACGCTGAGGTAGGCGGCATTCACGAGGACTTGCCCGGGTCCCACCTCCGGAAGCTGCTCCTCCTCTATCCGGAAGTCCTCCTCACGAGGTTCCCCGACGAGCTGCCTCACCAGAACCACCTTCTGCGCCGTCGCCATGCTCGCTACTGCCAGCTGTAGTCTCTCACATGAACACAAGTGCTTACGTAACACGCAGCTCAAGGTCCATCAGCTGCGTGATAAGCGGAGGCGTACACCAACAAACCTTCTAATGCTCGCTATGTCAATAATCAGTCTGTTTACCACCGCTATTAGAAACATTCCTCGTATTTCATTATCTAAGAATGTATGTGTCAAGCTGATGGTGCTGGACGTTAAAATGAGTGTTTTGTGGGTTGTTTCTGACTTGCAACTAAACAAATGCTTTTGATGGCATACGCGTTTCGCCTTTATTCAAGGCATCTTCAGTGCCCTACATTAACATATATACACATATTATATATATATACAATGATGTTGCTTTGATTTTTGTACAGTTTTCTGAAAATATTAAATAGGTACTTACAGTTTTTTTACATGCATTAACACGCGCAAGTTCGTGTTTCCATACCAGCTACTCTTTTCACACTATCCCTTCTGTCCAAAGTTTGTGTAGGTAATTTCACCAGCCACGAACTGTAAAAGTTTTTTGTTATTGTTGACATCCAAAAGTCGTGAGCCAAAGATTATGTGTTGTCGAACTATTTCTTATTTTGAATCTGTGGTCAATAGCTGGGTCTGTTCTGTGGCGGTATGTTTGATTATATGATGTGTGCTATTATTCCTGTTTTAGTGTTTTGAACAAGGTTTGGTTTGTTGGGTGTATATATTCATTCATAACTTTTTTACCATTATTGATTGCTTTTTGTATGTGAAGGTTTTCCTGAATTGTCAGCATGTTTTTGTTGTGATTATTAATCTTTAGTATTTGCATATCCGTTTGTATATTGGTATGTGAATGATTCTGTTGTAACAAGCGTTCGGCGAATGTTGAGTGGTTGGTACATCTGAGAGCTCTCAGTTGTTCCTTGTATCTGGTTTCAAATTTTCTGGCTGTTTGTCCTATGTATACAGTGTCACACTGCTGGCATGTTAATTGGTATATTTCAGATTGGTGGTATTTGTTTGTAAATTTACTTCTGTTAAGCTGTTTTTGGATAGTGTTTTTGGTTCTAAATGCTATTTTTATTCTTGTGTGTGTTTGTGTTTTGATATGTCATTGTGCCACAGAACAGACCCAGCTATTGACCACAGATTCAAAATAACAAATAGTTCGACAACACATAATCTTTGGCTCACGACCTTTGGATGTCAACAACAACAAAAAAACTTTATATACAGTTCGTAGCCGGTGAAACTACATAAAATGCAGCCTACACAAACTTTGTACAGAAGGGATAGTGTGAAAAGAGTAGCTGGTATGGAAACACGAACTTGCGCGTGTTAATGCATGTATAAAAACTGTAAGTACCTATTTAATATTTTCAGAAAACTGTACAAAAATCAAAGCAACATCATTGTATATATATGTGTGTGTATATATGTTTATCTAGGGCACTGAAGATGCCTTGAATAAAGGCGAAACGCGTATGCCATCAAAAGCATTTGTGTAGTTGCAAGTCAGAAACAACCCACAAAACAGTTATTGTAGCAACTAAGGACTCGGGCCGGAAAAATCACCAACATATTAAAATGACTGTTCCACCTTGAGCAAAAGTGATCGTCCACAAACCACATAGCTCCATTTTGGCCTCCTGTGAACCACCCCTCCGGCCCTCCCCCCACGTAGCCCGACGTGGCTTTTGTGTCTACCCACCTCCCGTCATGTAGCACGTAGCTTTTTTCCCCGATTGACTCCAGAAGACATTTTGTACTATTTTTCTGTTGTCAGACTATCGTATATCACATACGGGGATAATTAAGGGACGGAAATAAATATTTACATGCTGTTGTATGTTCTGAACCACATTTTAACTGTGACAAATAATATGATTGAATAGCTACGTGGCTTGGCTCGGAACCCCCCCTTCCCCCCCACACACACACGTAGTCCAGCGTAGCTTTCCAGCCAACCACTCGCCCCCCCCCCCCCTCTTAGACCGAGCCACGTAATATATAGACGCTCCCAAATGTGTTGGTTCCCTCCCCCCTCCCCCAATTTACTGATGCACTGATATCCAGAACCCACTTAAGAGAGTGAAATAATTTTCTTCTTGGAATTATGTAACTGAAAAAGACTCAGAAAATAAATATGTTTGGGATTTGGAACACGAAGGTGATAAAATTATTTCAATCCTGATATGGTGTGTTTTATTTTATTTTTAGTTTTAATGTTTTGTACCAATGCAGCAACTAATAACATGGGTTTTCTTTGTTTGCTTATGCCTCATCAACGTCGAAGTCATTAAAGGCGGAAAAGAACTGAGGGCAAGGAATGGGAAGTATTTTTTTTTATTTCCATTTACATTTGATGCAGCATATAGAGGCTAAACTGGGCCACTAAGTCTTCTTCGTAAATACACTATTACCGAGAAAGCAATGTTAATAATACTAATTTTGTAAATGAGATAGCAACTAAATCAGGAACAAGTTATAGTTTGAACACCTAAACCTAATATATCAACACCACAAGGATATCAATATGTATCTGAAAAACAATATATTGCTAATCCTAGTTATTAAACTATAGAAATTATCTGAATGCTCTCTTATTTCCTATTTTTCAACTAAAATCTGAGTAGCCTATTAATATTGTTTTCTCCTAGAGGTTTATAGCAAATTAAAGGAAATATAACCGGCTCCTGCTATGTTCGATTTTAAATCCAACAAAGCTGCATGATACCATGTTCTTGACACTGAATTTCCTGCATCATCAGTAGCAACATATTTCTCTTTTCCCAACAAGCAATAGTCAAACTGCCTCCATTACACAATTTTTCTATGTAATGCCTCCATCTTTCTCCCGTTTTTTGTAAGCTTAGAAGAGGTTTTCCATAAGTTTATTTTATTTTAGTATTTTAATTTTACCAAAATATTTTTTAGTCTCCTTGAATTTAGCCCCTACTACAAATATTTCCTTCTATACTTCTCCACACTACTGTTGCAACCATTTTTCTTAAGCTTCTTGCGTTTACTGTTTACTTCATGTCTAAAATATTGGTGCTATTCTGTTCCCGCTATATCTTGAGTACTGTTTTTCTGCTTTGTTATATGATCCGTTAATTTCGGTGTTTCTTATCTAAACCAAGTTTTTCGGCAAGCTTTTTTCTTAGAGCCTAATATTTCTTTGAGGGTTTTTACTATTTCAGTCTTTAATAAGTTCCATTCTTCTACAGAGGATTTCCTTGCAACTTTTCTTTCTTCTGGTTTTATGCTCTACTTTGGTTCTTCTACTGTAACACACCTCCAGTTCATTTTGCCGAATTTGCTTACCTATTCTCCTGAATTTCAATCAGGTCTTTAAAACTGCAAAAGTGTGGTGTAAACAGTTGCTCCCGAGTATGGATTCTCAATCTTTATTTAATAATGATATAATCTTTGTATCCGCTGGACATTCCTACGTGCGTATTATTCTTTTAGGTTGTTAAACATTATATCTTCTACACAATGTATCACAGATTTCTAACAAACTTCACTATCTCTCGTTCCTTCCTTCTCAACTGAAATTCTCGTAGTCAATTATCGATTTTCTATAACATAACCTTCTTCTTTCGTGGTTTGCATATAACAGCCCAAGCCTGTTGTTTGGTATAACTTACTTACTATCAATATGGTTTTGGCACTATACCATCAGTAATAATCCTCCAGGACTCCAATATTGTCCCTTAAAAAGTTCCCTGTTGCCACCCCTTTGGCTAGATAATTTGTATTCCACAGACCAGAAATCCTGTGCGTCCTTCCAATTAACTTTTCTATTCTGACAAGACATAAATAATGTCGATGCATTTCCATCTTGAAACCTACACGGCTACTTGAAACCGCTAATATTCGCACTGAGACTCCCTGATTTTTTTCTGTTACCGTTATTTCTCCCAATGATCCTTTCGTCAAAAGTATATCCGGAATATCATACCAATATGAAACTATCAAAATGTTATTTTAGATGCTTTCATTTCCCGGGGACGCTCTGTGGGTTCTTAATTTAATTGTTTTCCCCTGCCTCTTCATTAGTATGCAGTTAACAGTTTCTCTTTTCAGACTCAAGAGTAAGGCTGTGTCCTGTACTACCCAACGTTACTACGCTCTCATATTAAAAGGCTATTAGCATGCAGTTGTTGGCTCCTTCTAACTGGACTCGTTAAGTGTAATCCTAATGATTCACATGAAATGAGGATCATATATTTTGCTGTCCTTTACAAATTTAAAAAATTAAATAACAATTTTTCGAAGATATGTGATTGTGTGTAGCGATGAAGTATGCATTATGGACAAGCGTTTTTACACCCTCTATTCTTTGTGCTCTTTTTCTCACGGGCTGATAATAAATTAAAAAATATTAATTCTTTCACCTATGTACGAATTTGTGGAAAAATCTTAACAACTCACATGTATTGATTGGTATAAAATAATAACATAGGCAAATCGCAACTAAATATAGTACATTGTTCATTTGAAAACCATTCTGTCCAAAGATGAGGATGGAAAAAATTATCAGTGGTGATAGAAAATGAACGCTCGGAAATAATTTTTGGAAAAGGTTAACAAGAATTTCTCCATTCAGTCAGCGCTTATTTCAAAGAAGAGACATCCTTAAGTCTTATTGACATAAGCGAGTCATTCACCTCAAATTGTATTTCAAAAGGAATGTCTTCTTGAGCAAGCACTTGTACCAAATAAGGAACAAAGATGGCAAATAATGGTCTTCCCGAAACAAAGGCACCTCTTTGACGGTCTCCACGAGAGCCGGTGTGCCGCACTACAGTCTTCTCAGGTTTTTAGACTCCAAGAATTCGATCCATTCCACACAAATACTCTTTTTCAGCAAACGTGCGAGGAACAAAAGACATGGTTATTTCCGCGGTATCCGTATTAAATACGACTTGCTTCAATAAAAGGCGAATTTTCAAACAGAAGATAAGGAGGAGAAATGTTTAAGGCCAAATGCATTATAATTTATGAAACGAATTGGATCATGTTCTTTTAATGATTAACTTGTGCAGGAAACTATAAGTTAAAGAAGACAGTTCGCAAATGTTACAACGCGTTGTCGGTAGGAGGTCGTTTACATGGCTGTATATTTCGTGTAAAATGTCTTTTCGCACCTTCAGTATGTTTACGGGATGAAGATAAATACAAAGAAGAAAGAGCTTATGAGGTGCATGCATAAATAACTGACATGATTATAAGATGTGGAAGGAATTGTTTGTTGAAAACATCAAATGTAACTCAACTGGGTAGGATACATTGTACAGGTGGTAGTAAATGGTTTCAAAAGCCTTCATTTATTGGAGCGAGTGATGAGGTGATGTAAAGAGAAGTGAAAGAATTGAGTAGTAATAGTTGGAAGGGGTGCAAAGAAGGGTTGCTATATTTGTCTCTGTAAATTACTGCAGAACACAATCAATAACTGATATGATAAATGAGCTGGAATGAGATTCATTGGAATACAGGAAAGAGTGTGAAGAGAGTGGTAGGACTGTACAAGGCATATAATGGTGATGAGGGGTGAAAGATATTGGTGAAGGAATTAAGAGCGTTGTATGGAAGGGAAAAGATGACCACGACCGAAGCACGCACTCGATTTCAAGGCAATAAGTGTGTGGGAAAATTTCCTCGCAGGTAAAGAGGTCAGGGATTGTCTAAATTACCAAGGGAAATAATGAATACTTTAACAAAAATGCTGAAATAATTTAAAATTAACATTCGAAGAGGGCAAAAGTAGGCGGATACAAAAAAGGGGGAAAATTTGTGTGTAGGAAAATTTCCATCGGTGCTTGCGTTCCATCACAATTAAATAAGTTAAAAATATTGCTGAAAATCATTAACTTAACGCCATTGTTAACCATTTTCTGCTCAAAGTTTCAGGATAGAACAGTGACGTTCCAGTAACATCCCACCACGAACCAAAATTTCTTGCTACACAATGACGCATTAGTTACACGTAGGAAAGGAAAAATCCTCACTGATAACGTTTGTGCCAGCTACCGAGTCACAGGAAAATAGGGACACTCCGAACGCTGTTTACAAAACTCTTGCACAAACTATGCTTCCATTCCTAACTCTCTCTCCAGTTAAATATTTCGACATAATCATTTCCCATTTATGATTGTCATTCACGGCTAATCATATTACGGACATATATGACAGTTGATCACTTGTACTAAATTACATGAAACGATTATGAAGAAAAGAGTTAATTTAAGCAATACCACGTTTCCAACACGATTTTCGAGTGAAACGGTCTTCTGATCCTCTGCTACAGAACCATAAAAACTTTGTAATACAAAATACTCGATATCTGACATCTTGAAATACTGTGCAAATAAAAATGGTTTCTTTGTGCGTATTGAAACTAATGTTACCATCCATACCAAGAATTATAAAGAAGTCGATACTGTCATTCTGTTATTATGTCGCTGATATTAAAGTCCACCATCCTGTCAACATTCTCTGCGATTTTATATGGAAATGGCGTACGAAGAAGATTAGTTAGACGGTGATTTCAAATATTTTACAGCTTGGCACACATTAAAAAATAAAAAAACTTGCATTTAAAAATTGATCGACAGGAACTACAGTGCTATCCAGCAAGTAAGGACTTGGACTGCTTTTGGAAAAGAGACTAACTTGGAATCATCACATCACTAATAAATTAACTGAAGCGTTTGGTAGTCCCTAAAAAGAAAAACCTCCTCAAGGTGGAGTACGCTCTGTTACAATACAAATCATAAACATTTTCCAGCTCCAAAATATCCAGTGCATCTAAAAATGAAGTTCCTAAGGTAGACTTTAAAAGTGTCTTAACTTGCTACAAACGTTCATCTTCGCGGAAACTTTTCTAC
This sequence comes from Vandiemenella viatica, assembly GCA_031002005.1. Taxonomy (NCBI): domain Eukaryota; kingdom Metazoa; phylum Arthropoda; class Insecta; order Orthoptera; family Morabidae; genus Vandiemenella; species Vandiemenella viatica. Next base: position 37,623,793 of record JARYHS010013631.1, on the reverse strand, counting down.
CGGCAGTTGAAATTTCGTAAGAAAAACGACAAAAACTTTCACGCGGAAAATAAACACCATTAACGTGCGCAAGCCTGCGATTCAGACATGTCTTCAGAAAACATGCGTTACAAAATATGTCGCTTACCACAAGAAACTTCTAGGGACAGTAACTTGACGCTCTATGAACTTCCTCAGACGCTTTTAGGTATGAGATACAGCATTCATGAATTCAGTATCATCTCCATTTAGTATTTATCTTGTTTTACTTCGTCTTTTAACGTAAGATATTTTTGAAACATGAGGTTATAAAGAACACCTTGTACATACAAGCCAGATATTTTAACGGTAAATCCACCTACTGTTATGTAAAACCCACTGTAATATTATCACAGAAGTAGCAATCTTCAAAAACGTATTCGTTTTTGTGAACTCTAATTCATAGCGCTACCAGAGAGCCACAGCCATTATCAATATTCTAAACAATGATAAAATTAAACCATGATAATGATATAAGAAATTTTACGTGGTATTTCCAGCGTAAGGAGCGCGGACGTATCTCACGAAAAAAAAATTTTTGTTTAAAATACTCTAAATATGCATACTATCTTGCTTACTTAGTCAAAAATAAAACAAACCTTATACGTAAACTAATTTTAGCACTAATAATAAGATGCTTCATACTACACTGCAATGTACCAGTGTTGTATCTTTCATCATAACTTTTTAAAACAGAAACCTATTACGAAATTTTGATAAATTCTGCGTACCTTTTTTAACATAAATCATAATTGTATAACAAATCCAATGAACTTAATTGTGATGGAAATCGGACTTTCAGCATGTAATTCACAGTACTGAATACGAATAGTATCTGACTTACAAGTGAGCATTACGGATACGTGATAGAACAAAGTGAACTAGCAGTTTGAGCGTGTTAAGGCTCCGTCGTACCAGAGATATGACTAGTTCAACTTCATCACTACCACAACATCTGTGCCAACTTTTGTTCTTTAATCTTCTAGGCGAATGTTTCGGCGAATCGCCAGGTGCGCCTCTAAAACACTCGTTTCACAAATACAATAACACGAGACACCTTAGCACAAAGCTCGCATCGTTCACAGAAACATGGCGAGACTCATTTTCCCCTTTAGAAAGAACGTCCTTTTATTTCAGTCGACAAAAGCTCGTTTAATTTTGAGATTAAAAGAGGACTATTTATCTTAGATACAGTGTGATGCGTGGTGCCTGTCCTTTCTGATTACTAACAGATTACCATTGCTTGCTCCGTCCCCTGGTCGCTTAGAGTAGTAAGATGTACTGCAGAATTCAGGCTATAACATAAACTTTAAAATTGTCATAATGCCATTCAAATCGGTTCTGTAGTTTACACATGATGCGGTAACAAAGCGACGAACAGACACATTCCACTTACAGATTTATTTAGGTATAAGAAGCGTTAGAAAAATAAAAGATCTTGAAATCTGAAACTCAAATGAATATTGCGTGTGACATTATTGATTTGGAAAACCGCACCAGGAATCTCCGCCGCATGAAGTGTCAGATCTCAAATGGGTAATAATTTCGTGGAAGCCTAACCGAATTTGATAAGGGGAACTACAGAGAATTGTTCCAGCGTTGTTCACATACACCAAACAAATTTTGTCAGAGGTTAAATACATGTTGAAGGTCTCAGGAAATTCCAGCTTAGTGCTGGAATGGAAACAGAGAACCCTCGATCTCCATTCTGACAACTTCACAGTGAGCCATCATCGACTGAAACACGCAAGAAAATTCCATTAGATTGAGACTTTGATTATTAGCTTGCTACCAAAAATCTATCAGGCTACCTCAGACTATAGTCGTCAAAACTGGTGACGAGGATCATCTATTCTTATGAGCTGTTGAATCCAGGGACTAGACATTGAGCGGCAGTATGGTTGTGTTTTTTAGGCGCCGCCAAATGATAAAAGTAAGACGCACGAGGGAGCGTCCATAAACCACGTAGCTCCACTATGGTCTCCTGTGAAACCCCCCCTCCCCCTACGAATCCCGACGTGGCTTTTCTCTCTACCCCTCCCCCCCCTCACTTTGCACGAAGCCTTTTTCCCTGTTGATTCCAGAAAACACTTTGTACTGTTTCCTCTTGTCAGATTATTGTAAATTGCATACGGGGATAATTAAATGGTGGGAATAAATATTCATATTCTGTTGTATGTTCTGTATCTCATTTTAACTGTGACAAATAATATAAACGTAAAGCTACGTGGCCTGGCTCAGAAACTCCCCCCCCCCCCCAACGAAGCTTTTCAGTTAACCCCTCCCTCCCCCCCAATGATCGGGTCACGTAGTTTATGGGCACTCCCTGAGACCATGTTTGGGAGTTGCGTGTGCATCTCGCACCCTGTTCAGGTGTTTTCCCGTAAAAGTTTAGGAGAATGCTCAGAGAGAATAGCGCTTAAGATATCAAGCCTAATAGATGTCGCGTCCCTGACAACACTCGTTAATTTCCATTCAACACATCGTCTTTAATCACATCAGCTGTCCACAGAACGTTAAAACCAAGCGCAGTACGTTTCCTTTGTGTAATTGGTATCTTTGTAGTGTGAGACTAACATCCATACTGAAAATCAAAAGACTAGCCACAAATTATTGAACACTAGCAACTTTTATCTTGTATGGTGCGTATTGCGGGTGTTTTCAGAGTCACTGCTGGCCGTCCTCTGACATAAAAATTTAAAAAAAAATAATGCTTTCTGTATGTTAACATTGGCAAATCTAGCAATCTTTTTTCTCATTCTCCGGCCGTACAGCGAGCGATGTCGTCTTTTAAAACTCATATTGGCCGCAGATGAAGTTTTCTTGACTGAGTTAGATGCAGTTCATCCAATCACTGTGAAGGAAATGAGTGTCCTGGATTTCCTAACCTATTTCCTGCAATGCAAGAAATGGTAGAGGAATCAGAGAACAAACTGGGTTTTTTTTTTCTCTTTGTCCTCGTATTTTGGTTAAAGTTTTCAAATTGAAGTTGAAAACATTTCTACTTTACAGACATATCATTAAGAATAGTAACAGCTGTACAAAATCAATAAAAAAAATTCCGAACCTTGAAAAAGCCGTTCGATCCATAGTTTTGTCAGAACAGTGTGTTTAGGAGCTGCTGTATCTTTAATGCTGTGAAAACATTACGTCTTAATATTGCCATCAGGACGAGAAATCTGTATGACGATACTTACTTTCAATCATTAAACTGTGTGTTGATCAGGTCACATTATTTACTAAAGCATACGTATATAGTAAATTTTTTGATATTTGCTAATAAATTATAGTATCAACTGAGAAGAAACCTCTACTCCGATAGAATTTTTTCATTCATCCTAAGAGTACTACGTCTTGTTCTTTCTGTCTTTGTTGAATCGATGCTTTGATCATTTGTGCATCATGTACTGTACCAGTTCACTGATAGGTTCCACTGATATGTCGCGTCTTAATAATTTATAAATAAATATTTGATAACTATAATACGAGAACCAATTAATCATTTTTAAAATATAATTAGTAAAATAGAATAGGAAACAAGAATATCACTTCCTTCATTGTATGTATCAATATAGCTTAGTTGTATAAATATTCTAAATATGGAGTACTATAGTCTAGGATATTTATGGAATTTTAAAGACGCTATTTATTTGTATCGTATATACGGAAACTATTTTTTTACGCTAACATATATAACAATTAAATTATTGCTTGACAGATTAAATTATTACTTCCAGTGAAGGTGGCTCGTTAGAGAAATAAGTGAAACAGAAACAGCATAATGAATAATTCATTCCACTAGACGACTCCTATTTTAGTGAGCTAAAAGTAAAGGTTTCTCATTATGTAGAGATAAAATAAAAACTTCGACTTTGCTGTGCGTGAAGGAGACGGTGATATGGTAAAATTGACACTTGTTTCTTCCCAAAAAATTTCAAATGGAAAAAGATTCTTAATATAAGTAGGATATTTCGGTAGCAATTTAGGATGCAAACAACGTATTTCCTTAAAACTCGTGATAATTATTATTAATTCCTGAAGGGCTCATCGATGTCTAGGTTATCAACACCCAAATATCTTAGAGTCCAATGTGAACTTCCCCTCTTATTATTAACTATGAGCCTAAACTAGTAAAAAAACTAATCGGAAAACTACAAAAAGGAAAAGGAAATTATTTCTGAAAAATTCTGTATTAACTTAGTGTTGTGTAAAGTAATGTGCAAAATGGATTCGAAGCTGCTGCCGGCTCAACGATCCGAACCGAACCGAAGAACTGTTATGTTTTTAACGTTGGTGAAGTGAAATGGCTATCTCTACAGTCCTCTTACTTTTAGTTTCGTTGCTGGCCGCTAGTCCTTGAAAACAAAGACTGAGTGACTGCGTGGCGCCACCGTCGCTGATTGCAACACAAGCCGAACAGCAGTGACCGCACAACTCAGAACGTCAGTCTACTGTCTTGTAGAGGAGTGTGCGGGACGAGTTTGAACGAGGTAAGCTTTGACAACTGCCTTTTACCCGTACTAGTACTTTGTGTTCACAGATTTCGCATTCATACCTTTTCTGATACGCCTTGTTCGTAACAGTTCTGTTTCATTTATCCGTATAGCTAGTATACAACGTTTGAAAACGGAAGCTATTATTTCTTACGGAATTTTTTTCCACTCATTTATTCTCTTAACTGTATAAAATTCCGCAGCTATAGGGCAGATTGGATTGAAATCGTGTTGAGATACAACCTCTTAACTTATCTCCATTTTTCTTTTTTTTAATTTCGCAATCAAACTGTATAAACCAACTTATTTTATTCAAATATATAAATTTCCATTGTTATTAATAGTATTAATTAAATTAATATATTAATGTATTAACTGCTAAACAAAATTACATTAGAGTACTAAATTTTTGTTAAAAAAAAACTTTAGACAACTAACGTTAATTTAAATGGAGTTGACGATTACTAGTAAAGATTCTTATGATTTTTTTTTAACTGGCAGTTGATGACAGATAAGAATTTAAGAAACAGATTGACCGAGCGTGGTGGGTGAGTGGTTAGCGCTCTGACATCGCATTCGGGAGGACGTGGGTTCGAATCCCCGTCCAAGCATCCAGATTTGGGTTTTCCACAGTTTCCTCAAATCACTCCAGGCGAATGCCGGGATGCTTCCTACAAAAGGCCATTGCCAGATTTCTTCGCATTCCTTGTCCCCCATTACTTCCTGCCTCTAATGACCTTGACGTCAACAAGGCGTAAAGCCATAATAAAAAAAAAAAAGGAATAGATTGAAATGTAAATTTGATGTTAATAGATACTTATTCTCTCCAAATTTTATGCCTTAAATTACGACAGATATTGAGTGCCTCTTAGCAGTGCAATATGCTGTATACAGAAAAAGTTCTTTTCCTAGCGGGCCTGTATTTTTTTTATTATTATTATTAAAAAGCTCTAGGACAAACTAAAATAACTGGCTGTTGTCCGAGTATCAACTGTCGCAAATTATGACTGCGTGAAGTATTCGGTTGGTACATGGGGCATTTTAGAATGGTTGTGAAAGGATACCAGCAAGAATACTTTGTAGGCATTCCAACCACGATGAAATCGCTGACATATCTTGTCAGATGAGAGCAATGACTGATCACGATCAGCTATTTACAACTACTGGCTCTCAGTGACAGTATACAACAACGCCGCCACTGCAGAGACATCAACCGAACCGCCACAGATTGAAAATTGTGTTAACTTCATGAAACATCAGTTGAAGCGTTTAAAGTTCTTCCATCTGCAATAGGAAGTTTCTCTCTGTAGCGATCCAGAAGCGGTCGGTCACGGCAGAGCACACTAACAGCAGATGCTTCAGGCTCCTTTTCAACCTAACAAAGGAGATTTTTATGGAAGCAATATGCACACTTTCGCCTTTGCTTGAAATATTTTTTGAATATTACATTGTTGAACGCGGGATCAGTTTACACTGTTTCCGCCGTTAGTGAACCACTATGAACTAGTACCGAAACTTAATTTTGCAGAGATATGGATGTAATTATTCAATTGGAGGCGGCAGTGTCTTCTATTGTAAGTGCCAAGAGAGATGAAAGTGTGTTAGTATCTGCGGCTAATCGCAGTAGAGACCGAAAATTGATAGCTTTATTTAATCCCAAGAGTAAGCAGTCGCGCTGTTCAGATTTGATGACCGTGATTCAGACGCTTTGACTCAGCTGTGATGTCACGAAGCAGCCTTGGTCAGTAGCCAGCAATGTGAACGTCACAAGTGACGAGAACGGACTACGCAAGTCTGACGCAGATTGATACAAACGTCATAGTGAAACAATCCAGAGAATTGGCTGCATTCTTTAGTACGATAGAGAGAGTATTTTTTTTTTTTTCTGTGTCTGTATTAATCAAACAAGGTATTTTTCTTGTCCATGTTCATAACTTTTATACTCTCATGAAAATTAAATTTTTGGGTAGTTTTCAATATCTACCAGTGATGCAGATTGAATTCGCAAAAAAAAAAGCCTCTAAAGTTGTTAACAAAGGCCAAATTATCAAATTGAGAATATGAAGACTTAATGGTTGAATACGATAGATTTTCGCAAGATGTATTCCCCATTTCACACAACACACGTATGTTATTAGTCTAGGAATCAGAACACAAATTACTTTTTAAGGCCGTTGAGTACTTTCTTAACGGTTGAGGCTAGTTTCATCTTCAGCTAACGTCTCCGTGTACAATCTTGCATCAAAAGAATTTTTTAAAAATCTGTTTTTCCGAAAGTGATGTGATTGTTCCATATCAAAATCTCGCATTAATATATTGTTTTCATAATCGTGGTAAAGTGACAAACTGAAAACTACAGCGCGTCGGATTACTCTGTCAGCATCGATACATTTGCGCAGTTCCCTATTAATAAATTGTAAGCGTGGCCGGGAACACACAGCGGCGCGGCGCCTGGTTGAATAGCGTTAATACCACTAACTTTTCTTCGACTCGTGTCTACAGCGGCGTTTAGCAGAAACGTTAAGAACATATTACACCAAAATAGTTTGAGACTGGTTACATTTTTTAGTCGGTGGCAACAGTTGCTGATCCAGATTTTGATTTGGGAGGGGCTTGAGCGGATTTTGGTTGGGGGGGGGGGGGCTTGATTCGGCAAGGGTAGTTTTTATAGTCTCCTCGGATTCCTGCCCCCATTAAAAGAACAGGAAATCTAAAAAAAAGTTCTCCAAATTAAGATGTCGGGGGTGGACCTAGATACTTTTTTTGGTGGGGAGGGGGGGTTCAGCGCCTAACCCCTCTCCCTGTATCCGCCACTGGGTGGCAGCATCCGTTAAAGCTGTGAAAAAGTGACTTATTTATTCATTTATTTTTTGGAGACTGCCTTTTACAAAGATGCAAGCTTATTGCCGAAACGTGAACACATCACGACTAAAAAATTTATTTTAAAAAATGAAGTTGGTTACATTTTGTGACAGGTTGTCGAAAAGACACCACACCAATTTCACGAAATCTCATAACAGTGAGTAGTTACATTGCATATAAGTTCCCGTCAGCATGACAATGAATTGAAAATTTTCTTTGATCAATAATTAGGGA